>JAQMYF010000023.1:13952504-13962672 GCA_030014195.1 Neosilurus mollespiculum | reverse complement strand
GAACTCACTCATGTATATACACAAACATATGGTTAGAAAGCAACTTTTCTCTCTACTGCAACTAGTCTCCAGAATGGGACATCACTACGTATAACCCCTCAACACACACACACACACACACACACACACACACACACACACACACACACACACCATTTTATCAGCAGAGACATCTTCATTTTTTTTCTTTGAAGACAGAGCATTTAGAGACTGTACAAAACTACATGTGTAATTCTCTGTGTGTGTGTGTGTGTGTGGTGTGTACAATAATCCTGCTGGGACAGATTGAGTTTTTAATGGCCATTTAGGATTCCACTCTAATCACAGTCCTCCAAAGCCTTATGACATAATTTTTCAGTTAGCATTGATCTCCAGAACAGAGAAACATGATAAAAACAAACATATCCATCTTAACAATCACAATTAAGATGGATCAAAAAAGCAAGGAATGAAAAAAATCTATAAAAATAAAAAGCAGCATATCTCCTGCAGCCCCGCCCAGTCCTGCAGAGCCTGCGGTGCTCAGACTCACCAACAGGCGGCGCTCTCCGTCTTCAGCTTCTCTCGTGAGGATCACTATCATTAAAACATGCTGGACGGAAAAGGTTTTTTTTTCTGTATGATGGGATTACTTTGCAGGCTGATTTTAGTTCCTGGAACCTGAACCTCTGTGGATCAGGAAGTGCACACATTCTTTACTCAAGTATAAGTAGATACTTGAGTAAATAAATAAATAAATAAATGCTCAGGTGCAGTATACACACCTGAAGATTCTACTCAAATACAGCACCGACGTGGGGTATCGCCATGATTTCATAACGATTCTGTTGGAACAAACACAACTTTGACGCTAAGATCCAATCCACTGTTTTTATAAACTTGAATTTAACTCAATGTCTTTTATATCAGGAGCACAAAACAGGAAATTCCGGTTCTTTTCAGTGAGACTGATCATTTGACTCACCATAAGAGTCGACTCTTTCCCATCCCAAATGACTCACTGTCCCTGGAGAAAAATCCGGATCTTTTGACTAGTGATTATTCCTCCTACAGTACACTCTACCTTCGACTGAACAAAATTACACCACTTTGTTTGTTTCCATTTTTTTTTCATCGCAGGAAATAACTCAATTTCTCAAAAGCTGTTTCCATGGAAACATACTGATTAAAATCCTACTGTGACAGGAATAGAGTTGTGTAATCTCCATAAGGAGAAAAGTAGATGCCTTATACAGTATACTCCAAAATGCAGGGCAGGCCATGCCCACAAGAGACGATAAATGTAACATTAAAAAAGTGATGATAATGCTTGGAACTCTGTATGACCTGGGATAGAGCACAGAACACGAACCCATCCAATTCTCCTTATTGTTCTTAAATTCTTTCTACACATTTTGATCAAGCTAACATTCGTTTAAAAAGTGCTGAGCAACCCATACCCCCACCCACCCCCCTTCTCAGTCTACAATAAACCATAAAAACAGCAAAGCTCCTAAACCCATGGGACACAACATTCCTGCAGAGACAAACGTCTTCATTAGTGATTAGTGTCATTCATTGACATCAATCCCTCCAGGAAATTAATCCTGAAAAAACCCACTCCATACTGATAAACTCAGGAGTGAGCGACTCGTCCTATACGGCTTTTTCCATCATCTCAGCATGCATAACATCGACACGACAGACACACGCTGCGTCTAACATGGCCTCAAAACTGAAGGGGGCAGAAAATCTAATCCTACAACCCAGTGTGTGTTTGTAAATACAATATTCAACAGCTCATATACTGTAGATTCGCCACTTTCATCATCATCATGTTTAATTTATATGCATAAAATAGAATATAGAATATAATTATTATAATGCAAGAATGTGAGGTGAAAAAAGTTGTGATTATAACAGTAACATTCATTTTACTGCCTGTCAGTAACATTAGTCACAATAATAATAAGATGTGAACGGAAATAGCCCTGCGATGGCCTGGCGAGCTGTCCAGGGTGTACTCTGCCCTCTCTCAGAGTTGGCTGAGATGGGCACCAGACTCCCCATGACCCTAATTAGGATTAAGAGCTTCAGAAAATTAATGAATGAAAGGAAATCTAGCGAGAGTTGAAAGTCACAACTCACATTATTAGTTGTAGCATATCGACACAGCTATGAATTGCAGCATCCACAACAAACAAAAAAGTCAAACTATACACCAACAGCATCAACAGGGATTCCTTTGCCACAAATGAGTTTATTCCTACTTGCTACTAAAATATACTTCAAACAGGAGGGAAGCTTTTGAAAGAAAAACATCACCTTGCGGCAACCTTGAGCCTCTGTTTAGATCAATTTCAAATGAATTCATTCCATCTGCTGAGTATAACCAGAATAAAATTCTGCTGGTTTTTCAAATATCATGCGATCAGTGCTAATCTCAGACAAACAACCCAGAAACATAATGTAAAAAATACATAAAATAAAAAACCCATCACTGGCCAAATGTCACTTGGTTTTGGTTTCTGCTGTAGATGGTCGGGTCTGAATTTGGCATCAGCAGCATAATGGAAAGTGGTTTGTTTAAAGAGTTCAGGCAGGTGGTGGAGGTATAATGGTGCAAACAAACTGGGCTCCATAAGCACAGTCAAGGATCATTTTAATGCCAGAACTACATGATTTATGAACACAAATTACTTTCATAAACGGCTACTGGCAACGTGAGATGCCGCACTAGAGGAGTTTCACAGTAAAAAGAGACAAATTTCCACATCCAGCTTCCTCCATTAAACAAACTCATCTCAAGCTACATACTTATGAATTATTCTATACAGTTGTTGATATTGAGTATTAAGGCTATCTTTAGCAGCCTTCTCTATTTCATACAGTTATAGTGGATGTTGGTTTTTAATCCTTCAGGTGTAAATAGGACACACAGGGGAGATGGGAACGGTGCCACTGCTTCTCCACATGCATGCAATGTCATGCATCAATTATAAGCCTGACGCCTCTGCTTTTTGGCAGGCTGAAATACACCACCCTGTCACCCTGCTTATAATATCACAATACTTCCTATGTGATTGATAAGTTAGATTAAAGAAAATCCATTTAGTTTAAAGGAAATATTTATGTTACACATGCTATGTAGGATACAGATATAGTAAAAAGCTTGAATATAATAAAAGTCCTATATGATAAAACTAGGGTGAAAAAACATAGGGTGCCCAGAACTTGCAGCAATGACGTTATGCAATCATGTTAACATGGAGGAGAATCTTAAAGAATTATTTCCAACATTTGGTGGAAATCATAACTTGAAACCCTGAATCTGCTTTGAGAGAAACAGTAGACTGGTGTTCCTAATAAAGTGGCCAGTGAGTGTTAAGGTCTAATTCAGGACTATTTCAGGATGGTGGGGGGTCACATCAGGGCTGGATTTTTGTTGTGTTTTTTTTTTTTTTCTTTTAATCTTATCTTGTGCACCCTGTGACTCAAAAAGCCCAAAGATCTCATGCAGAGTTTTTCAGAAGGACCTGATGAAACTTGCAGGCTGTAAAGAGGAAGAGAAGATTGCGCAGCTTCAGGCAGCGGTGATGAAAAGGTTTCGGAGCAGCAAGTCCCGTCCTGCCTTTGCTCACATTCCTGACATAAGGACGAGGAGACGAGAGGGGACAAGAAAAGAGTGATACACTGACAACCTAAGAAATTCTTATAGACTTATTTCACATTTATCTATTAAGTTTATTCAGAACACACAGATCATGATATGGAGGCTGTAAGTTTACTGTTTATGACTTGTTAGTTCCATTAGCCTCAAAAGATTGGTATAGAAATAAAGAGGAAACAAAAATGTCTCGGCTGACGGACTTGATTTTACAGAAACAGGAACTAATTATAGTAAAGGACATGTTTAAAGTTCCTTTAAGTCTGAAAATATTCCTACCGAATACTTTTAATTATTCTTAAAATGTTCTATTGTTGGGTTGTGTCGGATTGCAGAGCAAAATTGTTTAAGTCCAATTTTCACATTAGAAACTCTGTCACCACTGCAACCAAGTGTGTGAATATGCATTTATTTTGAAGTTGTTTGAAGTATATATGGTACACACTCTGCAGAAAAGGTGCAATCAGTTAGTTATCTCAGAATAATAAACATAGCTTGGTGTTTATACATATACAGTGCTTAACAAATTTATTAAACCACCTGGCATTGATAAAGAAATATGTTGGTTTTTTTTAGTTTGTTACAACTAACATTTACTTGTGTTGGTTAGATGAAAAGATATTATTAAACAAATTATTCATTCATTTACACCCTGAACAGCTCGCCATTCCATTGCAGGGCCAACACACACGCACGCACGCACGCACACACGCATACACGCATGCAATCATTCACACTTACACTCATACCTAGGGGTAATTTGGAAAAGCCCGTTAACCCAATGTGCACATCTTTGGAAACCCATGCAAGCTCACAACACCAAAAAGTCCTCACCGAGCCCAGGACTCAAACCCAGGACCTTCATGCTGTGAGGTGGATGTGCGCACCTCTACACCACTCTGCTGCCCCAACTGAACAAATTATTTAAATGCAAAGCAAAATCCACAAATTGTTTCACAAATTGATTTTCACAAATTGATTCTGTTTTCAGTATTTGGTTTGGCCTCCTCTGGACTTTCTAACAGTGGTCATTCTTCATGCCATTGTTTCTGCATGTTTCCCCACAGTGTTCCAAATAGTTTGTAGCTTTTCCTTAAGACTGTCTTTGTAGGAAATATTTATGTGATCAATTTGTGAATCAATTAAATCCCATATTTATTTAAGTGGACTCAAATCTGGAATCTTGACCAGTCCATCCTCTCCACTTTTCCAATTTATATGAATGTTTGTTGACTTCCTGATATATATGAATCAAAACAACTTACATTTCTCTCAATCATTATGCGCACACACACACACACACATATATATAATTAGGATCAAGAATCTTAGAAAATGAACGAATGTATATATACACATACACATACACACGGGAAATAAAACAAAATAACTTGTTTTATTCACTTGTATTATGCTGGTTTCTTTTCTTTTCATGTTTCATGAAAACACACACACACACACACACACACACACACACGCACACACACACACACACACACACACAGAGTTGTGTTTTACTATCCTTGTTACAAAATACCTCTAACATAATTATTAGTGCAGCCTCATCAGTAACCAAATGAAATGTGTTTGCTCTTTTTATTTATTTATTTAAAATGAAACAAATTTTCCTTATGGGGAATTTTTTTTTCCTTGGGACAAACACATGAACATCCAAACACACATTTATGTCATTGCTTGTTTAAAGACTTGTACTGGACATAAGTGAATGATAGACTTAGTGATCATTTAGTGATTTTAACACACTAATGCCTGAAGTGGCTGTGCAAATTTGGATGTTTCAAGTTAAAATAAATAAATCAATAAATGGCTAAATACACACACACACACACATGTATACAAATATAAAAAGAAAATAGAATATGATATCCAGTCAAGCAAAAAAAGAATAAATAATAGCAGTATGTACTCTTAGATGGTGTATGAATTCCCAGGTCCCTCTGTCAGTGTGGGTTGTCATTTATTAAAAACATTTTTTAGTAAGAAAGAGTAAACAGACCGACCCCTGAAGCACTGAAAGGACAAACAGAAAATAAAGACACAAACAACAGAGACAACAAACACAAAACTTTTCCGATGCACATGTAGCACAACTAATCTGATTATACATTTTATGTGTGTGTGTGTGATTAATGCATGCTCAGACACGTCGTCCCTCTCTCTCCCACACCTATGAAGAGCCTGAAAGATCACTGGAGTCTTTACTGAAACTTAAGTGTAAACAGATTTAATAATCATGTACACTTCACACTGATGTCGTGTAATAAACATTGTTCTGTGCTAGTTTCATGGTTAATAATTTCCACTGTCTGCAGAACTCTTCTAACTTTCCTCTAAATACACAACAGGAGAGAAAAACAGTAAAGAGATCAACCGAAACTTTGTTAAGTGTCTGTCCGATCATGTTATTTCATACACAATTCCTTTCCACTTCTCTAAAAGTATGTTTCATGATAATTATAAAAAAAAAAAGGGGGGGGGTGGCTTGGGTATTTATGTAACAGTTTCTTTTTGACGCATTACTTTTGCTAACTTTGCCCCTGGCCTGAGTTTCTGACTCCCCAGAATAAAGGGTTTTGGTGCAGATGCCCACATTTACAGTCTGTCTGGGTCAAATCACAGATATGTACATTTATGGCCTCTATCAGACCCTATTATCCTCTAGCGACTTACGTTTATCTTTTTTTTTTTAAATACAATTTAGCAATTGAGGGTTAAGGGCCTTCCTTAAGAGCCCAACAGTGGCAGCATAGTGGTACTGGGAATTGAACCTCCGACCACTGGATCACAGAGTGCCCTTGACTGATTCACTATGCTCCTATCACGTGACTCCTTTTCCTGAAGAAACCAAGTGGAGAGTAAACAACCTGTTTTCTGTTTACACCGACACACACACATATGCCCAGCATACAAACATACAACCAAAGCAACATTAGTAAATTAATAGAAATACAGAGTAAAAGATTTCTTAGCATCCCTGAGTGTGCATGCAAATTGATGAGCAAATGACAAAGCTACGAGTCAAGCTACGTAGTGAGTGAAAGCTAAAAGAATGATTGAGTGAAAGCGAACATAGCAAGCATCCTTATTCTCACCACGTGCACTGCGGTGTTTGATTTAAAGATAAAGTGAAACACAAAATGACTCCTTTTTGGGAGGGAATAACCTTATATGGGGCACACGTTATCCATGTTAATCAGATCGGCATCAGAAAACGAATCATGTAGTCTAATCTAAATCTTAAGCAACAGTCAGTCAAGAAGGACAGTCTACATTTTCTTTGCAAATTGTCAATATGGCTAGCATTACTGCTCGCTAGTCAGTATCATTGTGCTTTTTGGGAAAGAAAGGGGTAAAATCTGATATGATTTTAGCTGATTGATGATTTTGGTTAACAGTTTAGCACGAGTGATGTTCACAAAAAAAGGAAAGAAAAACATCTTGTGGAAGATTCAAGGAAGAATAATGGCAAAAAAAAATTTTTGTTTATAATTAACGCCAATGAATCAGGAACAAATTGACCAAGGATAACAATACCAATTTCCATCTGTGTTTTTTTAACTCCAATCTTTTACCTTTGCACCCATTTCACCCATGTTAATTTTTATTTTTTACTCACTTTTTATTTGAATATGAATGACATATATTCGGCACAAATCTGCCATATTAACAGTTTCCATTTCAGCAGTCCTTCCTTTGACACATAGTTCATTTTTTCTTTTTCTCAACCACTGCAATAATTAGTCCACTTTGTACACACAGCCTTCATATGCATGTCATCATCCAAAATCCCATGTGTTTATTTATCCATCTGTCAATCACCCAGTGTGTTTGTTTCTTTTCGATGTAAACACCTTTGTTTTTTTGAAAGGCAGAATATAGACAATTATTCTGCTGCTACAGAAAAACGAGTTCAACAACTGTTCTTAAGGTGTCATCGATCTTGATGCGCGTGATTGAAGTGTGCAAAATGTCACAAAAGAGGGATTCCTGCGCATACTCTTGGGCCTTGGTGATATGTTTGCACATGATTTATTTGAAGAACCCTCTCCTCTTCTCGTGTTCAAGTCTGGTTTGTAATGGAGCAGAAAATGACAGAGTCCATGTTCACTTAGTGTTTCTTTACAAATGTCTGAGTCACCATTCGTCAAGCAATTTAGTACAGCATCCAGGACATGTCACAGCACACACAAAGTCATGTTGTGGAATTCTGCAGAATGAAACAGATTTCACACATACACACAGTGTGTGTCTGTTTTTCCTTGGAAATATATATATATATATAAATCACATGTTCTTTGGACTAGTTTTTTTTTTTGTGCTTCCTGGTTCTATACTGTTCTGTGCAATGAGATCATTACACAACATCCTGTTTCTTTGGAAGCTCTCTGGGAAGTTTTTTTGTAATCTCTTCACTCACGTATGGGTACATACATCACATGTCCTGTAATACGCAATATAACTGCTGCTAAATTTTATTTACAAAATCCAAACAAATTAGTGTTGTACCACAAGTTTATATACATGGCCACTATAGTTTGTTTATTTAATAATAGAAGCATGAGTCTGTATTGAGTAAACTATGTATATTACCTGTAGTACACATACAAGCATGTGGACAAAACTGATTTATAAAGGACATAATACATTAAGATAAATATATTCATTATCTGTGCTGTTTATCCATCAGGGTTGCAGGGAACCTGGAGCCAATCCCAGCTGACTTTAAAAGGTGGGGTTACACTGTGAACAGGACACCAGTCTATTACAGGACTAACACAGACACAAAAAACCATTCACACTCACATTCACACCTATGGGAAGTTAGAGTCACCAGTTGATCTAGTATGCATCTTTAGACTGTAGGAAACAATGTAAGTACCAGGAGGAAACACAGGCAAGCATGGAGAGAACACACACACAGCTCCATACAAAAAGACCTTTGGCTGAGATTCAAACCCAGAGCTTTCTCACTGTGAGCTGACAGTGGTAGCCAATGAGCCACCATGTCACCCCTTATAGAGGTAAATATCAGAACATATATATGGTATATATAAAATTAATTGTTCAATGTGTAAAAAGAATTTCGAAAACTCCAAAGGAGAGAAAATGGTGCACTACAGTAATATCATAGAGAACACCTAAATCATGGTGAAACCTGGGGTGGCAGCATCATGCTGGAGGGCTTCTTCTCTTCACCTGAGACTCAAGATAGCCATTTTTACAAAACCTGCAGACCTCTGTTCATTCATGCATTCATTCATTTTCTAAGCCGCTTAATAATAAGCTCACCTGGCCATTATATAGATAGCTACACACTGAAAAAAATTCACCCTGCAGCATAATAGTGATATAAAATCAACAATGGAGCAGCTACAGGAGACGATAATCAGTAGATTAATAATATGGAATGGTCCAATAAGAGTCCAGATCTAATCCCTGCTAAAAAAAAAACCTGTTGAGTGTCCTGGAGAGGCTGTGTACAGGAAATCCACTCCCACTGTAGTTGATCTATAGCATTTGTGTAGAGTGGAATTATATTTATAAAGATTATACATTCTTAACCATAAACATTGGCTAAAAAAGTGCTGGATTATAAGCAAATATTTTTTTTGAAAGGGTGTGAAACCTCATGCAAACATATACCAAGATACTTGATAACTGAGTCCCCTATCACCTCTAAACTTTCTATATTTGTATTTCACATGATTTTGGTTGCTTGATCACATTACAAGGGGGACATAATTCATTGTAGTCACATCAGAAAATTTAAAGTCTTGACAAGGTGTGTGTAAACTTTTAATATTTACTTTAAATCAATAAACAATTCATTTACAGAGCTGTGGAAAAAGTGTTTGCCCCCTTCCTGATTTCTTATTTTTGCATATTTGTCACACTTAAATATTTCAGATCATCAAACAAATTTAAATATTAGTCAAAGACAACACAAGTAAACAAAAAATGCAGTTTTTAAGTGAAGGTTTTTATTATTAAGGGAGAAAAAAATCCAAACATACATGGCCCTGTATGAAAAAAGTGATTGCCCCCCTGTTAAAATATAACTGTGGTTTTTCACAGCTGAGTTCAATTTCTCTAGCCACACCCAGGCTTGATTGCTGCCACACATGTTCTTAATCAAGAAATCACTTAATTAGTACCTGCCTTACAAAGTGAAGTAGACCAAAAGATCCTCAAAAGCTAGACATCATACAGAAGTCCAGAGAAATTCAGGAACAAATGAGAAAGAAAGTAATTGAGATCGATCAGTCTGGAAAAGGTTTTTAAGCCATTTCTAAAGCTTTGGGACTCCAGCGAACCACAGTGAGAGCCATTATCCACAAATGGCGAAACCATGGAACAGTGGTGAACCTTCCCAGGAGTGGCCGGCCGGCCAAAATTACCCCAAGAGCGCAGCGACGACTCATCGAAGAGGTCACAAAAGACCCCACAACAACATCCAAAGAACTGCAGGCCTCACTTGCCTCAGTTAAGGTCAGTGTTCAT
>JAQMYF010000023.1:13908371-13922480 GCA_030014195.1 Neosilurus mollespiculum | reverse complement strand
ACACACACACACACACACACACACACACACACACATATATATATATATATATATATATACACACACACACACACACATACATATATATATATATATATAAAACTTTGATTTGGGAGAGAGACTCACTGTATGTATACGTGGTCTCTGTTTTAGTTTCCCCGTTCTCTGTGTAGTCCCTGTTAACCGAGACGGAAAATAAAGACACACTGGAGGTTTAGGACCAAGTTTGCACTGGTGTTATTATAATGAATTAATTTTTTTTTTTTTTTTTTACCCACCGTGATTCCTGATACTCCACCCACTGGTACATCTCCACATTCCTTTTCAGCTTGACCGCCTGAACCATGACCTTGTAGTTCGGATCATACAGAGGCTGTGTGTGTGTGTGTGTGTGTGTTTGGGGGGGAGACATGATAAAGAGTTGTGTATTCCAGTGTATCTATGTATTATCGAACTGTGTACATGGTGGAGGTGGAGGTACCTGAGCCGTATGCAGAGAGGATGAGAGGTGAACGAGGTGCCCATTATTCTGGGGGTCATCGTAGACATCTGGGTGAAGGGTCACGACCTGGGCGAGGCCCTCATCCAGAGAGGATGCTGTGCGGACCGCTCTGCCCTATTGAGGACAGAAAGGAGGTGAAAAGAGAGAGAGAAAGACAGAGAGAGAGAGAGAGAGAATTAAAATTGATGCTTGTTTAAAATGGATTTTTGTGTTCTACATCTGATTCCTGTGTGGCTGTTAAACAACGGGCTGCTTCAGTATGGTGCATTTTGTTTTTGAATGTCGTCCATCTGTGGTATCTTTGAACGTCTGGTATCTTTGGTGTCTGCATCACTTTGAGGTTTATCCATTTCATTCAGGGACATTTGTTTTTCTAGGATTATCATCTGTTAGAGACATTCTCCCTGATCGTCTACGCTTTGAGCCTAATTCCAAAAAATTGGGGAGGGACTAAGGAAGCCAGGTCCTGAGGGGCATGGCTGTGTGAGGCTAGGGTTTCTCAGTGAGTCTCGCACAGCATGTCCCCCCACCCATTCCAGGGCAGGGCTGGGGGAGGTCACCATCCTCTGGTTAGGGGCATTAACCTTCTTAAAAGGCGCCTATTCACTGGCCAGGCATATTGAATAAACAGAAAATACAGTTATCTCTTGGAAATGAAACGGAATCGGCCTCAAAGCCTTTCTGTAACCATTTGCTTCCTCCTGTACAGAAGTGTCAATGACCCCTGCAACAGATTTTAGTGAACATTGCAATCTGTTTTATTTCTTTTGAACTTGCATGCCACCTTCTGTTTCTTAAAACTTGATCTCAGACTTCACCACGTTTTATGAATCGGTGCTGCACTGCCAGGTTATCACACATGCACAAGATCTTTTCTCCAGTCAAACAGTTTTGTTATTGGTATTGAAAACAGACACCTAAACCAAAACAAGATGGAAAATAGGTGAATAAGAGATACTAAACTGGGTAATTTCGCAAAGAAACTGTTGTATTCAGCCAAATTGAACTAATAATGGAAGATTAAACACAGGCCCTAAAATCGTCATCATTTGGAGAAGTATTTGGAGTGGTTTCAGAAGTATTTGTTCAGAAGTATTTGTTCAGAAGTATTTGGAGAAGTATTTGGAGAAGTATTTGGAGAAGTATTTGGAGAAGTATTTGGAGAAGTATTTGGAGAACAGTCAGCAGTGCAACAGCATAGGTTTTGAATGGTCCAGGATTATATTACCCAGTACATATCATTTTGAGAAATTTGCCACTCACAAAAGCTGATTTATTTATTTGTTTGTTTATTTAATATTAATACCTGTTCATCACCGTTTCTCCCACTTACATTTACATTTACAGCATTTGGCAGACACTCTTATCCAAAGCGAATTACAATCATTTTTATACAACTGAGCAATTGAGGGTTAAGGGCCTTGCTCAAGGGCCCAACAGTGGTGATAGTGGGGATTGAACCGCCGACCTTTGGATCAGTAACCCAGCACCTTAACAACTAAGCCCCTGCCTCCGTCACTTAACCAAGTAAAGCACATACTGACAGAAAATACAGCATTAAAAAACACTATTATACATGAAGTCTTTGGACACTGACCTCATTTGTAAAGAGCACATAAAAGGACAGGACGAAGATGGCCACACCCACTGCCATCCCTCCCATCGTTTCTCCCAGGCGCTCCAGGAATCCTGGAGAGCTTCGAGTGTAAACGCGAGTGTGTCGATCCTGACCATCCTCAGTCGAAAACTACAATACAGCAAAATGAACAGTGGTGAATCATTGAGGGTAAAATACAATCAAATATATCATAGTTTATCTCACAGCACTGCTGAATCCTGTTGATGAATTTTCTAGAACAGCAGCTCTAACAGCAGGGATGTTACAAAATTTGGGGATATCAGAATTACAGCCTTAAAGAGCATGAAAAAGCTTTTTGTAAAAATTTAAATAAAAAAATATTTTAATTAAAATTAAATAATTCATGATCAATTTCCTTTTATCCAGAGAAAACATGGTCAAAAGTCGGGATAAAATAAATCATTGTCGCATCATCAAAATTTGAGAAAATTTGATAAGTAACAAGTTGAAATAATAAATAAACGTTCTATATGCATTTTATTCTGTTTTGAAACTTCAGTTATTGATTTGAAAAGCATTGAAAGCAACACAAATATTAGAATCAATTATTTAGCAATCAATTATATATCAGTTTGAAGAGAAACAACTCAGCTAAGTCACTTATACGTTGCCATGGAGAAATGTGACGATAGATAATCCGATAATCCTAAAACAGCAGATCTGTGTAACATCCCACATCCATACGCTATGCAGAGGAACAGGCAGCGGAAACGTGCGGATTGAATCGTACCCACCTAAAGTGGCGCAGATGCAAATCACAGGTTTACACTCCTAGTAATACATTATCGTTTCCCATTCACCGGGATGTGAACATCAGACCTTCCACTGAGAACATATTAAATAAAATGTGGATTTGGTAAACTGACCTTTTACTTTCTTAAAGAAAGGAGATGTTTATTTAATCACCATGTGTGGAAGGAGTCTCCAGTGTCAGCGCTTTCTAACAGTCACAGGACGGAGTTCACACTTACACCATTTGTTTGGGTTTTTTTTTTTTTTACTTTTATTAACTCGAAGAGAGAGAGAATAAAGACTAAAGAGGGAACGAGGGTCTTGTTTCATGAGCATGAAGGAAAATTTAAAAAGATTCAGTGTGTTGTTCTGTAATAAATAAAACAGTTGCCACACTACTCCGGTGTGAGGCGAGACGTGTTGTTAAAGAGAAATATCTGTTCTACAGGGACAAACTCAAATTCATAAAGTTATTAAGTAAAATTGTGCAGTAACATAATTTCCTTACCGACATGACTGCAGTTTGTGACGGAAACCGGAAGTGGAAACTGGTCCAAACTAAACTCTCGCGCGCACGCGTTCACAGTCTTAACGGCTTATTTATTTTTATTTGCAATTAAATAGAAACGCAAATGTTTTTGTTGTTGCTGTTGACAATGTTGTTGATAATAAAGAGTTGTAATTCTGTGTCCCTTAAATTCCAACGCATTCCTTTTAAACACGCTAAAGCGGAAGTAAGTTTCAACCCGTAAGGCATGCCGGGAAATGCAGTCTTGTTGTGTGAATCGAACATCTGTACACTGCTCCCTGCTGGAGCACTGTGCAATCAGGAAAAGTAAAAAAAAAAAAAATAAAGTTTGCACCCCTGTGATTTGTTTCTATGTACAACTTTATTTAAACTGTAATGCTACGCTATTACATATTAGTTTTAATGTCAATTAATTATAAACAGTAATTATTTTAGACCCTGCAATGGTCTGGCAAGCTGTCCAGGGTGTACCCCGTCCTCGCCCAGAGTCGGCCGAGATGGGTGCCAGCCTCCCCGCCACCCTAATTAGGATTAAGCGGCTTAGAAAATGAATGAATGAATGAATGAGTAATTAGTTTAACATTAATTAGGGCATCTGTCTGAGATTTTTTTCTATCTGGGACATCTAGATCAGTCTCTGGGGCATCTGTCTACCTGGATGGGGTATTTTTATATAAGGTGTCAATCAATAATTACAGGAGCTACACACCTGCTCTGTATCACTTCAGTGAACAACAACTCTCTTCTGTACCATCTCAGTAAGATTTCCAATCCTAAAGTTCCTTCACTGAGAGGATTATGTCTGATGGGATCAGGTAATACGTGTTAATGAAGATGATCACACACACACACACACACACACACACATATCTGCAGCACCCATCTATGTGTTTAATGGTCATTGAGCTCCAGAAGATTCAACATGTCCGACTTTGATGTCATCGTTCTGGGCACTGGGCTCAAGGTAAGAAAATCATCATCGTCATCATCACCAACATCATGATTCTCATTATCATCATCATCAGCTTCTTCTTCTTCTTCTTCTTCTTCTTCTCCTCCTCCTCCTCCTCCTCCTTCTTCTTAATTGTCATCATTAATACACATCCAGTCTGTTGTACATTCAGCAGTTTATAAAACATAAACATTTTCTATATTAAAATAAATATTAATTTTCCTACAGTACTGCATTCATTCATCTGAAAAACGTGGATAGTTCATACAGACGCTTCTGTGGCTATTTTTATTGAATTAGTCACTAATCCCACATTTATTATCATTTACATTGATTTTTATGTTCACCATCAATTCTGACTCATATACAGTATATATTTATCTAAGATGACGCAATACTTTATAGCTCTTTCCCTTATAGCATTCATTTCATTCCATTCTTCAAAATGTATTTCTCATTCTGTCATAATTAAAAATGATATACAGGTGTTCTTACTTCTGGGTTATCTCCTTAAAGACAGAGACTGAGTGAGAAAGAAAATAATCTCTCTCATTAAAGTTGACGCAAATCTTAATGGAGATGAATCCTGATGAAGGGTAGTGCTTATAGGCCTCCTGCTATCTCTGTGGGGGATTAGGGGTTGTAATCCTGTGTATACATGCATGCACCCACATGCACACCCATACAAGCACGCTCACACACACACACACACTCACACACACACACACACACACACACACACACACGCAAATAAATAAAAAATACATCCCAAGCAATACAAACAACAGCAGTGAGTACAGACCGAATCCAGAATATACTCACTGTAATGTATTTAAACATGTCAGATTTTAGGATGTCATTACTGTTATACCACTCTTACGTCGTTGTTACACTGATGTCACACTTAAAGTTTGGATAATTAGCTTTATAGAATATACATTGTTGAATAAACATTAGTATCACTCTCATCTTTGCTTGTATTATGATGGATGTTACTCCTAGAGTCACAAAACTGTTCATGTTACTTCACTGTTACAACTTCGTTGTCTGGAGTTGCTTTGCTGTTACTCTCATATTACATAACTGTTAGTCTCTGTAACCCAACTGAACTGAGTAGGGTGCCCAACTGATTTAAACAAGGTGCCTATTTTATATGAGTAGGGCTGTCAGACCAATGGAATGTTGCACCAATGGCCTGTCAGAACATAGATCCATCTCTGTTGCTCTCAATTTAAATGGTACTTTGCTATTATTCTGGAGTTAAATGAATAACGTCTAATTTAGAGTTCATCAACCGCTTAATTCTAATTAGGGTTGCAGGGAGGCTGGCACCCATCTCATCCGACTCTGGGCGAGGGCAGAGTACACCCTGGACAGCTCGACAGGCCATCACAGGTCAGAAACACGCTGAGGGCTATGCAGCCTACTCTTGGCGAAAGTCAGCAATGGTTCTTTTACATAGACAGTGAGAGAAATTGCCATGATTGCGAGAACCCGTTGATAGTGGGGCTTGAACCCCTGACCTTGGGATCAGTAATCCAGCACCCTACCACTGGGCCACCACTGCACCAGATGTTACTCTGGACATCGCATACTGTTAGACTTGTGTTAAGCAATAGTGGTACACTGATAAACTGTTAACTTTACTGTTGTTTATTAGGATACGTTGATGTAACATTAGGACACCTTCTAACCTCAGGGTGGTGTTGCACCTGAGTTGCATTGTTTCATTTTACTCTGACATAAAACATATTACCCAGCTTTACCACAGGTTGGTGTAACATTAGTAGTACTCCAGGGTTTCTGCTATGATGGTATGGTTACACTGGTGTTTACTCATGTTGCTCTGATGTTCATACAGAATGATGTTATTTCAGTTACTCTAGTTTACCAGGTAATGTTGGTGTAACAGTACTGGTATAATGATGCTACACTGAAATTGCAGTTATGCAGTATTGATGGAATCCATTGGTGTAAAATAATTACTGGAGTGTTTTTGGTGGTGCTGGTGTCCCATGTGATGTCACACTGGTCTTGGTTCCACTGCTGTTGTACTACTAATAAATTGATATTATGGTGGTGTCAGGATGTCACACTGTGTATTATGGTAGCGTTATTCAGGTGTTGCCTGAATGTTACTCTGATAAGAGGGTGTTACAATGTCACAATGGTGTTACAGTACACAGATTATGCAGATGTTAACTCACTGCTCTCAGTGGTGTTACCATGCCGTTATGATGCTAGTGTCATGGGTTTTTTTATGACTCTCTCCACAGGAATGCATCCTATCCTGTTTGTTGTCCATCTGTGGGAAAAAGGTTCTTCACATTGACAAAAATCCATATTATGGAGGAGAGAGTGCGTCCTTCTCACCTCTGGAAGAGGTTTGAACTATATCCTGGATCTACAGATTTACCTGATATTGTAAAAAAAGAAAAAAGTCAGGTAGCCTTTTTTCATCCATGTTTTTTGTGTCAAACAGCTCTATAAGCAATTCCAGGTTCCAGGACCTCCTGAAGGAATGGGACCCGGCAAAGAGTGGAACGTTGACCTCATTCCAAAATTTATGCTCTCCAACGGTGAGACAGCAATAATGTAAATAACATTTCCCATAGTGCTGTTTTATAATCCAGTTTGTTCAGAGCTGTGTTTACGAGGTTACTGTGCGTCATGCCGTGACGTGTTACAGGGCCACTGGTGAAGATGCTGCTGTTTACAGAGGTGACGCGATATTTGGACTTCAAGGTCATCGAGGGCAGTTACGTGTTCAAGGGTGGGAAAGTTCACAAAGTTCCCATCACAGAGGCAGACGCCCATACTTCAGGTAAATCACAACACAGTGTCAACTTATAATGAATATATAGATTTAGGCACTGCGTAAAAGCGGGAGTCTCAATACATATCTCTATTGATTGGTGTCCAAGGCTGGTGTTATAAGAGTAATGCGACTACTTTAAGGGCTGAATACTTTAAAATAAATATAATAAACAAGTCTCTCCTGTGTTTCCCCTACACTCTGGAGTGAAAGCAGGAAAGCATTCACTAGCTGATTTCTGGGTTTATTTGTATCACCTGTTTTATTAGCTTGATTATCTGCTTAACAAGTTCATGTTCCATGTTCCTGTTATTGTTTTGTGTTGTTTTTCTCGACTGCAGTCTGTCTGCCTACCTATGTCAAATTGTGTCTTTTTTTTTATTTTGTGCGAATCTGAGCAGTGATGTATAAGCATCTATTATCTAGGTTTCAGTTTCATTATGAATTAATCAGTTTTTTTATATTGCTCCCTGTTGTGATGCAAATCGGCGATACATACCAGCCAATCAGCATCAAATCATTCATGAGCACAGAACAACGATTGTAGTCCTGTTCCATGCCTATGGGGGCTCCACTAATATATTTAGTTCTATATTTATTTTTAAAACTTTGCAAGAATTTGCAATATTCCTTCTTTTAAAAGAGATTAAATTCTTTGATAGATTTGATGGGCATGTTTGATAAGAGGAGGTTCCGGAAGCTGCTCCTCTTTATCCTGAATTTTGACGAACACGACCCCCGCACTCACCAGGACATGGACCCGCACCGGAGCACCATGAGGGACTTGTTCCGCCATTTTGATTTGGGACTGGACGTAGTAGAATTTGTTGGACACGCACTAGCTCTGTACAGTACTGATGAGTTAGTGCACACACACACACACACACACATATTCAAATATAGTAGACAGGACATTTCTGAGCATATTAGATGTAAAAATCACACATCGTGCATTGTTTCGCATCACACATTGTTTGTTTGTATGTGTGTGTAGTTATTTGGACCAGCCATGTCTGCAGACCATCAAGCGAATTCGGATGTACTCAGAATCTGTGGCGCGACACGATCACAGTCCTTACCTTTATCCACTGTATGGACTCGGGGAGCTGCTGCAGGGCTTCGCCAGGTATGAAATAAAACATATATTTTGATTATAAAGAGGTGAGAAGTCATGTTAAATTCAATAGAACAACCAAACCAAAGGCCTTTAAATAGGCCCCACCTCATTTGCTGTCATGGTGACTGACATGCTCTGAGGCCAGACCTGACTGCTTTCAGAACGACATTCTTAGTATGTGTAGTCGTGTGTGTGTGTGTGTGTGTGTGTGTGTGTGTGTGTGACAGACTGAGCGCTCAGCATGGAGGTACATACATGCTGAACCGCCAAGTTGATGACATCATCATGGAGAACGGAAAAGTGGCTGTGGTAAAATCTCAAGGAGAGGTGAGGAGCAGGCATGTAGAGATAACCATTATTGTCACAAATTGGAATAAACTATTTTGATGTGATATAGACAGAGGCATAGAGATATCATTATAAAATCTCTCTCTTTTTTTTGTATCGGATTTCTTTATGTGGCTGATTTTTCCAGCTATTCCGATGTAAGCAGCTTCTCTGTGATCCCGGTTACATCCCAAACCGGGTCAAGAAAATGGGTAGGGTCATCAGGGTCATCTGCCTACTGAACCATCCAATCAAAAACACTCATGATGCCAGCTCATGCCAGATCGTCATACCTCAGACGCAGGTGCACAGGAAATCTGGTATGAAAATAAAACAAAAAATAGTATGGTACAGAAGATGGTTTCATATTGAAATGACCCAAGAGAGTATAACAGTTCTGCTTTTTGTGTGTAAATGATGTCTCTGTTCTCAATCAGAGCCATGTTATCCAATCACCAGCCCCTGTCATTAGTAAACGTAAACCTGAGTGTCAGAAATGGATCAAATTGTTAATCCATGCCTTCTCTTCTAGCTTTATTATTCTAGTTCCAATAAAAACAGCAACAAATATAGTTTTATGTAACAATAGTTTAGTTGTGTGACTTTTGTGTCACACCATAGATTTGGACATGTTTTATATAAATCAAGAGTGCGTGAAGGTAAGTTGTGGGCGTGGTATATGCATATGACATATTAGGTCAGAGTAGGTGGGAGCTTGTATCCATGCAGCTGATGCTCATTTAATATTGCTTGTTTCCACACCATGTGTGTCTATGTATGTCTGTATGTGTGTGTGTGTGTGTGCGATGTCCTGACAGCTTGTGTTACTCTGTACAGATATCTACGTGTGTTTGCTTTCCTCCACCCACAATGTGGCTCCTGATGGGAAGTACATTGCTGTAGTAAGCACAACTATAGAGACAAACAACCCGGAGAAGGAAGTGCAGCCGGGATTGGCGCTGCTCGACCCCATCATGGAGAAGTGAAACAAACAAAAACATTTTTATAACATATATGTTATATATCATTAGAGAGAATATGTTATCTTCGTATATTATAATTTTTTATGAATGCAGTATAGCTCTATATCCTGTATACTCACAGATCGTGACTCACAGTGCTCATGTATTATAGCTCATGTACAGTATATAGCTCACATGTGCTACATGTTTATGTATTAGAATATCGTACTATTCATTGATAGTCAAATTTACATTCACATGTACAAGGTACTATAATGTAAAGAGGAAAACAGTTCAAACATATATATATATACATACACCATACATGTTTTTGATTTTTGTCCTGCAGATTTGTCTCCATTAGCAACTTCATGGTACCCACTGATGATGGAAGGCGGAGTCAGGTAAGCTGTATACTGTCATTCAAAAACTCTCTCCAATTAATAGCTCTGTGATTTAAGATCAAGAATAATTTAAACTATGAAAATTAAAAAAAGGTCCTATTAATATACTGTTTTATTAATTTTGTATTTGTTTTTTTACTTATTTACTTTTTAAATTAAATTACAGTATGGGTGTGCGTGCGCGCGTGTGTTCCCTCAGATATTTGTGTCACGCTCCTATGATGCCACTACACATTATGACATGGAGTGTGCAGACATTAAGGATCTTTTCCGCCGCATGACAGGGACTGAGTTCAGCTTTAAAGACTTCCGCAGAGAGTGTGAGGTCGACACGGATGATTAAACTTCACACACATACACACGCACAATTTTTGAAAGTGGTGTAATAATAAAGGTCACAGTTTTACAGTCTGAGTGAAAACTACAGGTGAATGAAGTGTTTACATTTTGTGTGCAGTAAAATAAACTGTAATTAAAACTGACATGCGCCTGTAGTTGGTTTTATTATTATTATTATTTATCCTGAGTCCATACTACAGGGATTAAATCTTCCCATTATCCCAGAGAGAGAGATTAGCTCTAAGAAGGACAAAGTCATGTACATGAATACAGAGAGAGAGAGAGAGAGAGAGAGAGAGAGTGTGAGAGAACTGGCTATCAGAGAAAGAGGTTATTAAAGGATAATAGCAACCACTTTTCCAGAGAAGAGAGATGACATGATATCATGGCCACTGACAATGATGATAGGTATACAGATAGATCTATTTCCTACAGCTCCAACAGTCCCTTGTTTTACTGAACTCAATATCATACTTAAGCAGTGTTTAAAGAAATATGAATAGATTTCCAGTCACACAGCTTGTGTTTTTGTACAATAAAACTGCAACGAAATTGTGGTGGATGGTGCAGACACACACACACACACACAGCTTCACCATTAAGGTAAGATTTAGTATCTTTACTCTTCTGTCTGAAGAATTTACATCCTCTACAATAATAACAAGGTTCTGAGACACTGATATTCAAAAACTAATTTATTATACACAGTTTTACAGTACCACACACAAACACACACATCACTATGATGTCTGTAGGGGCGGGATCAATGCGGCTGCTGTGATTCGTCTTTCGCTGGTCAGGAAGTTGAAAGTGGCACAGGCATTTGGCTATGGGGAAGAAGAGGATGAAAAATAAATCCTGACCTGTATTAACATATCCTGTCTCAGACCAGGGCAGAAAAAACAGAAAAGGTCCTTGTAGTTACCCCAGAGACCAAATCGCTTCCCAGCCTCGGATGGAGAGGTTTAAGTGTGCGTGCAAAATCAAGGGCTTGAAAAGACTAAGATAGTTGTCAAGTGTGGCAGGCCTGGCCCGTCCTGGGCCGAAATTATGGGCTTTAAAACCCCGGCAAATGGGGGCCCATATCTCGAACACCAGAGGGGCTAACCACACATGGGAGGTCTCATGGGAAAGGGCAGGATGAGTCGAAGAAAGCTATTAAGTTTGGCATGAGATATCCTGGTGGATGGTGGCCCCATATTTCGCCCCTAGTCACATGGCCATGGGAATGAAAGGGGCCCGAGGAGAGGGGAAAAGATGTAAGGTTTGGCGCACCTGGATTGTTCCTGGAAGAGGTTATGTCCACTTAAAAAACCCTGGTTTGAAAACCCTATATATGAGTAATCCCTTAGAGCCTAGGTCCTGCTTTTTTTGTTTGCGGGTGAAACTCCAGGGCACGCACTGAGCCAGACTCAGCCAAGTCGCATTCCTTAATAATTTTATGCATTCCTTAGTAATGATAAGCTGTGTGTGAGTGTGCGTGCGTGTGTTGAGGGGGTTTCCTCACCGTGTCCTGCACCTCTACTGCAATGCCTTTCTTCCTGACAAAGGAGAGAACATTAGGGTCCAAACGCTCTATACGGTCTCCTGTACCTAGAACCAACACCTCTGCATACGCACAAATAAAAGCCCACACAAACACACACACATACTTTAGGAGAAGCTGTGAGTCATGGAGAGCAAGCAGGTTATTAATTAATGCAGTTACAGTCAGTACACATTTGGGTGAGGCTCTGGTTTCACATGAGAGTGTGGTGAAGGGATCAGAATGTGGTTTGTGATGAGGGAGTGGTTCAGAAACAGAATATGGGTAGAAATTTGGGTGTGGTTTTTGATGAGGCTGTGGTTAGATATCAGGTGTAGTTTGTGATGAGGTTGTGGACTGTGATGGGCGTGTGGATTATGATGGGGGTGTGGACTATGATGAGGGTGGCGTTAGATATCAGAAGAAGTTTGTGATGATTGTTTTTTTACACTCTGGTTCACTGAACAGTTCATTAATTCAGACAGAATGCACCAGATGGCCACTTCTGTTCTTTTAAATTCAGTTTAATTCATCAATAATTTACAGATTTCTGTTTTTTTTGGGAGGAAGCATGACGGTGTGGTTAGACATCAGGTGGACTGTAATGAGGGTGTGGTTAAATATCAGGTGTGGATGCTAATGAGGGAGTGGACTGTGATGGGGATGTGGTTATATAATGTGTGGTTTGTGATAAGGGTGTGGTTTATGATGAGGGTGTGGTTAGATATCAGGTGAGGTTTGTGATGAGGGTGTGGTTAGATATCAGGTGAGGTTTGTAATGAGGGTGTGGTTAGATATCAGGTGAGGTTTGTGATGAGGGTGTGGTTTCTTATGAGGGCGTGGTTTGCGATGATGGCGTGGACCGTGATGCGTGTGGATTGTGATAAGGGTGTGGTATGCAATGGGGTGTGGTTTTTGATGAGCATGTGGTCTGTGATGGGGGTGTGGTTAGACATAAGGTGTGGTTTGTAATGAGGGTGTGGTTTGTGATGAGGGTGTGGACCATGATGCGGTGTGGATAGTGATGAGGGTGTGGTTTGTGATGAGAATATGGGTAATGATGAGGGTGTGGTTAGATATCAGGTGAGGTTTGTGATGAGGGTGGGGTTTATGATGAAGGCGTGGTTTCTTATGAGGGTGTGGTTTGCGATGACAGTGCGGACCGTGATGGGCGTGAGGTTTGTGATGAGGGTGTGTTTTATGATGAGGGTGTGGTAAGATATCAGGTGAGGTTTGTGATGAGGGTGTGGTTTATGATGAAGGCGTGGTTTCTTATGAGGGTGTGGTTTGCGATGACAGTGTGGACCGTGATGGGTGTGAGGTTTGTGATGAGGGTGTGTTTTAAGATGAGGGTGTGGTAGGATATCAGGTGAGGATTGTGATGAGGGTGTGGTATGCGATGGGGTGTGGTTTGTGATGAGGGTGTGGCCTATGATGGGGATGTGGTTAGATATCAGGTGTGGTTTGTAATGAGGGTGTGGATTATGATGAGGGTGTGGTTAAATATCAGGTGTAGTTTGTGATGACAGTGTGGACCATGATGGGGTGTGGATTATGATGAGGGTGTGGTATGGGATAGGGCATGGTATGCGATGAGGGTGTGGTTAGATATGAGGTGTGGTTTGTAATAAGGGTGTGGTTAAATGCCAGGTGTGGTGCTAATAAGGGTGTGGTTTACAATGAGGGTGTGGTTAGATATCAGATGTGGTCTGTAATGAGGGTGTGGTTTATAATGAGGGTGTGGTTAAAATATCAGGTGTGGTTTGTAATGAGGGTGTGGACCATGATGGGGTGTGGTTTGTGATGAGGGTGTGGCTAGATATCAGGTGTGGTTAAATATCAGGTGTGGCGGTAATAAGGGTGTGGTTTATGATGAGAGTGTGGTTAAATATCAGGTGTGGCGGTAATAAAGGTGTGGTTTATGATGAGAGTGTGGTTAAATATCAGGTGTGGTGGTAATAAGAGTGTGCTTTATGATGAGGGTGTGGTTAGATATTAGGTGTGGCGGTAATAAGGGTGTGGTTTATGATGAAAGTGTGGGAAATATCAGGTGTGGTGGTAATAAGGGTGTGGTTTATGATGAGGGTGTGGTTAGATATCAGATGTGGTTTATGATGAGGGTGTGGTTAAAATATCAGGTGTGGTTTGTGATGAGGGTGTGGCCTGTGGTGGGGTGTGGTTAGATATCAGGTGTGGTTAAATATCAGGTGTGGTGGTAATAAGGGTGTGGTTTATGATGAGGGTGTGGTTAAATATCAGGTGTGGT
>JAQMYF010000023.1:13846999-13872731 GCA_030014195.1 Neosilurus mollespiculum | reverse complement strand
GGGCTTGGCTGTGGGGCGTGCACAGGGCTTGGCTGTGGGGCGTGCACAGGGCTTGGCTGTGGGGCGTGCACAGGGCTTGGCTGTGGGGCGTGCACAGGGCTGACTGGTTTAACATCAGTCGGTTTCATTTCTGCTGGTTCAACGGCACTGTGTTGCTCTTCTCCCTGTGTTTTATCAGTGACTTGTCCATCGACTTCCTCTTTTTTGGATTCTTGCTGAGAGTGTTCTTTCCCCTTCTGTTGTTGCAGTCTTGTCAATTCTAAAAACCGTTCATGGAAGAGAACCACTGGTTCAGAATCAGCCTGGCCTGCAACTTGGCCTTGCTGGTTAGCTGGATAGCCCATGCCCTGTTCAGGATCTTCATGCTTTCTTTCAAGATGCTGGAGACGCCTTGAGTCTTGCTCAAAGATCGAACTGTGAAGAAACCGAGAGGCAAAGAGCTCTCGACGCTCTTGTTCTTCGGGTTTTGGATCTTCCTTTCGGTCATCTAATTTATCATCGGACTCACTTCGTATTTTTTTCTTTTTCATGTACCATGAAGGAGTTGGTCGTGGTGTTGATTCTACCTTTTCTGTATCTTTTCTGTTTCTGAAACTGGCAAAATGAGAATCACTGTCTAGAAAAGACCAGTTGTCTTCCCTTGAAGAAGATAAAGACTTCGCACGCTCCAGTAATGCTTTGGTGTCCGGTGTAATTGTTTGGTCAAGTGCAAAAGAACAAAACTTGTTCCTTTCAAGTGAGCTGGTTAATTTGGATTCTGATAATCTCTCTCCACGATGCCTTTCAGCAAAAGACATCGAGGTTGAGGGCATGGGAGAATTTGGTTTGTGCTCTTTATCTTCTTCAGAGTCAGAACGCACCTCACCAGGTTCTAAATCAGGCCAAAGTCTATATTCCATGTATGATCGGTTGGGGTGTCTTTTATCTGAGCTCCTTGAAAAGTCAGGCAGCAAGTCCTGCTTTAAACGACTTTCCCAGTGTCGCTGCTCATCATGTAGAGATGTGTTTAACTTTGACACCTGTGAGGTATGGACACGTTTAACCATGAGCTCCATGTCCTGGTGAGAACTGTCTTCTGGTTTAGATTGTTCTTTTACATCTTTTACAGTAATCAGCTGGGGAACATCTGTATATTCTTCCTCTCCATGTTGAGAGGTGGCAAATCTGGGTGAGTTTGCGCTCCACTCTGTCTCTTCATTCTTTGGCCGGAAAATTCGGTATACTCGTTCTCTTTTGGTACCAACCTCCATGTCCAAGTGATCTTGTTTCTTGTTTTTACTTGGTGGAGAATTATCAGTCACATCCTGTGGTGGTTTGCCTACCTCATGCACCAAGCTACGGTGTTCAAAATCTTCTGTGTCTATACACTGAGGAGTTTCTGCTTTTCCTGGTTTGTCAGGCTCTTGAAGCTGCTGACGAAGTCTTCGGTTCTGCTCCATCTGCTTTCGATAACTCTGAGAAAGATCGATGTCCAAATACTCTTCTCTCCCTTTGCTATCATTCTCTGGAGTTCCCTCATTAGAGAACCGCCGTGGCACGCTTGGTCCAGATTGAGATTTTGAGTCTACAGACTCCACGTTAACCTCAGAAAGATCTTCCTGACGTCCCGATGAGTTTTGGGAATCAGCTCGCTGATCCAGTTCGTCCCTAAAATGAGACGACATCCTATCCAATTTAAACTTTGAATGGTCTCTTTTCTGTGCCTCCTTTTCTAATATTTTTGTATCGTTTTCTCCTTCCTTTGAGGAAGATGCCCCAATATCTGCAGATTGATTAACCCCTGTGCTTTGCTCATCCTCAAGGCGACCTTTCTTCTGTTTTATCGCTTTGCCACTGGGATCGCCAAAACGCCTTTTTCGTGCTGCAAGCCTATCAGAATCCAAAAGAGCATCTTTGCCTTCATTTCCAGGTTCTGACTTGAGGTATTTCTTTGATCTTCCCTTGTTATCCCGATCCACTGAATCCATTTTAGCATTGTCAAGCCTTTCTTTTTGTGACTCCAGACGAGGCATCAGATCAGTAGGGGAGGGTTCTCCCTCACCTTTGTGCCTCTGCCTCTCTGAGCCCTCCACATCAGAACCTTTAATTTTTCCAGAATCTGAATCGAGGCTGGGTTCCCTGTCAACTTCAGAATAAGGAACGCCTGGTGACTGCACTTTCCCTCTTCTCGATTTGGTTTTCTCTCCCTTCTCTTTGTCTCCCTTTTCCTTGCGCTTGCCACGCTTGTTCTTTCCTGTTGCACTTACACGGTCTGCCTCGGCTTGCTCCATTTCTCTGTCCAGATTCTCTGTTTTATAATCTACTGGAGACTTTTCGGGTTTTTCAAACTGAGGAGGAGGTGATAAGGAGCTACAGCTTCCACTTCTCTCAGACGAGTGTCTGTACACACGACGCTCTGCTTCCCTAGAGACGCGGTCAGACGGTGAAGGAGAGGCAGAGGGGGTTATGGGCCGCCGCGGATGGGAAGGGCTCCATCTGCTACGGTCTGCCTCAAAACGCTCACGTTCTCGCTCCCGCTCCCGCTGGATGTAGCTATACTTTCTGATATCCTGTTCAAATGGATCTCTGTAATCTCTGTATTCACGAGGGTCTTCATGATAGCGTGGGTCATAGTGGTCACCTTGATAATGGTCTAATTCAGGATAACGCTCACGACTGCGAGCAGGATAGTCTCGTCTTGGATCGTCGGCATAGATTCCTGGTGTACGAACGTTCTCATAGTATGCCCTTTCTGCTGAGAACTCATGATACGAAGGTCTTCGGTCGTCCCTGACAACGAAAAAAGGCAAAGATTGTTAAATAGGTACATCTGGCAGATCAGTAAACAAGGAACTTCTGTCTTTTCTTCTTATGAGACGCATATTTTATAAACAGTTCTACCTTCTGTCAGTGGGTATTTCATAGAAGTCTCGCATATCTTGCCCTGATGCCTGCATAGAGCGATAAAATGCTGCTTGGCTCTCCTGACTGGCGAAATCAACCTGGATAAAACAAGCACACACCTGAAGCAACATGTAAAACAAGCAATATTTTCACTCTCAAAACTCACTCGAGTCAACTAAGAAATGACTTCCTGCTGCTACCTTAATTTTGTTGCCACCAATCTTCCATCCTTTGGTCTCTCTTACAGCTGCTTGTGCAAAATCAGTGTTGTTGTATAGAATCAGCGCCATCCCTTTCAATCTGTCAAACACAACCTGCAAAATGTGATAAATTAATTTCACAAAGAACACAAAATGCAACATTACAATAAAGCTGTATGCATCAGGCATATATAATACCTTCACCACATGTCCATAGCGACAGAAGTGGCGTGTAAGGTACTGCTCTGTGATGTTCGAGGACAGACCATCTAACCACACACAGGTTGTAGGCATACTCTTTCCAAAGCCGAGCTGGGGTAAGAAACAAAAGACATCATAAAGTTGCATGAAAATAAGTATAGGTGATTACAGACTTCAGTTTACAACAGTGGCTGAATAAATACCTTAAGTCGGTTGGTGCCCAGGTATTCTCCGTCCATTTTCTTAATAGCTTTACACACACTGGCAATGTCAGAGTATTGCACAAAGGCATACTGAGGAACACCATTAACTTTCTTAATATCAATATCCTAAAAGAAAATAAATAAATAAATAAATAAAGAAAGAAACAAAAGGGGTGTGAGATGAGATCACTGGCCAAATCATTACTACTGTGAGATTAAGGCGGAGGTTCCACGGATTGTCCGAATAAACATCTGAGTTAACACTTACCACTATCTCTCCAAAGCGCTGAAAAACATCAAGCAGCTGCTGGATGTTAGTTGTTTTCTCCAAATTTCCAATAAACAATGTTCTGGTTGCCTTTGGGTGAAACTCGTCGATCCGTCCGTCCAACGGCCGAAACTCATTCTCACTTTCTGTTTCTATTAAAGAAGACAAACAAGCAAGCAATAAACGCTAAGCTGCAAACCTACAAAATCCCGCAGCACCAAAACTCACCAGGCCCATTCCAAGCAGTTACTTCAATCAGCATGCCAAAGAACAGCTTTCCTTTAGACACACTGAGAGCTTTCTCCTGGTCTTCTTGCTGTCTGAAGAACACCAATCCATATCGCTCCTCCGAGGCTCCGTGGATCTGCACTGAGGTCACCTTCCCATACTTCTTAAACTCATGGAAAAGTCCATCTTTCAGACTTGTGTCTGTATAGGAAAAGTAAAGAACAAAAATTTCACTCATCTTTAATCACTGACACACCCAACCAAACCAAAAAAAAAAAAAAAGGCAAAAAAAGTCTTTATACCCAACAAACAGCCAGTTTTGATACTGACCTGTGGATCGTACAGGGAGGTTCTGGACCCTGATACCAAAACTCCTTCGGGGTTCATCACAGTCCAAAGACAACGGAGGTGGAGGCGGAGCAGGAGGTGGGTGGGTGGCTGCAGACTGAACCGAGCGTGCTCGAGACCCCTCGCTAGAACTGCTGTTGGAGTCACTGCTACCAGAGGACAGAGAACAAAGTCCTTAGGAAAAGCATATACAATACATAAAGACCAACTCACAGACCAACCAAAAGAAAGACACTACCCTAGAAACAGATTATCCCAAAACATTTTCAGAGTTAATCTCTCCAGCACAGTCCAACATCTCCAAGGAAATGGCAAATGTTTGTTCTGAAAGCAATGCACTTACATATGCAGCAACTGGAACGTTAATCTATAGTCCCAACAACTTATAGGCAACCTATTATGAGGTATTAGTGTCCTCTGGTTGATATGTAACCAGCTTTGTTCAGAGTCTAGTGTAGAGAATTATACCCCAAATGATTAATAGTCTTTCTGTGAACATATTTCAATAAATAAAGCAGTTTTTTTTAAATCTACCTGCAGCTTCCGGTGCTGCTGGTGCTGCTGACTGAATCTGAGCTGGACGATCGGCTTCGGGAACGTGAATGTGGCCCTCTGCCAGGAGAAACAGGAGCTCTTTTTGGGGAATGGGAGGCTTTGGGGGTTTGTCCTGTGGTCCTTTGTGGTGAAGGGTGGCGTGACTGTGAGGAATGAGAAGATCGACTCCGTCGATGATGGTAAGTCCGATCAACACGCCGTCCCCTGTCATCGCGGTAAGGATCACGCCGTGTGGAACCAGACAAAGTGAAAGGATCACGGATTCGAGTTTCAAAATGAGACTCCGGGGTGTCAAATCCCCCACTAATTGCGCTAACTGCAGGGCTAGCCCCAACTCCAGAGGCAAAAATGGCACGGTCTCGGTAATAGTCTGTGTTGTAGTGCCGCGGCCTATCAAAAGTGCCACTGCGTTCGTGATGTCCATACGGATTGTGCTCGTACGCTCGATCCCGACTGTCTGAACTGCTGCAAAAGGGACAGAAAAAGACAGAGAAGGAAAGAAAAGATTCAAAATCAACAAATACAAACATCTAGAAAAAAAAGAAAAAAAGAAATCATGCTAAAACACACATCATTCTCAGTGATGACTGATGACTTCAAACTTCAACCAAAAGCATACCACGACTGCCCACATTGACTTTAACACACAAAAACATCTGTTCGATCAAACATGTAGCATGTACCATGAAGAAACTTAAGCCTAGCTCACATGTAAACAATCATGTCCAAATGTTAAAGTGAATTTTAGTTTGAGGGTAATTGAATTTTCTGAGGTAGTCGGTTGATTTTGAGGTTAATGGTCTGTTTTCGTGGTCTTGGAAACAGATTTGGACCTGCTTAAAAAAAAATTAAAATTGGCGGGAATTCAGAGTGGCTCGAATACAAGCGAAGAGCTTCAGAAGCAGTTCGGCCCTTTTTGCATGTTTTCGAATGGCTCAAGCATTTTTTTTGCACACGTCACGCGAATCCACCCCCTGTTTATCAAAGAAAACCCGTGAAATGATGCACAGGTCACGTGAATTCGCCCCTTCTATAAAGAGGCGGCTGGCGAGAGTCCTGTGAACCTCTAATTATGCTTTCGTTAAAAAAAAAAAAAATCTGCATATTTCCTACATACAACATGCCACGTTTATAATATTTCTAAATTTAAATGGTTGTTCCGGTGTCAGTGAACTTACTGCGAAAGCCGCTTTTCACCACAGACAGAGGAACACCCATCTCAGATCTGTTCTGCTTGTGCTAGGATCTGATTTTTTGGGATGTATTAGAGGGGACACATGGTTAAAAAAAAATAAATAAAAATTATATATGTGCAATGTTTCTATTTCTGTTTTTTTAATTTACTTTACCTGGAATAACTAGCTCAACTTGGATTTCCCACATAATCTCTGATCCTCTGATATATACACGGTCTGCTTGAATTTTGTCATGTCAAGTTAAGATGGATTTGCCGGCTAACAAAGTGTTCAGATCAGTTTTTTGTTTTAAATTACTACTGCATCAGTAGTACACAGGAACCAAGATCTAAGATAACTATAAAATATTGTAGAACATGCACCATACAGTTGGTCCAACCAGTTATACTGTTTTGTTTTATTGGAGTCTTTTTAAGATTAAGCTGAGAAAAGCTCATGTCACTTTATCACTTGACTTCATCAAAGAAAACCTAGTTTGGTGTTGATAAAGGAATAAAATGACAGATTGCACTGACAATGCCTTATTTTCGTATCACACACTTTTGAGTGTTTTTGCTCATACCGGTGATTTACCAACTATTACAGTGCAAAAAGAAAACACAAATAAGACAGAACTTAGAAGGTAGACCACTGTATATATGAATTAAAAGTCTTCGAATAAATAACAAAAGGTGTGGCCAAAGTACTTGCTGGTGCGACCATCTAAGAAAGCTGGCAACACTTCTGGTACCAGTGGAAAAGTTACTGCGGAGCCCTGATTATAGAATATGAACCCTTATTTTTAACTTACAGATTGTTACTGAGAAATATTTCCTCTGAGGCACACCGTTTGTATGAGGCACAAAATACACACTTTTTGTGTGTGTGCATATTTACGCGCACACACACACTATATATCTGTTATATTTTTTAATATTTAATTTTTATTCTTTTATTTCACAACCACGTTGATGCCGAAAACTCCCTGAAGAACTTCTCTGACTTCAGCCTTTTCACTATTCATGTGTTTTTCTAGTTAAACGGTTTATGAAAAACATTACCTACACCAAAGAAAGGCATTTATGAGTCTGTCCATCTGTCCTTCTGTTTGTCAGTGTGTTTGACAGCATAATCCTGACCACTTGTGTAGGGATTTTTCACATAACTTGGTGGGGACACTACCCAACCCGAGTCACAGAAATGATTTGATTTTGGAATGTCAAGGTCAAAAAGTGAAGGTCAGAGCAAGGTTAGTCAATAGGAGTAAGGTCAGTTTGAACAGAAAGATGTATATAGATTTCAAATGAGAATATTACCTTGAAACTGACCTTGAAAAGCCAAACCTCATCCAACTCATAAAACATTCAAATGAGAGAGGGTTTTTTTCTTTCACTAATCTGGTCACATCCATGTACTACAGTACATATTATAGGTAATTAAATATCCATGATGCACTGGGGAGCTACCTTACACCCCGAGTGCCCCTTCTTGCATTATATTTGTAATTTATTCCAATTGTTTTTAATAAATTGAGGAAAAACTCTCATAAATACAGAATAATTGTGCACGCCAACAGCATGCCACTCGGTATTCTCTAAACAAAACTGTCAGTATTTTTTTAGTTGCTGCCAGTATTTTTCAAAATATCTGTTTTATCTATATTATAAAATTTACAATTAACAGAGACCTACAAAGTCAGAAGTAATAATTTTTTTTTTAATATTTAAAAAAATTTTAATTGTTAGCATTAGCCATTTGGCATTAAAAGTGGCAAGTTATCAAAGCGTGTTTTACTTATGAACCTCTGTAATCAAGGTGATTTATTAACTTAAATTTAAGGCCCTTGTTGGATCTTTATGGCTAATGATCAACCAAATATTCCCACTGATCAAGCAGAACTGTGAATGTTTCTGACTTCACAGTAAGCTCTGCAAATCACAATTCTAACTCTAAGGATGAGAGTCTAAGTGTTTCAAAAGTGATATTTGAACACTAAGTCTCTGTTTAGATTTTGAAATTACTAAAATCTGTGACTGAAACATTAATTTGTTCTTTGTGGGATTTTTGGAACAAACTGAGTGGAAACTGCTTGAAAACCAAAACAGTCACTCAAAGTTTGCCACTTGGAGCAGGCGGTGCCATTATCACTTTTAAAAATGTAATAAGTAACCAATAAAAAAAATATTATATTCCCATGCGGTATACACTGAAACCAGTGTTGGGCAAAAAAACTTCTAATCTCTCGTTACACTAAAAATATGTATATTTTCATCATCAGGTGGTTTTTACTGTATTTACGATATTGCAGTTTGCTAAAGTGGTTTCGACACTTGGCATTAGCCTTTTTAAAAAGGCAGCCATGTAGTGTCTGTTTCACTCTCATGAGTCTTTAAAATCATGAGGATAAAATGTAGACGTCATTTTCAAGAAGGCAAGATGCCACCAGTAAGTATACAGTAATAACAAACAAATCAAATATAAACTAGTGAACCAAACTTCTGAATAAAATCAAACGTGGCATATCTGCACATAACACTACATTTACATACATCAGACAGGCCTCTGCTCATTTACATATACAGTGGTGTGCAGTGAAGATTATACACCACCACTTTTGCCTTAAAGAGATCCTAATAACAATTACAAAAAAATTACTTCTCTATAATTTTTTGGGGTGAAAATGTATTGAACAATGCTACTGTAGGCAATGAGAACCAAAAATATCATTTCAACAAGTATATTGAGGTAAAAGTATGGCTAATTAACACAGAACACTGAAGATACCAATTTTTCTGAAATTTCTTTTCTTTTCTTTTTTTTTTTTTTTAACTTTTGCATGTATGAACTTCAAACCATATGGAATGGTTTAGCAAATGAAGAAATTAAAAAATATGTGAATTTAAAATATGTATTTTTTTTTACTTCTTTTTATAAGGATCCCTTTTAGACAAAAGTTGGTGTATAATCTTCACTACACACTACTTTGTGTGTGTGTGTGCATACATACATACATACATACATACATACATATACACATATACACACACACACACACACACACATATTTCATGCACAACACGTACGCAGACCTGCTTCCTTAAACTCAATCCAGTCACACTTTTCACAGTACAATGGTGCCCCTATGTGAAGCTTTATTACTCGATTTGGTTTGGTTGTAATAAGAATAGTATGTTTTCATGGATATAGATTTATACTAGTTATCTAAACTTTTATGAAGTTTGGGTTTAATTTCCCTTTAATAAGGAATTTTAGCTTTGTTCACTGTTAATCCATTAATGAAGGAAGTAGCTTTGTTAGGGTCAATCTACTAAATCTGTTGTAAATTAACTGAAGTTATGGTTAACATGTCAATCTGATAGCTTGTCCCTTTAACTAAGTTGTAAATTAAATAAACTTATCTTAATATGGTAATCTAATAATCTGCTGTTTCATTATTTATTCTGCTCATATCAAATTTGATAGCTTTTGATAGCAATCTAATTTGCCACATTTTTTTACATGTGAAATACTGCTTTGACATCAACAAAATGTGCTGACTATTTTTTGGGTTTCTTTGCTTGAAATCGAGGAAGGTACAATGCGGACACTTGTGATCTCTCTGGCCTGAAACATCACCAACACAACCTACACAAGTTCAAAGCAAGGATAACATCTAAACACGAACCTGCTGTATTTACATACCGACTGCACAGCATGACTTGGAAAAAGTCGCAATGATGCTGCAACTCTGTGGTCTGTCAGCAGAGGGAAGTGTATACCAGCCAATACAGCCAAGGCTGCGCTAATCATGGGGGCAGTACCCAGTGAAACTATGAACGGTCAAGGTAATTAACGGACTAATGGAGAATTAACAAAGTGAATGTTAAAGTTACCTTCATTATTGACAGAGTAATGAATACTGCACTAATGCACACCACTGACTGGAACAATTAGTGACACCCAGCTCATCTTTGGATGATAACTGTCAAAGCAGGGTCTATAATTTCTACTTAAAACTTTTTAAACTCTGTTTGAAATCCCTGAAATGGAAAACAAGCCTTGAGCAATCAGATCCACATAGATGCATGCAGGTTGATGTTTACTGAAAGGGATGCTTGTGTTTTAATTTCTTCATTGCTATTATTTCCTTGTGAAAATTCATGCTTTCCAAAAAACAACTATGGTGCGATCACTTCAAACACCAGCAACAAGACTGGAAAAAAAACCAAAGACAGAGATCAGCTGCGAGGAATGACATTCAGGAGTAAAGACAGGAGAATAAGAACAACTCAAAACGGGAAAGAAAGTGAAAGCAAAAGAGAGAGAAAGAAAGAGGTTAATGACACACTATCATCTCAGAAAGAACACAAGGCCTTTCTGTCCAAACAGGCAGTGTGTTTATTTACTTTTTTTGGTACTAAACTCTACAGGTGCTATGGTTAGTGGGAATGGGACAAGGAAAAAAGGAAGCAGTATCTGGGTTAGATAAAGAAAAGCACAGAAGGTGCATGAGGCAGGGCAATACCAACCTTTTCAGAGCAGTAATTCAACCTACATATTCCAAACACAATATAGGAGGGCAAATGTGTGAGCCAAAAATAGAGAGGCCAAAAATGGATGAAGTGGGGAAAAAAAGGGGTAAACTGCACCTTGTTGCTGTCACAATAAAAATATCCTCCAAGGGGAAGAAAGAATATCCAAACAGAGCTGTGATTCTTCACGACACGTCTACTTCAAAAAGTTAGAGTTCTCAAAGATTCAAAAAGGTTATCCTTACAGGATGGGTTAGAATTTTTTTTTTTTTTTTTTTTTTTTTTTTTAAATCCAGGAAACCGAGTAGGGGAGGAAATAAACCAGTTCAGCGGATGGATATCCAGGGTCTAGTCAGAAGTAATCCCATCATCGGTTTCAGGACAAGATGAAACCAATTCTTCAAATCACCAAAAAAAAAACAACAAAAAAAACCCCCACAATAATAATCCCAGTCTGTGATCACAAAATACTTCCATCACACTTTAGAAATTGGACAGACTTTGGGATAATCCTTTATTCTTTATTTTAAACCAGTGTGTGTGAGTAGAAATCCACAGATGTTTCCGCACTTCTTCAGTCCACTCGACTGGACTCAAGTACATCCACACTTACACTGAAGTTAAATCCAAACTCGCGTACAGTCCAAAATTGCACACCCCCCCAAAAAATAGAATCAAAAAATTGGGTTAAATCCATGACTAAATATTTCTTCATTTATCCAATATGGCCGTCTTCGGAGCTTCGATCGTCTCGCTCCAAGTTAGTCCACTTTCACCCTAATGTAACAAGCAGGTGGAAAAATGATGGAAAATGAAAGCCCTGACAGCATTCACGGGTATCTCCACACAGACCACTGGAAGGTCATTCGATCGCCTCACCTTTCATGCGACTTCTCTTCGATCCAAAAGGTACAATTTTAAAACCCTTTTTGACTCGTCCTAAATCCAAATCGGAGTGATACACATCCAGGGTTTGCCACAGCACCATGAGAGACAGAGTTAGCACAATGACCAAGATGGAAGATGGAAAAAACAAACAAACAAAAAAAACCCCCAAAAAACAAACAAACAAAAGCTGTTTCTTGAGTAGATTTTGGATGAAGCTACATTTGCATAAAAAAAACTGCCAAACAGAAATAAGAAACAAAAACAAAACAAAAAAACACATCACGTACGTAATTAATCCATTAATGGCATGGGAAATACTTCCACATTGGTGATCCAAGGAAGTACAGGTAATATCCAACACTCTTCAAGGGGGAGGAAAGGAACGCCTAATATCCAAAACTCACCAGATCTCCACAAATCGATCGTAATATCCAAACTCACCGGGATATTTTCCACACGGGTAATATCCAGCTCGGAGGTAGGATATGGCTCACACAGTAATCCCAATTATTTGAACAACACACTTTAGAAATCCACACATTCTTAAAAGCAAGACAAACAAGATTCATACGGATAATTAATCCCATCAGCGAAGTCGGGCCTCAGAGCAGAAGGAAATCCCTAGATAATGAAAAAAAAAACGCAATGGCCTTTCGATTTTTTTAAACCCAGAAGGAAACCTGAAAGTGTTGAAAAAATGGTTTAATTTTTGACACCACGGTCCCCCTGCAGTTCGAAGGGAGACTGCGTCCACTTACCCGTCTAATCTGCGCTCATAGCGTCCCTCTCTGGTGTGAAGAGACACCGGGGGTCCATAAACGGGACCCACAGCTGCTCTCGAGAAACTCGCAACGTCCCTGGCATGACTGCTAGAAGGTGGGTTGTCGTCCAGGCCCCGGACGGAGCTGGGAACTGAGCCGGGCTCGTTGTAATCGGTGCGAAGGTCTCTGTCACCCATTTTGTTGACCGCGTTGTGCGCCTTCTGGGCACTCTTGATGTCCACGAAATCCACAAACGCCGCCACCCCACCTTCTGAACCTCGCTTACGGAGGACTTTAACACTTTCCACGCGTCCATACCTGCAGGGGACAGATGGACAGCACACACAACAGAAAAAAAACCCAATCAGATATGAATCGTAACCATATATTTTTATAGTGGACCATTTCAAGTTAAACATGACACACCCCAAACATGTTACACAGAACATCGCAAAGTGTAGTGTAACTAAAAGAAAGAATTTTTAATAATTGTCATTTATTTCTTGCAGCTACAAACAGGAGCACATGGAGGAGAAAATGTCCTTGTCCTTCTCCACTTTCACTCTCTCACACACAATTACGTTGTAAAAAAAAACCTGTTTTATTATTTAATATCTTGTTTTATCATTATAGGGGTGACATGTATAAGACACTTAGCTTTCTGTGAATGATTAAATGCTTTAAAAACATGTAAAGAACTTTCTAATAGCATTTTCTGTGGTTGAAAGGCAGCGTTATCGTTCACGGCAAAATTATTTATTAATAAAACGGAAATAAACATATTTTATATAAGACTACAGAAACACTGGTAACAATGATCACTCAAATGAATTCAGTTCTACAGTGAAATTTCGCATTTCTTAGAAAGCGGCCAGGCGATGAGGCAGATCATGTTATCGTTACTAGCTCACGCTATGCTAATGAGTTAGCTTAGCTATCCAGGCAAACCTCGCGATTAAAATAACCCAGTCTTCATACGTGGTGTTGTTTTAAATAAACTGCGACCGTTTATCAACCAGGCACGAAATTAAAACCAAGCATCAGTAAAGCGTTTTATATTTAATTAATGGATTTTCTATTAAAACGTAATTCGAGATTTTTTTAACCGTCGCGCTAGATAGCTGACTAGCCGACTAGCCTGCTTCAGCCACAAGCTAACCGGCTACAAATTTAAATCTGGTTAATTTACCCCAACTGTAGCATTACCGTAACTTGTGTACTTATTAAAAACATAATGTAATAACACTGAGTGGACTCAGAGGTGGTCTGGATTGTAAAAACTCTTAGGATATGGGTTGCTGTCTTCTGTAACGCGGGCTAAACGGAGGCCCCGAGCGAGCTAACGTTAATAATAAAACACACACATATACGTACGTACACAACTCACCGCTTAAAATATTCGACAATTTTTTCTTCTCGAACATGTTCGGGTAAATTTCCCACCCAAAGGTGTCTGGTTTCCCGAACCATCCTGCGTGTCCCCTTCCCTGTTCATGCACATATGCGTTTTCACCTCAGTGTATATAATATCTGGGTTTTTTATATATTTAATCTGACCGTCGGGGGAAAATCCGCCTTTCCAAAATGAACGCCGTGAGAAAAAAAAGCTCCTTTTGGCTGCTGCGTCTCAACGCGAGCGTGTGAACCCGAGAGTGAACGGGAACGCGCAAGGCGTGTGAACTCGACCAAAGCGGAACCGGGGACGCGCACGTCCGTCTCTCTCTCTCTCTCTCTCTCTCTCTCTCTCTCGTGTTTGAGTTTTGCCACGCGCCTTGAATCGCGCGCGGCGCGCTCCCGACGTATCGGCGTCACAAAAATGTCGCTTGGTGTAAACAACAGACGACGAATAGCGTCGTGTTCACCACTATAACACCGATATAAATATCAGTATTACTCAAGTATAACGATCAGAACAGCACTTAAACAATCACAGCAGTGGTCTGTGTTATTTATTAAAGCAGCCTTCAGGCACAAGCCAAGGAAATATTCTAAAGCAAAGATGGCTGCAAAAATAATGATAATAAATATTTCATATGTGTATAAAAATACCACATAGAGACTTAACAAAGCCAGTATCCGGTGTGAAAAACAAATGTAAGCAGCATGGGTCCTCCGAAGAACATTTTGTACAGGTTGATCAGGTGAAGAGCTGGTGAGAAACCCCAGAATCTGCTGCTGATCATTTGCAGACTCTGAATATCACTCCATTTTGTTTTCACAGCCAGGTTGTGACGCTAGACATCAGCACTCCGAGGTGACCCGTCATCAGCTGCCTAGCTCACAATGTACCAAAACTCCAACTTCCTCCTTGCAGGTGGTGAGCCCACGAGGTTGGCATCCTGTGGATTCTTCTGGTTAAGCCCCAGGAGCTGAGGCTCTACCACCAGGCATTTGTTGTCGAGCTACCCAACCAGCCCCCAGCAGCTTAAATGAGTTTCTTTCGGAGGAGACATCCAGGGTAGAGGCACTGGCCCTCTGCATCGAAAGAAGTCAGCTAAGGGGGTTCGGGCATCTCATTAGAATGCCTGCCGGTCGCTTCCCTTTAGGTCTTTTCCAGGCACATTCAACTGGAAGAAGACCCAGAACTCGCTAAAGGGAAGATGTATTCAGTCTGGTCTGGGAACACCTCGGGATCCCCCTGGAGGAGCTGAGAAGTGTCACTGAGAAGAGGGATGCCTGGGTTTGCCCTCCTAGACTTCTTACCTCTGTGACCCGACCTTGGATGAGCAAAGGAAAATGGAATGTATCTATTTTCACAATAAAACCCTGAAGAGCTGTCATTATATTTTAATTTGTATTCTGTTATATAACATTGTGTAGTTTGCTGTAAGTCAGAAGTTATCTGATGACTTAGCAGTCGTTGACTGTATTGGAGAAGGAACATCACTGTGGACATTATGGATTGCTGCAACCACAACCATTACAGCTCAACATCTAAAAAACTATGGAGATGGCAGTGGATATTTGGTATGAAGAGACCCAAACCAGCTCCACTTATCATTTACAGTAGAGGTGGAACTTACCTGTAACTACAGACATCTTAAAGTACAGCTAGACGACAAACTTTATTGGACTGGCAATATGGATATTCTGTACAAAAAGGGGCAAAACCAACTAAGAAGACTGAGATGCTTTAACAACTGCAAACCTCAACTGTGCACCTTCTACTCGACATTTCTGGCCAGTGCCCTGTTCTTTGGTGTTTTGTGAATCCTTTCAAAGTTAAATTCAACAACAATCCACATGTAGCCATGTCACATGCTGTCAGTGATCCAGCAGAGCACCTTCACCGCACACATTTACATTCTACACAACACTCATCAGCGCAACACTGGCAACTCAAATTCCACAGATGTCACATGAGCTAAAAGGTGATCATTAAAATAAAAAAGAAAGAACCTGTAAAAGCAGGACACATGATTGTTGAATTATGATTGTTATTGATAAACTTATATTATGATTGTTGAATTGTGATTGGTTAAAGTGTATTAATTGTAGTTGAACTGTTAAATGATGATTTATGTGTAATAACGCTGAAGACTCAGTGAGGGAAACAGGGAAAAGCCAATCCAAACAATCCACATGTAGTCCTTGAGTGGGGTTTGGTCTCTTCTAATGCTCATTTGGAGATCACACCTGCTGTGCTGAACTGCTATTGTTTTCACTCTGCTGAATAACTTGTTCCTGAATTTTTTTGAACTGCTAAACAATTTGCGGATTTTGTCTACTTTGATGGAATAAAACTGCTCTTGATTTTGCATCCATGTCTCCTGGTGAATTGACCTGTGTCTGCCACGACAAACCCAGGACAGATCCCTAAACACTCCTAAATTCCTAAACTCTACTGCATGTCTTGGAGAACTCAAGCACACAAAATGTAAAAATGTGGCACATATCACTTTATTTTCTTCCATCATGAAGAACAGAGACATTTTCATATGATTCAGTAAAAAAAGCATGGGATTTCATTTAATGTGGAATAAATATCTTTAGTGTACTAAATTATGCAAAAAGTGCAAAAAAAAAAAATCTGATTACATTAGGTATCTTTGATATATGTGCTGTTACATCGTTTATATCATGGAAGGAAATAGAGACAGAAAAGAGACTAAATATAAAAATAAGCTAATAGTTGAAGTAAATGTTTAAAAAAAAACAACAGAAAATATATTTTTTTCCCAGCCTTGTTTTCCCAGGATTGCAGGATTTCCATATGGAATCATTATTTTGAATGAAAGGAATGTTTATTCAAGCATGATCAACTGCTAATGCTATAACTATAAGCTTCCCTTGGTTAATGTTTGACTTGTAGCATCAGTGCAAAATGAAGAAGGTACATACTGTATGTGACAATGAAACATGTCATGGCTGATATAACTGAAATGTCACTGAGCTAGTTTTTTGTGTCCATCACTTAGCATTGTAGCTCTCATGCATTTCTCTAAAGATTCAAGAATATTCAGATGTGTCCCAAATGTCACCGCAAGAAAGAAAATTTCCAGTCAAATTGATTTTAATATTAGCACATAAAATACCACCCTAATGCTGTTGGAGCCTGCTAGCTAATAAAGCAATTAGAAGTTGACAAAGGTGTAACACTTATGACTTGGATAAGCTAGTTGATTGGCCAGCTAGCTAATTATAAAGTATAGCTGTGTTAGCAAAAAAGTTAGATTTAGATTCAATTATTGATATCATTTTCTAAACCGCTTAATCCTAATTGGGGTCACAGGAAGGCTGGTGCCCATCTCAGCCGACTCTGGGCGAGGGCATAGTACACCCTGGACAGGCCATTGCAGGGCAGAAACACGCTGACGGCAACTTGATGGCCTACGCTTTACGAACTTCAGCCATGGTTCTTTTACATGCCTCCCGCCACAGACAGTGAGAGATATGGCTGGCCTTTGATAACCCAGTTAGCTGCACTGGGGGGACAGCAGTGACAATTTGGTGATAGTGGGGCTTGAACCTTTAGTTCAGCTTTAGTGGGGCTTGAACCTTTGGCTCAGTAAGCCAGCACCCTACCACCGGGCCACCACTACCCCTAGAATCAATCAGTTCATTGAAAAAATTAAAGTCAAACATTCACTTTTATACAAGAGGCTGATTATTGAATGCAATTAAAATTTTTAGCAAGCTAAATAGCTGACAAGCTAACCAGTTAGATATCTTATTATATTCCACCTCAAATTTTTAGAAATTTTACTCTTATGTCACAAGAAGAGTGTTTCTAATGATGTAACTGTGTGAAATTTGCTGTTTCTGTCCTGTTGTTTTGGTCTGTGAAGCCATGTTAGGTTTTTTTATTAATTCATCTGTCTGTCCGTCCACAGTTGCATCCTGCACACTAATTCAAAACTGCCATCACTCATCTCTTTGCATTTGCATCAATTTGCATTCCGTGCACTAACTTAAATATGCCATCACCGATCACCACCATTTTTGGTGTGGATGTTGGGATTGGCTAACTACACAATCCTTTCAATATCCGTCACAGTTTGATAGCCAATATGGCCGGAGCAGCTGCTGTTTTAGATGTGCATTTGGGGCACTTGCTCAAAAACGTCATCATTGATCACTATTTTTGGTGTAGATGTTGGGACTGGGCATACCTTTTATAATGTGGTGATTGGGCTGAGGGGTATTACCTGCTTTGTGGGGCTATTTTTTAATTGACATAAGTGTTTTAGAATTAGGTCTTATTTTGGCTGAGAGCATGAATGCAGAGTGATGTAACAACCAAAAAGTGTTATTCTTGCAGCGTAGGATTTAGTGTGGTTTGGCATGAGGCTGCACACAGCAGGATCAGTGTTGGCTCGTCTGGATCAGAGAGAGGTGGCAGGGTTTACACAGAATCTGTCCATCCAGAGGGTGGCAGCCATGTTCGTTGGGTTCTGGAGAGAGAAGCATCGCACACACCTGAAGAAAAATTAAGAAAGATGATCTGTGAGGATGAGGTACGTTAACTGGGATTTTGTGCAAAAGGTAAAAACGTGTGGATAGTGGGATGGTACATTTAGCATTATATATTCACTTTATAACTGAACTTGAAGTGTTTGAGTTCAAAAACAGAGAAGTCCAATTGTTTTAATTACGAGAAAAACTATTTAAGTAGGCTTACAAAATAAAATTCCAGTAGCTTTAAAAAAATATATTATTTTTAATAAAATAAAAATTTATTTTTCTCAAAATAAAAACAATTGGACTTACCCGAGTTTGAGCTCAAACTCTTCACTTGTTAAAAGTATTTGGGCTTTGTTTCATTCATTTCAGGATTTCTTACATCACACACACACACACACACACACACACACACACACACACACACACACAGAGACAGAGATTTTCTTATATCACACACACACACACACACACACACACACACACAAACACACCTCACAACGGTAGCAGTCCTCATGAAATGATCGTCCAAGACACTCAACCGTGTAGCTGTCAGTCCCATCCTCTCTTGGGATTATCAGTTCTCCACACACACTGCACTGAGGTGCATATTTCCTAAAACACACACACACACACACACACACACACACACACACACACACACACAAAGGAAGCACATTAAAAAAAAAAAAAAAGTTTTCTAGAATTTATTTAACATTAATAGATGGAGTCTCCATGTTAGTGTCAGAAACAAAGACCTGTGTGTGTTGATGTGTGTTTGTGTATAGCTGTTGTGATGTACCTGTAGTAGTCATGCAGGCAGTACACCTCCCCCACCTCCCCCTGCGCAAAACGCTGCTCTCCGATTGGCTGCCTGCACGTTGTGCATACGAAGCAGGGAGGGTGATAGGCTCGCTCCAGCGCTCGGATCACATGATCTTTGATGACCTCACCGCATGCCCAGCATGGTTCTAGACTGGCCTGAGGGACAACAACCACCACAAGAAGTTACACCTCCAAAGAGGTGTGTTTTTAGAACGGGAGTTTTCCCTGAAACGGGTTGTCACAGTGACAAAAATCCTGACTTCACCCCTTTTAAGGCTGGTTAATGTCATGTCATATGGTCATATGATTAAGTTATAGAAGAAAGATGCATCTCAACAGATCAAGAAATTAAATCCAAGAAGCCTGAGAAAAACAAAGCACACATGTGCCACAGCTAAGGGTCAAAGGTTAACATAAGTGAAGGCCTGATGATAGATTACAGTGATGTTCAGGATAATGAGGTATTGATCATATGATAATTCAGAACACAGGGCGTGTGTGTGTGTGTGTGTAAAAGAGAGATGCCCTGACCTGGTAGCAGTCTTCACACAGAGGGATCCCGGCCTTGTTGTAGTAGATTTTCCCAGCAAGAGCGGCGTGACACTGTCGGCACTGGAAGCAGCTGCTGTGGTATGTCCTGTTCAATGCCTCGATCACCGGCTCACTGGGGGCCACGGGCTTACGACAGAACCCACATACATCTACACGTGCACACACACACACATTTAAACTATAGTGCTACATCTCCTATTGGCTCGCAGTAAGTGAGAAAGTGTGTGTGTGTGTGTGTGTGTGTGTGTATGTGTGTTGGAGAGAGAGTTACCCAGTGTAATCCCCTCTTCAGTCTGAACTCTTGAATTCAGTTCTTTCTGATTCTGATCAGCAGGAGGCGCTCTCTCCACACACACCTGTACAGGAACAAACACAGCAGTGTGAAAAGTCGAAGATGTGTGTAAAAAGAATAAAGATGTAACAGTAAACCTGTCAGTGAGAGATAACCCTGCTCAGAATTTACGATATATCAACAAGTATTTTCACACCAATGTATCATCACAGACGTAGTTCATTCATTCATTCATTCATTTTCTGAACCACTTAATCCTAATTAGGGTCACAGGGAGGCTGGGGCCCATCTCAGCCAGCTCTGGGCGAGGTAAGAGTACACCCTGGACAACTCGCCAGGCCATCGCAGGTCAGAAACACGCTGACGACAATGCAGCCTACTCTTGACGAAAATCAGCAATGGTTCTTTTACATGCCTCTCACCATAGACAGTGAGAGACATGGCTGGAATTTGATAACTTTTCACTTCACTTCACTGGGGGAGGCCTAGTACCACTTTCATTAAAATACCGACTAAATAAATGAGCAAAATCATGGCACGGTGGAGTAGTAGTTAGTACGTCCACCTCACAGCAAGAAAGTCCTGTGTTTGATGGGAGTTTCCTTTCACAGTCCAAAGACATTAGGCTAATTGGCTGTTCCAAGTTGTAGGTGTGAATGCGAGTGGTAGTGTGTGCATGTTGGCCCTGCAATTGACTGGTGAGCTGTTCGGGGTGTACTCCAACTTCGCCATAGTCTGTCTACTGTTAGCTGAAATAGGGTCCAGCCTCCCCGTGACCTTAGTAGGATTATTTGATTCAACTTATGAGTGAGTGACTGGAAAAGCCAAATCTTTCCATGATTGCAGAGCAGAAGTGGATATTTAGAACTTTTCCCTTTCGCATGATATTTATTTAAACATTCAGAGTGCATTAGAGCTGAATAATACTGGGCATAATCGGTTCATCGTTATAATGAGAGTGTTGTTAATTAATCTAAATATTTCATATTTATAATAATATAGTCTAAATATCTTTAGCCTCTGTTGAATTATTTTGGAGAATGTTTTTATAGTACATCACTGTGTTAAGCATCAAATATCAACAAGTTTAAAAATAAATCTCAATCAAATATCACAAAGCTGTGTGATGCACTGGATCTTGGGAACTATAAGGATTAAATACACAATACTGCACTCTCTGTGTGTGTGTGTGTGTGTGTGTGTGTCACCTCATGCCCATGTGCAGGAGCTGGTGGATCATGTTTGGGGTCAGACATTTTTGGGGTGTTATTATGGCATGTGGGCTGTGTAGGGGGCAGAGGAAGAGGCAGGGTTTCAGGGACCCCCAAATCCGGAGAGGCAGGGGGAGGAGGTGGGAAAACATCTGCAATAAACAACACAGACACATGCAGTCGCAGTCACACACACACACACACACACACACACACACACACACACACACACACACACAGTCCAGTCTTTTTTTTTTCAGCACTCTTTCCTCGGCTGTTTTCCATCCATAAATCTATCATTCATCCATCCGTGTGTGTGTGTGTGTGTGTGTGTATGTGTTTGGTGTTTTTAAGTTTGTACCGTCAGTATGTGTGTCCTCTCTTTTTCCTGTTCTGTATGGAGTGTGTGTAGCCTCTGGTTTGCTGGTGTGGGTTTTCCGGATCTCCAGAGGACTGGGCCGAGCCTCAGCAGGACGGATGGTGTGTCCTGACTCTGGGGTGGAGCTGGAGGGGGTGGAGGGCTTCCTGTGTGTGGCGGGACTGACGGGGACAGCCGAGTGCTGCGTGATTTGAGGTGTGGGTGTGACTGTGGCCCTGTACGGAGACGCCAGGGTGATGAAGACTGAGGACACCATCCTCTTGGGCGGTGCAGCAGACGTCATGGTGCTGAAGGGGGAACACACACATACACACATGATATTGTACATAATACTGATATTGTACATAACTCTCATATTGTACTTTTGACTGGAAAAAAATCTAATTTACACATATATTGCCGTATAAATGAATTTCTATTAATGTTTTTGTTTATGTTGTGACACAGGTTTGGTAGGAACAGTTAATGAAAAACAGCTTAACAACAGATCTGGTTAACTTGTTCTTTAAAATTATCAATTTATGTACCCTGAAAGATTTAATAATTTCAGCTTCACATTTAAGACATAAGATGATCATCATGTAAATACAGAATCAAGTGCTAGCAGATGCAAATTATGTTTTAGTGTACCAATGGTGAGTTAGGAATTTGCTACAACCAAACTACGGGAACTCTGGTTTTGGGAAAACACAGTATTTTAGAATTGTATTATTAGTGAAAATTGTGTTTGAGAAATAACACTTTATAAAATATTATGGAATTAGTTGTTATGAAAGGAGACATGATTAAAAAAATAAAGAAAAGCTTAAAAACTTGTTTGACACCAACATCATCGGTGGCTATTTAGACAAGAACCACAGGAAAAAAGGCTGAATGTTTGAGTTCCTGTAATAAATAAAGACTCGTCCTTCAGCGAGAGAGTGTTAGACGTTAATCTAAGAGCCAAATGTTTTTCTTGTGAGCTCAGGCGTGTAGTGTGCTGATTAGCGCTGGCTAACATGGACACAGCGAAGCTAAATCCATCACTCACATCTGCCTGCAGGACACAGACAGCTCCAGCGCAGGAATGCTAAACCTGGAACATTTCATACATAGCTTTTGTTTCACTGTTGGTACAGACGTGTGTGTGTGTTTATCATGAGCTTTTATATTTAAAATGTTCACATTCCGAATTCAGTAAGCTTACTGAGACATGCACACATAAAGTAAGAGAATAAGCTGCAAACTCAGCGCTGACGGTGGCGGCAGGCACGAACATGCCAACAAAATCAATCTCATGGCTTTATTTTGTATTTATATTTGCATAAGTATGGTACTCCAGAGGTCCACTCTTATTATTATTATTATTATTTTCACAAATTTTCATGTTATGTCTCCATGAAAAAAAGTCCCCACCCCGTTGATATAAATAGACATAAAGGCCTCATTCTAATCTCACGAAAACACAAGGATTAGTAGCTACATATGATTTTACACAAAGGAAGACTGACCATGATCCAGGGGTACAAAGGCATAACACGGGTAAAAAAGCAAAATAATGTGTAAAATCATGACATCCTCATGAGATTATGACCTTTTTTTTTATACATGAATCATTGCAACTATGAAGCCATATACATTTTTAATAGTGTACTTTCTTGATTCATAATTACCCATAATGCCTTGTGGGTAAGGCGTTATTATAGGAGCCCTGATCTGCCATGAGCCATGGCAAAAAAGCTCCTATTAATGACCGAAGTTATTTTGTCATCATTTGACGCGATGTGCATAGAAAATGTTGACTAGTCATCAGCTTGGTCCAAATAACTCATACAAAAATGAAGATTTAACATAATTAAAATATACTATTTTGGATAACACTGGGCATATGCTTACTGGAACAAACACTAATAAATACATTTGAGTGCTTTTTCTACACTGTGTGTGTGTGTGTGTGTGTGTGTGTGTGTGTGGTCATGCAAAACAAGTTTGGTTGAGAAGCATGGAAGTGAGTGCCGTGTGGGAGAGTTTTGCACATTGTAAAGGCTTCGTTCATTCACCAAGACATAAAAAAAGACTGAAGGTTGAACCTCCAAAGGAAAGTCCAAATACTAATGTGTCGAACAGGTTTAGATAAAAGAAGAAACGCCTGTTCTGCGTGCAAAGTGCAGTGGTGGAGGGTCAGTCGTGTTTGGGGTTTTACAAAATGCAAACTGTGTTTCATGTTGTTAATGAGGAGGAACAATGTACTTAATGAACGACCATGTTATGAGAAACACACAACTTTCACTGTTATGGTAAACTGATCATTAATACTGCCTTGTGAAGCCATCGGTTTAAACAAGCTGAGAAGGTTTTCACACAAATTAGCACTGAATAATTTTGTTCAGAGCTGTAAATTTTCCTCCAGGTACTCTGGTTTCCTTCCACAGTCCAAAGACATACATTGAATAATTGGCTGTTTCAGCTTTCCACTAGGTGTGAGTGTAAATGTGAATGTGTGTGTGTTGGCAATGCGATGGTGTGGGAAGCTGTTCAGGGTGTACCCCACCTTCACCCTGTGTCGGCTAAGATATGTTACAGCTTCGCTTCAACCCTAATATGATTAAGCGATTTGGAAAATGAGCGAGTCATCAATGAATGAAATTGGTTCTTTGGAAAGTTATGATTTTAGGACTTCTGCATTGGATCATTGTTTTCATTAAGGGCATTACAGCTAATTATTGCTACTCGCTATTAAGTTATACGCTTATGTTTATGCTATACTGCTATTATGTTACAGCTGATTTATTTCATCCTAAAATATTTTATTCTAAGAATTTGTGATTTACTATTTAATCAAGCCAATCTATTGGTTATTTATTATTGATTATTATGTGTTATATATGAATTTTGTCCTATTTTACAGAGTATAAAATGCCAAAAAATACCATAATTTATTTATTGATTTGATAATTAGTGCAAAGCTAAATCCAATATACAGTTACTACTAGGGTAAGTTTCAAGGTGAAAACTGTTCTGGTCATCATTTTAAAACTGAATCCTGATTGTACCCCTTAATCATGCTTCTCATCATCTGTAAGTTTCTGCACCTTAGTGTCACATAAATTCAAATAGAATTGAATTATTTCTGAGAGGAATTGGACACTCCTTAAATGCTGGCGCTCTCACATGAATGAAATGAAGATAATGTAGATAAAAAGATTGTTATTGTGTGCCTACAGTATAATGCAAAATAAACAGTGTTTAAGTTTTTGTTTCACTCGCCCTTGCACATCGTACTGATATATTTCCAGTGGAGGATTTTACTGTGTTATCTCATATATTTTTGGGTCAGTGTGAATCATGGCATTAAATCAGGTATTATGTGTCAAAAATATTTTAAAAACAACTTTCTGTTACACGTTTGGCGATGAATATTTAACGTCTCTCCTGATTCAGTGTGTGAGAGAACAAGACTGTTTTATGCTGATACATGGGGAGAGATCCTGTAGTAAAGTATTTTAGATTTTGTTTCACCTGCTGCCTCAACCTTTCTCTCTCTCACACACACACACAACAAGGTCAATAATCATAGCGTGTGAAGTCTACACTAAACACACATATACACACAATTAAGACACATTCATATGAATTTATCACACACATTAAAGTTAATCTGAAGTCCAATCCATTCATCAGCTGTATGCTTAGAGTCTGTGTGTGTGGAACAAAACCAAGTTATACAGGAATTCATGACAAGGTGTTTAGCATGTTACATCCTGCCACCTCACCGGTCCAGTCAGTTCATCACATCTTCCAGACTTCTGAGAGTGTGTGAACATCATGGTAGACATTTTACCCATTTCATATTTTGGTATAGCACCCGGACTGAAGTGCTAGCCACCCTCTTCAACATACAGGAGCTCACAAAAGCCAGTGACTGGTTAGTGTCATTGTGATAGACAGAAGAGAGAATACATGGCCCTCCCACCCAGAGAGCACATGACTAGCTCGCAAGGCCACTCCCCCTATACACATACTCATACACATCACTCTAAATTGTGCATTAATACCCATGGCCTGTTTGACCAGTCAGTGTGATTTGCATTGTTTTAAGTTGAGCTTTAAACATCATGAAGTGCTCATTCTGCCTTAAAAGTTCAACTAGAAAGTGAGCTTCCTTCAAATTGGAACACAAAACTAAACATAGTCCATATTGTATATTGTTAAAACACTTTTTTTAATAACTGTGTTTTGACACAGGACATTTTTGAATTATTGCTCAGCCTTAGCTCTCTCTCTCACTCTCTCTCTCTCTCTCTCTCTCTCTCTCACACACACACACACACACACACACACACACACACAC
>JAQMYF010000023.1:13827827-13842300 GCA_030014195.1 Neosilurus mollespiculum | reverse complement strand
TTGGTAATAATCTAAATAATAACTTAAATTAGTGGAATACATTGGGCAAATTGACTGTTGATGATGGTTAAGTTGATGATTTTTCAATCAGTTGAATGACCCATCTCACTCTCATTCAGAGTTATGGGTACAGTGGATTGCAGCATATCTTCAGGAGAAGGAAAAACTGAGCCTGGTGAGGGAACAGTTGTTTATAACATCTGCTATAACATACAGTACCAGTCAAAGGGCTGGACACACCTACTGAAATAAAACTGAAAAGGTGTGTCCAAACTGTTGACTGGTACTGAAGGCATATGAATATGTGTATGTGTGAATGTATTTCAGAGTTCAGTTCTTGAAGCAAACTTCTGTTTTTGAGGTTCTTGTACGAAACTGTTTTTGAGGCAAACTCATTAACATTTTTTTTTTTATCACTGTTCATTCCAGTTCTTCAAAATCAGAGAAGTCAAAACTCAAAAGTCTGTTCCAGGCAAAAGCAACAGAGAATGCTAGCATCCTTAATCACTTCTTAAAACAACTGTTTACAGGGTTTTGTACAGTGGCCTCATGGAACCTTGTGTCAGTCAGTCAGTCAGTCATTTCTGGCATCACCTACAGACCCATCCATCGAAGAAAACCTCCAGTGATGTTTCAGGATATATCCCATTGTAAACACCCTCTACCTGACGGACTATTAGTGAGGATGATGGACGTGATCCTATATGTTTGGGAATGTAACCACGTATTTATGAAGGTCATGAATAAACTTTTTATAGGTAAGAAGTGACGTATTGGGATGGGGCGAATCACTGTTTTAGTGGAACTGGTATGGGTTGGGTATTTAAATATGGTGGGAATGACTAATGTGGAAATATTCAAATAGATGAGCAGTGTGTGAGACAAGGACGATCGCTACAAGTGATGGTCAGGTACAGTGTCAAGGAGGAAAAACACTGAAGAGCAGATGGTGGTAGATTCTGAAAAAAGAATGGAAATGGAAATCGTGAATACATATTTTAAGAAGAGGGAGGAACACAGAGTTATATATAAGAGTGGAGGAAGGCACTCACAGGTAGATTCTGTCCTATGCAGGAGACATGCCCTAAAGGAGATCAGTGACTGTAAGGTGGTGGCAGGAGATAGTGTTGCTAGGCAGCATCAGATGATAGTGTGTAGGATGACTTTATAGATGAAGAAAAGAAGGAGAGTGAGAAGTGAACCAAAGTTCAGATAGTGGAAGCTAAAGGAAGATTGCTGTATAAAATTGAGACAGGAGGTGAAACAAGCATTGGGTAGCAGTGAGGGATGCAGGATGAGTGGAGAGCAACAGCAGTTGTGGGGAAGAAGAATACTAGGAAGGTACTTGGGGTGACATCTAGACAGAGGAAGGAGGAAAAAGAGACTTGCTGGTGGAATAAGAAATTTCAGGAAAGCAACAAGGGATTAGCAAAAAAGAAAAGAAAGTACAGAGGAGTACAAAGAACAGAGAGGTGATAAATGCTAAGAAAGAGTTATATATTGATTTGTATGAGAAGCTGAACACAAAGGAAGGACAAAAGCCTAAAGGTAGGAGTGTTTGGGAATGAAGTGAAAAAGGCCAGATTGAGATGGTTTGGGTAAGTATAGAAGTGGGATGAAGGGTATAACAGCCTGGTAGGAGCAGAAGAGAAAGGAGAAAGAGGAGATTTATGGATGTGGTGAGGGAGGAAATGCAGTGATTGACGTGACGGAGAGGACAGAGCGACCTGGGGAAGGATGATTCACTGTAGTGACCCCTAAAAGCAGCAGCCGGCAGAACTTCAAAAGAAGATACAGAAGTTGTCGAACCCTTCTTTGTCCCTGGCACTTTACAAAATTAACTAGCATGGAGGATATTTTCGGTTCAGCTGACCTTCTGATTTAACTCTTAAGGTGTACTCTGTTAAAGTCAAGGTTCCTCCAGGGTCTCTCTCTCTCTCACACATATATATATATATATATATATCTCCTCCTCTATCATGTGCATTACTGTTCGATCCTTCTATAACGGTTTGTGCTGTAGTTGTCTTGATGTCAGTGTGTGTGTGTGTGCACAAAAACAAATGTGAATAAATACATATGAAATACAACATGCCTTTTTAAAGAGATTTTAATCATGTGTCTCAGGTTGGTCCTTTTGAGCTCACAGATATAAACAGTGTCTTTTTAAAATGTGTGGAAGAAAAATGTAGTAATAATAATCTTTATTACATGCTGACTGTGGTATTTATGTCATATATTTAGGAAGGGAGAACTTTGTAACAGTTTCAGTATCATAACAAAATATATAACGTGAGAAGTAAAACACTCCTGGATTTATAGGAAAATATTCAATAACAGGGTGAAATAGTTCACTTCAATCAATATGGAAAAGAGCCATCATTCACTGAATCCCCCTGTTGGTCAGACTGAGTAATAACAGTCTTTACTGCACTTTAGTGTTTCAGCTCATTAAAGGTTCTGTAATGAAAACTAGGTGGCGCAGTTCAGCTACCTAGGAAGCATATAACTCAAGACGAATACTGCAAAAAAAGACATTAGGGCTAGGATGTAAAAATAAAGAGCCTTCAGTCTCACTTTGAAGAAGCAGATGATCAAAACAGGAATAATACCCTTCTGTAATAATACATGAAGCTTGGTCGCTGTGTAAGGATGACGTGCTAAGGCTACAGAGCTTTGAAATGTGGATCTGGAGAACATTGTCTGGTCACACAAGATTAGCAATGAAGAAATGCTACATTGTGTTGTCACCATCAACAGGAGGCAGAAAACCTGGATAGGCCACTTATTTAATTTTCATCTATGGCATTTGGCAGAAGGCCTTGCTCAAGGGCCCAGCTTGGTGGGACTAGGGCTTGAACCCCATGTCTGATTAGCAACCCAGAGCATTAACCACTGAGCCACCACTGCCTGACATGGTAACCTGCTGGTGGAGGTACCAAGACTGTAAGCAAGGTGGACAGAGGCTTTGCTTCAAAGATGTGATGAAGAGGCACATGAAGAACACAGGAATTAATCCTGACACCTGGGACCAAGCTGCCGCCAACAAGAGCAACTGGAGAGCTTCAGTGAGGAGATCAATCAGAAGCATAGAGGAGAAAAGTCTTAAGGAATTCCAACGAGCCCATGAAAGACGACACACACTTGCAACAACATCCGGACACATGTGTAGTGTTTGTGGGCAGCTCTGCCTTGCGGCCCGCCTCCAAGCGTGCAATAAATAAATACCTCCCTCTACAACAGTCATAATCGAAACCGATGGACTGCTGAAGAAGAGGGCAAAAGTATTGGGACAGCCATAGTCTAATGGTTAGAGAAGTGGGTTTGGGACCGAAAGGTCATTGGTTCGATTCCCGAACCAGCGCAAAAAAAGTGTGGTGGTGGGGGAGTGAGCGCCACCTTCATGTCTGGAGTGCCCTTGAGCAAGCACTTGCCCCAATGTGTGTGGCAGCCCACTGCTCCGAGTGTGTGTGTGCGCTCACTTTTGATGGGTTAAATGCAGATAATATAATTTCCCTTGCAGTATTAATATAGTAAATGTTTTTTTTTTTTTTTTTTTTTTTTAAAAGGCCTACTGGACAACCAAGGGTCTCAATGCTAAAGAGAGTTAAGGATGGACGCGTTTACAAACAAGTGGAGAGACTGGCTATAAATAGACTGCTATAAGGGGATCAGACCTGACTACGTTAAGACCACCACAGAGAGAGAGAGCGAGAGAGAGAGAGAGAGAGGGAATTTACAACAATAAATTCAGGTGTGTTAGAACTAACTACCTAATTAAGTATTATTATCATGATATTAGAATTTGTGTGGTAGCATTCTTTCCAGCAAGACCATCTCCAGGTCCAGGACGTCGACCCAGAATCTGGTGCTGGGCATAAGAACCAGTATGGCCACCAGATGCAGTACTGCAGAGTAGAGTGGAGATTCAGCACTTCAGAAGCTGTGAGTGTGTGCAAGTATGCATGTGTTTCTCACCCTGGACGTAAAGCAGCAGGGTGTAACAGAGAACGAGGGGCATGTGTAGCCTCCTCTGTCCATGTGATGCACTGCTGATTGACAGTGAGGTCACAACCCCGAGTGCAAAAGCCACGTCAATGGCTCGGCACAGGAATTTCATGACGGAGGACTGAAGGCCCAAGAGCAAGACATACACGTCACACCCTGATGATGAGGACGAGTGTATGAGAGCATGCTGTGAGACACACACACAGGAACAGAGCGAGCGATGATGGGGACTATATAGCAGTATATATCATTCTAGTGTATGCATTATCCTTAGCATGAATCATACACGTGAATGTAAACCTGAAATTCTGGCAGCTGGATATCTGTCAGAGCTAATGTTCTTGAAAACTATTCAACACTTTCTGACCTGTTTATGTGTGTGTGTTGTCCCCTCACCTGTCCAGCACAAGTGAGTATAGGAATAATGTGAACTCAGTGTGAACTCTAACACCAGCAGGACGGTGACGAGATCTCAGTGCGGAGATCCTGCATGAAGGTCTGCCCCTTTACAGGTAACCCATTAACATAGCACAACACTGTACAAACAAAGTGAACATTGAAATACCTTATAAAATGTCTTTTTATTTAAAAACAAGCTGCTCTTTATATAATTTATACAGCATTGGTCGGGTGTTTCCTCCTACAGGAAGGGTGCAAAGGTCACACAGGGGCCAAGAGGAACCTGAACAGGACCCAATGACATGACTAAGACAGTATGATGACACACAACTCAGATAACTGAGTGTTTGTGTGTGTGTACGTGCCTAAAAGTTCCATGCAAACATAGAAAGCAATTTGAACTTTTACCCAAAAAAGAATAAAAAAATTATTTAATTTAAGATTTACTGTCCACAAAATGCTAAAAAAAAAACCCTACCTTTTACACTTTTCAGAAATGTACTTAAAATTAAAATATATCAATTAGTGTAATATTCTTACACTATTATAATAAAATATTATTACACTGTATACATTTATTATGTATTTCTTGACACAAGTCACAAAAATATATACACACTTTATAGTGTTGGCTGTTAGTTAAAATTAAACTAAATTTAAAAAATAGCAACAATTATTAATCATACTTTTAAATAAATAGATAAGATAAAAATGGTACAAGTATTTTTTCTATTCAAAGAATATAATGTAGATCAATAAAGAAAAAAATAGAATATAGATAACAGAGACAAACTAAAAAAAAATCTGTTGAAATTGAAATAAAAGAATCAGACACTAAAATGAAACTATCATGCGCTCGTTAGCCCTAGCAAATGGTCAGCAAACTGATTAGTTCTAGCAATCGGGCTGATAAACTAACTAACTGTAGCGAATAGACTGAGGGACTGACTGACTCTAGTGAACAGACAGATAAGCTTACTGGTTCAGATGTACAGGCTGACTTTGTCAGGTGGACCAGCTCTGGTGGGCACTGGCATACCTAAACACACTTCAAGATGCAAACAAGATCATACTTAGGGATACGTCCCCCTGCAGGTTCCCAAACAGGTTCCTTCACAGCACCTCTTAGGTTCAGGCACGCAATCAGGTCCAGGCACACATTTGGAATCACTTGCATGCACTGAATCACTTACATGCTTTGAATCGCTCACACACAGACAGACACAAGTTAACAGACTGGCATGGGCTAACAGATTACTCTGAGTTAACAGAGAGACCTGTGCAAACAGTGAGAATTCAGTAAATGGGCTGGTAAACAGGTTGCTCTGGGGTAACAGAGTTCTGTGCAAACAGAGAGATATGAATAAGCAGGTTGGCATGAGCTAAGTGAGTAATCTGGGTTAGCAGATTGGCTTGGATAACCAGATTGACATGAGTAACCAGATGACATGAGTATGCAGATTGGCATGAATGACCATAAGGATCCTAGTATCCACATTGGGATAATTAAACAGGTTGACACCAAACATCAGGTTGGCATAAACAAACATGTTTGCATGAGATAACAGGAAGACATGAACAAACAGGTTGGCATGACCACACGCACAATTTCAGATCCACAGAAGCATTCACTTGAATGTGTATATGTATACACACCAGAAATCACAGGCACAACCATACACACAAATAGAGCAGGGAACAGGAACCTTTTCAAACCCAAAATCATACTCAAAATTATTAAGAGACTCACTCAAATTCACTATACACTAACACAACATTACTCATAATCTTAGTGTCAGAAACCCTCACGGGCACCCAGATACCACTCAGAGAGCGGCACCTTTGTTGACAGGGGAGCAGAAATAAAAAACAGATAGCCTCCTAGATACCAAAAAACCACTCAAAGAGTAAGGTCTCTGTCGATCAGGAAGCATGGACAGATTCCAGTTTACTTTTGGTATTCTCTGCCTACCACTCAGACAGTGGGACAGTTGTTGGGACATTTGTTGATTGTTGGAGTTCATGTCCAGCAGTGAGCGCAAAGCTGGGGCCCACTGGGTTAGCTGCGCGCCGTGAGTAGTTAGCCAATTCAGTCCTGCTGTGTATTTGTTTCAGCAAGGCATTCTGTTACGTAGTGGAGTGAGTACAGCGTGTACACAATTGCAACAGACACAACTGCAAGGATCCAAAGGTTTTAATAAACTCAGAATAAACCAGGAAGACAAACAAACAGAATGATTCTAATGCCTCTCAGAGAGGCAAACACAGTTGAGTCCTTAAATAGACTTCCTAATAAGTTCCTTAATTGTTGCACAGCCATGTCTTAATTTTAGTTTCTTACTCCGGCCCCAGAGTAGGCTGGGAGCTGTAGTCTGCAAAACCTGCATATCTCTACAAATCTGGGGTCAGCCCTACAGTTGCTAACTTTAATATATTAGTTTGTCTATTTATTTCTATTATTTCAGGACAACTTTAACAATATGTTGAATAAGTAAAAAAAATAAAGTCAGAAAACACCTTGTCTTAAAATCAGATGTTTAAAATCAGTTTTACTTCTTAAAAAACAAAAGAAAATAAGTTTTACAGTAACATGTTCAGTCTAAGGATTACACCTTTGCTCTTTTGTTCAGCATTTAAATTTTTCCTTCAGTGTTTTTTCAGGCTTTATCAGTCTTCTGTTTTTCTGCCTGCAACATACAGTTTGTTCACTAAAACATTCAAAGGAAAAGATCACAGCAATGAATCCAGTGCAGCGTTAGTGGACAGAGAGAGTCATGCAGAGAACTACAGTGTGTACATCTCACATGATCACATTCCGAGTACAAAATGCAGTATCGGCTCACCTGTATGTTAACTGCATGTTTAATTCTAATCCAGAAGTACTCAAAAGGATGAGCAGCATTTTGACCTTCAGACAAAGTTCTGGAATAGTGGCGTGGGGACTCTCAGAACTCTCCCTCAGCCTGTAGTGAGAAAGGATGACTGGCTTTTCCTCAGACAGAACCCTGAGTGATGTGATGTGGATCTCCTCAGAGCGCGTAGCGCTGCAGAGCTTTCTGCCTCATGACATCCCACAACAGCATGCTGAGCACAGTGTGGGGTGCCAAACGCATGAACACGGGACCCATCCCCTTATACAGGCCTAGAACCCCCTCTGTACGAGTCACTTTCAACAGGCAGTCCAGGAAGCCAGTGTAGAACCGACCCTGACGAAGAGCGGACACACAGTCACAGATACACAGAGACATACAAAGGTCTACAACTGACACAAACGCACGAACAAACCTTCTTTAGCTCGTCCACAGGTTGGTTGTAAAGCCTTGTGCTGATGACGTCGAATGGCGTCATGGTGATTGTCACGGCGACGCCGCTAACCATGGCTGCCATCAGAGCAATAAGCCAGCTGTTAGGGCTGAAGGACTGTGGGAGAGATTTGGGGCAGGGAATGATTAATACACTCTCCTGCTGCATGGTCTTACCTGTACAGGTGTATGTGTGTTCTCACCTGTGTGTGTATGAGCCACTCTTTGGCCGAGCTGAAGGTGGCGAGCTGAGCTGCCGAGCCCACCATGACTCTGGGCACAGCACCGTTCACACCACGCCACAGCCCGACCACGCCCTCACGCCTGTATATGGTAGCAAAGGCACTGTAGATTCCCTGCAAAAAATCAAAACAATAAACTCCTGACACACCAACCACTTCAGATATCCTGCACATGTGTATAACGATCCTCACAAAGGTGAACCTCGACTGAGGAAGTAAATCATCCATAAAACATGGACACAAATAACCTTAACTATTCACTCAGGGCAAAAGTGATGGCACCCTGGAACAGGAGGAGGCGTTAGCATGTGTCTGTTGTAGCTGCAGTGGCACATTACTGGTAGATTTAGCACATATAAGGGGTGTGCTTCAGTTGTTTAATTACCGTTTCATTTGTTTTTTTTATTGCGGGATTTAACTGAGTTTGTGGGCATAGCTTAATGTAAATTGGTAAATCAGAGTAACAGCATTGGAATAATAGAGGATGGTAAATACAGGGTAGAGGATGGTGTGAACTCTGTTTCAGGGCAGTTTGTGCGTGTGTGTGTGTGTGTTAAACCATGCACATGCTCAAACTCTCTCTTCAGTATAATTGCCCAGAAATAAACCCTCAGATCAGACTCTCAGATCATGTGTCACTGTGATCTTCTTGCCCACAACACAGGAAATTAAACTAAGAAATAAATCTAACAGAGCTGTAACCAAAAGACTAGAAGGTTGATTATTTGGTTTAAGATGACTAATATAATGTTTTAGGCAAGTTCTGGGGTGGTTCTTTTAAATAAAATTTAGCTGCACTTTTTAAAATCTGTGACTCGCTGTGTGACATTCATACAATAATCACAGTACAATCTGTTAAAAGTGTCATTCTGTAATACTTTTCTTGGTTTTTAGAGTGAAACAAAGTCACTTTCCAATAGTCCACCTGTAACACTGAAAGGAGAGAACACACTCAGCAGAAAACAAACATGATTCACCTGCTCACTCACACACAGATTGCTTACTCAACTCTTTTTATCAGTCCTGCTCTCACTGGTCTGGTTGATGGAAAGTCCGAGATTAGACCTCGCCTATAAACTCTGTTTGATCAAAGGTCAGCTGCAGATTTGGTGCTGACAGTGTGTGTGCATGTGTGTGCATGTGTGTGCGTGTGTGTTTAAAGTTACACTGTCATCATTTCCTCACAAATCTATCACGCCTCTGTTTGCTGCTCTGTGATTGGCTGCAGCTGCTGACCAGCGGGAGATGTGTGAAGGTGCATGGTTGTGGAATCATGCACTGCTCCCACACACACACACACACACACACTCTCAATTTCCCCAGAGCAGTTCAGGGTCACTGTGTTGAATCAATATCTAAATGACGCACACAGTGACAAAACAGAAGTTCCAGATATTTTCTTTTTAAACTCGTGGTAATTTACATTTGTGTGAGATAAGTCCTCAGTTTTGATTGATTTATTGACTGACTGAGTTTATTTGCAAAATAATACTAAAAAATTCTGAAAAATTCTATTCTGTCTCAGTCAGTTACTGAATAGTGAATCAAGCAAATCAAATCTTTGAGTCAATTCACATCTGAGGTGAATCAGTAAAAGGAATGAGGTAAATTAGGGTGTGGAGGAGAACATCGCTCACCTGGTGGTTGTGCTGGTGACCCACAGCGATGGCCTCCACAGTCTGCGCCTGAAGGTGTGTCTTTACCTGCAGAGAGAACAAACAACAAACACACACCTTCATACATCTTTCTATCCATCTAGTAGGTAACACATTCACACCATCCACATATTTGATTCTTTCCTTCAATGTATCCACAACTAAACAAGCATATACGTAGGTTGAACAGTGTGGGGACCCATTGAACATCCTTGTCTCAGACCATTGTCCACCTGATGTCCTCCTCTGGTGGTCTTCCATTGAAGATTATCTGAGCGCTCTGAGGATTTAATGATCTTGACGAGTGTTTCACGTATCGCTAGCTTGGTAAGTGTCTTCCACATAGCTTCTGTGGGTACTAAGTCATAGGCTTTTTGTAAATAAACAAATGTGAAAAACACTTTGGAACGATGTTCATACAATCTTTCCTGTACTGAATGCACCATGTTAGATCAGCCTCTTCACTTATGGAAGACACATTGTGATTCAGGAAGTTCTGTCCCTGCTACTTCCTGTAGCTTTGTTTGAATAACTTTGGCTAGAACCTTTCCCACAACATATAGAAGGGCTACACTCCATCGAATTTTATAGAGGGCCAGATATCTTTTCTTTGGTATGGTTATAATTGCAGTATCACACCAGTCAGTTGGAGCTCTACCCTCTCTCTCCATGCTGCTTGAATGAGGTGTAGAAGTAATAATAAATTCCTCTCTGTGCTACATCCAATCTTCACCATTTCATGTAGTATTCCTCTTCACCCACTCGCTTTCCCTATTCTGAGTGCTAAGCACCAATGAGAACTTTCTGGATATTTACAAATAACCTCTGATGCCCTACCCTGGACTTTACACACAAATTGCTGAAAGCCTACAGATCTTTGAAAGAATATAATTATGTAGGGTACACAGTGGGACTGTTATTAATTATCTGAAGTTCAGGGCAGCTGTGATAATGTAAGTGTAAATTATAGAAATTTTCTGTGTTTTTGACGACATTCCGAAACCTTAAAAATTTGCTGCCCTGCCACACCCACATACTTTTACAAAATGTCAGGAGGTTTTGTATCATGGAATTTCACAAAAATCATCTGCCTGTTTGATGAATACTAAAACGTGAAGAAGACATGAGGTGTGCTTGGACAAAAAGCTAAGATATGTGAAGCACGCACATGTGAGACGAGGTAAGGTGAACTGAGTTTATTTATAAAAATGCTTAAGGTGCATGCAGACTGCTGTTACTGGCTCTCTATCACTTAACCATTCATTCATTCATTTTCTAATCCTTCTAATCATTTTCTAATCTAATCGCTTAATCCTAATTAGGGTCTCAGGGAGGCTGGCACCTATCTCAGCCGACTCTGGGTGAGGGCAGGGTACACCCTGAACACCTCGCCAGGCCATCGCAGGGCAACACACACAACCCAACCATTCACACTCACACCTAGGGGCAATTTGGAACAGCCAATTAGCCTACTGTGCATGTTTTTGGACTGTGGGAGGAAAAAGTAGAGCCCGGAGGAAACCCACACAAGCACAGGGAGAACATGCAAACTCCACACAGAAACGCCCGAGCCCGGGAATGGAACCCAGGCCTTCTTGCTGTGAAGCAGACGTAATAATCACGGCAGCACCATGTCGCCAACTTTATCATTCCTGATAGAAAATAAAAATAAAAGAAAGAATTTGCCTTACGGGTTGTATTAATCACTAGTAAGCTTGAATCTCTGGGACAAACTACCATTGGTAAAATTCTCTAAGTATTTATTATGGTAGCTGTTTTTAAAAATCTTCTAGAAAGTATGTGAACAAAAATTTCGCTGCCAGTTCTCAATAACATCACCGAATATATATTAGCCAATTAGCCAAATGTGCATGTATTTGGACTGGGGAAGGAAACCAGAGGAAACCCACGCAAGTACAGGAAGAACATGCAAACTCCATCCAAAAATGCCTTCGCTGAGCCCAGGACTCAAATCCAGGACCTTCTTGCAATAAGGCCACATTTCATGTGACAATAAACAGAGCTGGACGTTGAGACTGAGCTTTTGACAACTTTGCTCTATGTGCAGATGAAATCGGCTGGCAGGTTTGCAAGGCCTCCATAGCTGAACACGCTCAGGATGAACTGAGAGACACTATTGGTCAGTGCCCTGTGCTCATATTCATGCTATTGCTCACCTGTAAAGCCCTTGCCTCATTAGCCAGTTGGTATGATAGTACTTCCTATTTACACCCAGTCACCAATTTGAGGAGGGGTTGGACTCACAATGGGGCACACGCACACGCACACACACACACACACACACACACACACACACACACACAGATGCACTCCATGTGTGTCTCCTTGGTTATATTTTTGAGGAGTTCAGTATCACTAACAGACCTTCTATAAATTTCATTATTAGTGCACATTAACAACCACATCACCGTCTCCTCCCGGGGAGTCAGGGATGCGGCTTTAACAGTGAGCTGATACTTTAGAAATTATTTTAGAGGATATGTTCCCATTAGACCTGTATGTTTAGTTTCTTGTTTGGCAGGTTTCGGTGTGTGTGATGATTCAGACATGTCAAATATGTAACGTCACACTGGAAGTGCTGATCGTCCAGTGTGACAATACACTGTAGGATCAACACTACCATTATGCAGTATGTTATCATTATATACCGATGATGTGGCTTTAAACTTGTCCAGATTTAGGACCTGCTGTTTGGACAGACATGTGGAACTGCTTGTGATAACAATATCACATTTGATATAATACATTACTGATTACTGACACATACTGGACAGACAAGTAAAATGTTTTAAATCCCAGGAAACTCACCAGATAAGCAGGAGAGGCTATGAAGGATCCTAAAGCCCCAGCAACAGCCCCTGATGCCATGTTTCCCCCTGGAACATCTGTGATCCCTAAGACCTGTGTGTAGGAGTAGAAGCTTAGCCGGACACCGTTCATGAGCGCCTGGTAGAGAAGCCCAGCAGAGAGGCCCTTCTGCAGTCCACGCAGGCCATCTGTCCGTCCTACCAGCCAGAGAGCCTGCAACACCCCTCGATAGTGCTGGTGGTATGAGCCGCGTGCCTGTAGCTCCCCCTGCAGCTGCAGACGAGTCTTCACCACCTCCAGTGGGTTGGTGAACACACAGGCACCGCAGCAGGCCAGAGAACCCAGAGTAAAGTCCAGCGGCGGCCACAGAGCACAGGGGTGGTTACCTGGTACCGAAGGTGTACAAGGTGGTTGAGGAATTGAGCTCTGGGTGATGAAAGCCGTGACTGGGGGGCGGTTGATGAGTTGGGGATCTGCCATTAAAACCAATGATGTTGATGGAAAGAACAAGCGCTCATGCAGCTAAGCAGATAGTAAGATTCTGGGGAGTCTGTAACATGTACCAGCACAATGCAGTAAAGTAAAGTCTAGTGTAATGTGATGTAAACAGTCCTGCAGTGTTTGCTCTCCTGAACATCGAAACCTAAAATTACAAACCGGCCACAGAGCAGCTTTGCTTTTCATCACTGAGTAACGATTTCAGCATCTGAAGCTGATGTTAAATTTACATCACACCACACAGACGGAGGAATGCCACTGAAGAAACATAAGGGAACTGAAAGTCCATGGGTCATCTGGGACTATGAGAAGATTGTTATGATTTCTGTAACAAAGATCAAGGCATGGAAATGAACTGAAGATGAAAAGAAGGGCTGCAAGTTACACTGTAATGTTTGAGGAATGAAAGACAGCAACATCTTTGTTCTAATTCATTATCCAAGAAAATGGTCACTATTTTCTCTTTCATGTTTTTGTTAATGTATTAATATTCTGATGAATATTGTTGACTTTAGTAATAACTGATCCTGGATCGATCCTGAAATGGATCTTGTCCTGGATGACTTTTACTAACTGACCCAGAAGACATGACGCTTTTTAAAATATCGCTCAAAAGTACTCTAATCAATTCTCCAAAAATTAAACCTCGTTATGATTTTAACTATTCTTCAATAATTCGTGTATCCGAAGCAAGTAATCGTAAACTCACCTTCTCCATTCGTTCCTCTCTCCTTCTCTTTGACAGCGGCGCTGTAAACATGCTCCTAAAAACTCAAGAACCGCACTTACCCCGCCTCGTTCTCCTTCTCAACCAATCACATAACGCGATCCTGGCACTACCTTAGCCCTCCAACCAATCAGAGTCGGATTCCACCTTTTCATCGATTCAATGCCAAGTACAGAAATCTTTCAATAACATCCTGTTCATGGTTTCTCCCACTTCTTGTTTTTATAGGGAAGCGATTAATACGATTTATTCAATCAGTCGCTTCATAATTTAACTGCTAACAAGCACTCTGTAAAGTTAAATCCGTGATCAATGAGCCTTCTTGATGTCATCACTGTTCCTCGTTGACGTCACCACTGAGGGAAAGAATGCAGTGAGTAAGCTTCTGGTGCTGGGGAGGCTGGAGCCTATCTCAGCCGACACTGGGCGAAGGCGGGGTACACCCTGAACAGCTCACCAGACCATCGCAGTGCAACATATAACTGGCTAATTTAAATAAGTAAGAACACTAATATGAACTCTACATAAACAATGGAGGTTCTTAAAGGTGTTTACAAAAAAGTACAGATTTTTAATGTAAGTATTCAACACAATTCATTAACGTAACTCATTTTGCTAGTCTTATGTTTGCTTGATTGAAAAAAAAAAATTCAATTCAATTCAATTCAGTTTTATCTGTATAGCACTTTTTACAATTGACATTGTCACAAAGCAGCTTTACATAGTAAAATTAGTATAAGGAGAAATCTAAGAATTTTTCTACAACCCCCTACACATCCCTAATGAGCAAGCCCGCGGCGACAGTGGCAAGGA
>JAQMYF010000023.1:13802404-13814595 GCA_030014195.1 Neosilurus mollespiculum | reverse complement strand
CACACACACACACACACACACACACACACACACACACACATATATATATATATATATATATATATATATATATGTATGTATGTAATTTTTTGTATATTGTGACTTTATCTTTATCTTATTCTTTACTTGGTATGGAGCTGTGTGCACACAATTTCCTCTGGGATAAATAAAGTATTCTGATTCTGATACTACACCACTGTGCCTGAATACATTTCTTTGTTTATTCATTTTATCTACCATTTAACTATGAAAATGATGGTATCCTGAGACTACTATTTTCAGTTTCCTGACGCTACTGTGGCAACATTTTTTTAGGTGAAGCACTCATTTTACACTGATTATACAGTATACAGGATTATATTTTATTTTTATGTAACGAGCATGTTTCAAAAAAGGTGCACTACCACAGTGGGCCGCCAGATGGCGTCATTCCGTTGCCACCTAGCGGCTCCACCTAGCATTACAATTAAGCAAAAATAAAAGTATCCTGATTCGTGCAGGCTTCTTGTTGATTTGTTAGTCTGTGTGGCTGAATAGCTCTCATCTTACTAATCATGGAAGATGAAGACGTCTCTGATAACTGGGAAGAAGCTGCGGATAGCGGAGTAAGACCCTTAGTTTCGAGGAATATACATCGCTTGTGGCGATACGCTACCTTAGCAGCTTAGCTTGTTGTGTAGCGGCTCACAGGCCACAGTGCTTCGTATCAACTAACTGTTGCTTAATCGACTAGTTTAGCTTCACTGCAATTTTGAGACAGTCTGCTGTAAAATATGGACTTAATTTAACGCGGAAAGTTTTTTCGTTATCTCTAAGTTGTGGGTGTTTTATGTCTTTGTTACAGATGTGTGCTTTTTGTGTTAATCGTTTCACTTAGCATATGCGCTAGCTGCCGGTTTAAGCTAACTGGCAGTGGGAGCACCCGGGTCCTAGAGAGAGTCAGATTCACTTATATTTTGTCTGCAGGAAATCGAGCGGCGACTCGAAGCGAAGCTGAAAATCAGTCAGAAATCTGAGTAAGTAGCTCCGTTTCATATTTTCACCTCTTTACAGACAAGATAATTTTTGTAATACGGTGAAGGACAGAGGGTTTTTTGGTCGTTTTTGTTGAATGAGTCATTTTTTAAACAACTCATTTTAAATGAATCGGTTCACAGGCACGAATGAATCAAAACACAATGCGCGAAAGACCCCTTTAATAGTGACGTCACCGGATTCTTCTGTTTGGCAAAACAGAACAAATAAATCATTGTGTTCAGTTCACGCAACAATATTATTCGTATTTTACCGTCTCAGACAACATGCTGGTTAGATGTGGTGTCCCAGGGTGCACTCAGTGTTTTGTTAAAGGTTCAGGCGTCTGTTTTTACAGATTTCCCAAAGATAGCAGCAGAAAATGTGCTATAGAATATATAAAATGTGATAGAAAATGACAAATGTGACTCTCAAATGCCTGGGTTTGATTTCCGGCCTCGTTTCCTGCATGGGCTTCCTCTGGGGAATCAGGTTTCTTTCCACAGTCCAAACACATGCAACATGAGGGAGTCCTTAAAACAAATGATAAGAGCCAGAAAGACGAGTGATGGGCAATACCGCTCATATAACCTTGTCATTCACCAGGACAAAAAGAGACCGACAGATTTAACACAATAATTCAACACACGCTTTATGGCATGGTGAATGACAAGGTTATATGAGCGGTATTTCCCATCATTCGTCATTCCCCGTCATTCTGGCTGTTGTCATTCGCTTTCCTTCGTCATTCGTTTTAGGGACTCCCTGCACAGGAGGCTAACTGGCTTTTCCAAATTGCCCCAAGGTGTGTGAATGATGTGTGTGTGTGTGTGTGTGTGTGTGTTGCCCTGCAATGGTCTGGTGAGTTGTTCAGGGTGTTTCCCGCCTTTGCCCAGTGTCGGCTGAGATATTCAGCCTCCCCGCGACCCTAATAGGGCCGTTTGACAAATGAGTGAGTGAAGACTCTCAAACGGCCAGTCCTGAATGAGACTTAAATTTCAGTACTTGCTAACTCATGTGCTTTCTGGGGGATTATTTAAACAGCTACTGGATCCATAACAAGAACTTTCTTCACCTCGCATATGCAGCAAGTACTCTATCACATATCCTAGATTCTCGAGAAAGTCCATAATATAAAACCTCCCGAATGCTGTTGGAGAGGTGATTATTATATCCATCCAGAGATTTGTAGACTTGCAATGATTCATGTGCATAAAGTATATATAAAATATCTGGATATAAAATATCTGGAAAGTTCACATTTGGCTGTTTAGCCTACTAGCTTTCCCTGTTTTTATCCGTGACACTGTATGGATCAGGAAGTGTCTCTCTACCAGCAACAACCAGTTTATCATGATATCTATCCAATGCTTCTTCCAAGCTTGTCAGTTTGTTTTGAGTTTATTGTCAAGTCTTTTAAACAAGAGTCTGCCGTTATATTCTATAGGCTTTTCCTTTTTTTTGCCTGCTGAGTGACTGCATGCGCAGAAAACAAATCAAAGTAACATAAGGCTTATATTGACTTTGAAATAAGTAAAAAATTTGTATTCAAAAAGTACTGCTTTGATTCACATTTTAGTTTTTGGATTTAAAACAAACCATTTCTATGATCTAGGATCTATTTAACAAAACATGTTGTAAATGTTCTCGCTGTTCATCGGTATTTCCTTTCTTTTAGAATTTACATTTATGATATTTAGAAGACACCCTTATCCAGAGTGACTTACATTATCTCATTTATAAAGTTGAGCAGTTGAAGGTTAAAGGTCTTGCTCAAGGGCCCAACAGTGGCAGCTTGGTGGTACCAGGACTTGAACCCCCTACCTTTTGATCGGTAACCCAGTCCCTTAACCACTGAACCATCACTGCCCCATCTGAACCATCTATTTCACTTTTGGTTTGGAGATTATATGTTTCTGTTTTTCAGATTAAAAACTATGCTTTGTTCTTTATTTTATTAGAAGTGTACCCGTGAAGACTGGCGTGGTGATTCAGGACGAGTCCCTCCCTGCGGCCCCGCCTCCTCAGATCCGTATCCTGAAACGCCCTCCTAGTAACGGCGTTCTAAACACTCAGAGTTCAAGCACTCGACCCACACAGCAACCCAAATCTTTAAAACAGAGAGAGGCTGAGTACGCTGAGGCCAGGAGGAGGATTCTGGGTAGCGCTAGTGCTGAAGAACCTGAGCGAGAAAGAGACTCGGACTCTGACAGGTGAGACAGGAAGATGTGCTCGACTTTCAGTCCTCCAGTTTATTAAATCTCTGAAAAGTTAAACATCTCAGATGATTCATTCAGTATTTTTTCTGTTTTGTGTCCAGTCAGATTCTCTCCAGTATGATGTTTTGGGTTTTTTTGTAAAACTTTGTGTAAACTGACTGGTGTACTGTACAGTGTCTGTTTGTTTGTAGAGAAATTATTCTACAACTGCTTTTTAATAACAGTTTGGTCCTGATTTTAAAATGATGTTTATTTTTGTTTTCTGTTTTCAGATCAGCAACACAGTCTCTGCAGTCCAACAGTAATGTTATTCGGCAGCCCCGGGGGCCGGACGGCACGGCAGGGTTCCGCCTCAGCAGATAGAGACAGAGAGCACTGAGGACATGAAGAAAACCAGAGTTACTTTGGTCAGGATCTCACGTCCGTCTCCTCCGTTGTTTGTGAGCGAGGGAAGACGTAACAACCGTGTGATCACTGTCTCGGTGTGTATGCCGTGAGTCTCTCCATCACGCTCACCGGGTCCAGTCAGGGATCACTGCAGTGCTCCAATATGCTTTAAAGCGCCCTTGTCAACTTCCCCTAACGTCTCTAGAGAAATGTATTGGCTCGTTAACTTGCCGGTTGAGTAACGTGCTAAATACCTAGGATGTGGCTCAGTACACTGCCGCGTACAACATGGAGCTCACCAGAAGTGAGAAATTTTTTAAAAACACGCAGTAATTTGTTTACAGTTTTTACACTTCGCCATTCTCAAAAAGGCTGCAATGCCTTCTGGGAAGTTTCAGCTCCCTGCTTGTTTATTAACTTCCTCAGAGGCCTCAGAGCCTCAAGGTCACGAAGTGCAGGAGATCTGAAAGGAGGATATGTCCCAGGGAGGTGGACAAGGGTGCATGAAATAAACTCTTCTGAGCTCCCGTTTCAGAAAACATCAGAAGATCTAAAAAACAATTTTATGATGTGATACAGTGATGTGCAGAAGCAAGAGAGCGCGGAAAAGAAAACTATGCGTTTAACATTTCAGAGATGAAAAGTTCATAAAACCTGTGTGGAAGTTTCACTGTTTCACTCTGTGGGACGCACACACAATCGTAAATACATATATACACACACATGTAAGTGTGTGTGTGAGCGAGCTGGAGTAAAATGTAGTGACACTGAATGCAGCAATAATATAAAGCAGACAGTCAGAGACGCAGCTCTACACTTCACATTATTCTGGACCTGGTTCTGTATTCTGTGTCTGATGAATTGATGTTTTGGGTGTATATTTTTAAGTGTGTGTGTGTGTGTGTGTGTGTGTGTGTGTGTGTGTTTATTGGTTGGGAAGGGCAGTGCGTTTGCTGTGATTGTGTGTCGGTGGTGTGATGAGCAAAGGTGACCATTTTCGATCTGAATTTATACTGAAGATATATGTCATGGCTTTAATTACAGTAATAATAATAATCTCTCACATACAAAAAGAACATGAAACAGATTTGGCTCTGTTTGGAAATGTGTAGAAGTTGTATTGATAATCTCATTACAGTAGCTTCTTCATGATATACCTCATAGTAACATGTATAAGTAACATGATAAGGCTTATATTCACTTTAAAATAAGTAAAAAAAAATTGTATTCAGAAAGTTTAATCTAATTACAGTAGCACCTGCCTAGCAGTGAGATTCATTAAGCAGAATGTGAATAGGTCTGGAAGTTGACGTGTTGGAAGCAGAAAAAATGAGTAAGTAAAAGGATCTGAGTGATTTTAGCTTGTGCTACACAGTGATGATAAACAGCTGAGTTTTTTGTGCAGTGAGAGGAGATGATTTCTGCACTGGAGAAAGAATTGAGAATTCATGACTACCTGCAAGCGATGTTTAAAAAAAAATGTAGAATGTGTTATAGTAAAAATGGTTGCTGATTTAATAATAGTAAGTAGTAAACATGACTTAACTGTTTTCACATCAAGTACAGAGATAAAAGTTTGTGTTTATGAATTTAGTGTAGTGTTTTTGACTTCAGTGAGAGAGTGTCTGTCTGCTGCAGACGTCTGCAAAAAGTCATGACTAGATGTGTGAATTTTACTAGGAGGCGGATTACAGATCGGGTTTTGTCAGTGTTTGTGGTTATGATGTTATTATGACACAATGTGGATCTAAACCCAGGCCTGGGTTTAACTTTGAGCTTCTCTGATTTCTCACAGCATTTACCCTTTAACTGTAAAAAAAAAAATTACCAGGGAAATTTCTAGGTGTGTGTGTGCTCTGCTTTATCAGAGAGCAATATTTACCCACTGTGTCACCTTTGAGCTCAGACTTCTGATTTTAGACACTGGATTCACTTCCTCCCTCTCAGTCAGGTATTACTCTGCACACAGGAAGTTACAGCTGCCAAGATCTCTTTCCACAAATCTCTTTCACTTCCCTTTAGCTGCCCTAAAACTCGCAGCATACTCGTAACCCCATACAGATCGTGCATTACAATGTGTTCGGTTTTTCTACCACTCAGTATTAAAGAATGTTTATTTTTCTCCCTTCGTTATTCAAGTGGCTGTTTTTCACATCTTTCATGGACACATCTACATGTAATTCTCCTGAGCCAGACCCCACATTTACAGATCCTCGGCCTTGTGTTCCCTGAAATGTTCTGTTCTGTGCTGAGGGATAGATTTACACACAGAGACCAAATCTAGAACCCTTACACCATCATGCTGAAGGAGGAACTCCTGAAGGTTTGGGGTAGAACCATGTGACCGAGATAAGAAAGTGTTCTAAAGAACATGTTTTAGTGAGCTGAGTAAGAGCTGAGGGAAGATTCACAAACAATAATCATGTCCTTCGTGAAGATCTGTGCGTTAGTGGCACTGTTTATTTCCCATGATTCTTTGGTGTGTTGTCCCATTGTCTTTATTGTTTTAACATAATGTATTGTTCCTGTCTGCACTCACATCCCCCAGATCCATCAGTCTGCACAGAAATAAACTTTATTCTGGAGTATGTGCAGTGCTTCTTGTATTTCATTAGTCTTGAACACTCATGGACTAAAGTATGTGCACCCCTGCACCCATATGTGGTTCTTCTCCAAGACATTCCACTAGATGTCTCTGTAAATGCTCCAAAATCTAGTGGAAAGCCTTTCCAGAAGAATGGAGTTTATTATAACAGAAACACAGAAATAAATCTAGAATGAGTTTCAACATAGAAATATGTGTGTCATGGTCAGGGGTGCACATAGTTTTGGCCATTTAGTGAAGCTTTGGTGTATTTATTTATTTTTTTTAATGTAGCCTGCTCTTCATAAATAGAATTTTATATTTTTTTATATCTTTCATTTTAGTTTATTATACTGTATGACTTTAATTTATATACAATTAAAAATATATTATATAATTATTTTATTGACTACATGTAAGGCACTTGTACTGAATCAGATGTAGTTTGCCACAATTCAGTGTTTCAGATAAAGAAAATGCTCCTACAGTAGTCATTATTTGAAATGTGTGTTTGTTAGTTTATGACTAAATGTGTTATTAATAATAATAACAATAATAATCGAAGTTTGTGAAAGTTGAGTTCCTTCCAGCGTTCAATCTCAAACATAAGCCTTTCTAGAACTATATTTTGTAGGTAATCTTTCTAGACCCGACGTAAAAGCAGAATTTAAAACCCCACACTTGGGACTTTTATTTTGTACCTTCTGACGTTTGGTTTTAGGCCGGAAGTGCTCTGCACTCTTCCTCGCTGTTGTTGCTCAGGTGAGTTGACCGAAAGTTTGTGTAAACAGCAGGATGGCGGACGACACGTACGAGTCGATTCTGTGCGTCAAACCGGAGGTTCACGTATACAGGATTCCTCCACGCGCTTCTAATCGGGGGTATCGGTGAGTATAAGGAACCCAAACAACTTTATGGGCAATATTTCACCCCTTCGCCGGGGTTCTCGGGATCTCGAGCTCACTTAGACGGATGTCATAGTTCCGGGAAGATCATACATATGCTAATTAATCGGGTAATAAAACGATATGATTGGGTCTCTCTGTTGCAGTACACAGGTACATTTCTATGACGACATACATATAAAGGAACGCGCGTGTAAAACTGCGTGTGACTGGAATTTTCCAGAATTCTGTTAGCTCGTTGCTAATTACTGCTAAGAAAAATACCTAACAAAGCAAGAAGTGTCGAAATTCGATGTTTCACACCACTTTTTTTAATTGTGTGTCAATGTCAGTGTTTTTTCTGAGCTTTAACTGAACATATTCGTTTAAAAATTATATTAATCTGTCACGAAGTGTGAAACTGACTGTTATGATGGCACGAGCCCTGACGGCGAACGGTGGCCCGGATGTATACGGTGGAGGCGTGACAGGAAACACGTTAATTAATAATGTTTATTAACAGCATACTCCAATCCGATCGTGGTACTTTACAGTGAAATCGAAGGAAATTAAATGCAAACAGTGAAAATTTTTAACTTCTGAATTGTAATTTAAATCTGTAAAAAAATTTAACAGCTCTGAAAGTTTCCTAGGCAGGTAACATTTAATTTTATAAATCTTATGACTTGTACCACTTTCACTTCCTTAAATATTACACCATGTACAAGCATTATTACTGGGACAAAATAATGCGTTTTGTCAGGGTTCGTAAAAGTTTTGAAAAATAGTTTGCTAACAGTTTTTCTTGTTGAACAGAAATTTTTAATGGTAAAAAATTTCTTTGCGAATTAATTTTTCTGTAAACAGTTGCATCATTTGCAAATGGGTGTAACAGGTCACTAGAGTTATAAGGGGTTTGCGCTCCCTTTTTATAGGATGCATCCATCAATACGGGTAGGGGTGGTTCAGTTTCAAGATTCACCTGGTATTTTATCAGATGTCGGCAAAAGGTTCCCAAACAGTGGCAAAAGAGTGGCAAATAGTTGCTAATTGTTGCAAACACTGTCGCTCACATTAGCTAACAGTCGCTAATAGGGATGTGAATCTAACAACCGCTCACAATTCAATTCGATTCCGATTTTTGGGGTGACAATTCAATTCAGAATCGATTATCGATTCAAACCGACTTTTGATTCATAACCATTACAAACAAAGGGTGCCAATTTCACGAGTAACTACATTCTTCTATAAGCTAGGAACAACTCTTCTATAAGAAAGAAAGAAATTATATTACTAGACGACTGGTTTTGTAGATGTACTGATCCGCTTTGCTCGTTCAGAGTTGGTTGGGAGTTTAGTGAAGTAATGGAGTGTGCGTTGGTCAGGAGTTGGTCGTGCTGCTGCTCCGTTTCCATTCCGGGTGATGGTGTAAGATGTGGGCTCGGGGATTTGAAGTGTTCCCGAAATACTAGACTTTTATTTTGCAGATTTTGCACACCGCATATCATGTCAAGCTCCTTCTTACCCGGAAAATTGTAAAATCCAAAGTGCACCCAGACATTTGCCTTCAGCGAAGACAGCGCTGGCTGTATTTATTTTTCCTCATCCATGTCAAACCTAGGCTAAAAACTAGTTCTAAACCCGCCACTCACTGGAACAATTCACGACAGAGGCCGTGTCTGGACAAAGGGTACGCGCTGTGAGTAAGGTTGGAAATGTTCGAAAAAACGTGTTTTTAAACATCGATTCTTGAAAATTTGGATCGATTCAGAATCCCAATAAATAACAATCGCGATTCACATGTGAATCAATTTTTCCGGCACCCCTAGTCACTTATGTATTTCGCAAATGTTCGAATGTTGCTAATTATTGGCAAATGTCCCTAATGACAGAGCAAAACCCTGCTTTTTGCCAGTATTCATTAGAAAAGTTGGTCAATCCAAAAGTTACAATATTCGCCAGCATTTGCTGCTCCATGAGATACAGGCTTAAAGGTATGCTTTTGATTTCAGGATCCCAAATGCCTTTACATGAAGGAGAGCACAAGTATTTCTGTACTAACTGAATGATTCATATTTAATGTAAAGTCATGTACTGGCACTTTAATGAGATGAGTGTGTATTATATAGTGCTGCTGACTGGAAGCTGGATGAGCCGGCTTGGAGCGGCCGCATGAAGATCACGGCAAAAGCCAAAATTGCCTTTATCAAACTAGAGGACAGGAACACAGGTGTGTGTTTCAATATTGTTGTCTGTGTGTCTTTTTTAGACTTGTTACTTGTGTTTGTGAATGTGTTTTTAGATAAGTTGTCTGCCCATGTGCTGACAGAATGTGTGTGTGTGTGTGTGTGTGTGTGTGTGTGTGTGTGTGTGAGTGAATGCGCGTGTGCAGGTGAGTTGTTTGCACAGGCTCCAGTAGAGCAGTACCCCGGTGCATCTGTAGAAGCTGTGACAGATTCCAGTCGCTATTTTGTAATCAAGATTGAAGATGGCAACGGTAATAACTGTTATTGTGTGTCTCTGGGTTTTATTGATTAATATTATTTGTCATCAACTTGTAAACACAGTGCATCTGTAATTCCTTGTTACTTGGCTTTATTAATGAGTTTCTTTTAATCACACCATAAATCACTTTCTTATTCTTTTCTTCCTCATTCACTTTGATCTTCATCGCACTTTCAGCTTCTTCAGTAACTTACTCTCTCTCTCTCTCTCTCTCTAGTGACTCTGAACATTAAATTATTTAGTAGGACTGTTTGTATTCAGTATATATTAATAACTATGGATTATTTATTATACCAGTGTTGTTCGAGTGTAATGAATATCATCATTATGTTGTTTTGTTTTCAGGACGTCATGCGTTCATTGGTATTGGCTTTGCAGACCGTGGTGACTCTTTCGACTTTAATGTGGCCCTGCAAGATCATTTTAAGTAAGTTGAATTCAATGAGAGAATGTAGTGTATGTTTCTGCTGGAACAAGGTGTTGGGCAGGGTGGACTTTTCTCACTAATTCATTCTCTCTCTCTCTCTCTCTCTCTCTCTCTCTCTCTCTCTCTCTCTCTCTCTGTCTGTCTGTCTGTCAGGTGGGTGAAACAGGAAGGAGAACTGGCCAAACAGGAAGCCAATCAGAGTGCAGCTCCTAAACTGGACCTTGGCTTTAAAGAGGGACAAACCATCAAGATCAGTCTTGGGGTGAGAGACAGACAGACAGAGAGCATGATATAAACAGGACTAAAACAGTGATTAATTTATAGTAGTTGTTTACTTGTAACACCACCAATGCTCCAGTCTTTTAGAACTAGGAAAATGAATAATCCGGTGAATTTAAGACTAAGAATAAGGAATATAGAATATGGGACATTAAAGAGATGACACTGCAGGTATCTTACTTTAATCTCGGTAGCGGAGGCAAATCAAGCAAAAGAATAGAAAAAAATGGAGTACAGAAGTATTTGGAAGCTACTCCCAGAACCATCTGTTAAATGTGGTCTTCAGTTTCCCAGGTATCTGTTCTTACAATGACATACTGCCTTGGGAGATCGGGCAAACGCACTGGATGTGCTTAGATTCAGAATATCGATTTAATACAGTATATAAGAAATACAGCCAATTGCAAGCTGCTTAACACACCAGTGAAAGTATGTATAGGACAGCAGCTGTTGATGCCAGCATCGCATATCTGTTTTAGCTTTTTTTTTTTTTTTTTTAATACATTTTTTAAATTAAAATGAATTCCTTTTTTTTGGGTAGTTGGGGATTGATTTCGGGTCAGATCACTTTTTTATATCTTCACTGTTCCCGCAACTGAATAAAATCTCTCATCTGGAATTTACCTCCTGCAGCAGCACTTCTATTTCACTCACTTGCCCGACTATTACAGAGCCAACCCTCACACAACCATTTACATTCACACTCACACCTAGGGGCAATTTGGAACAGCCAGTTAGCCTAATGTGCATGTCTGGACTGTAGGAAAATGCAAGCACAGGGAGAATATCCCTCACAGAAACACCCGGGCCTGGGACTTGAACCAAGAACCTCCTTGCTGCAAGATATATGTGCTAACTCCTACACCAGCGTGCCACCCACTTCAATTTCAGAAGAAGTAAAATTCTTTCCCTGTTAGATTCTGGTGCCTCTGTGGATTTGCAGCTTTACCATTGTTTCCGTCTTCATAAATATTAGTGTGTGCACATGCCTCTATGTCCTTTCATGGGGATTTAGGGGGAATTCACTTATGCTAATTAGAGCAACTGGCACACGGTTTAAATTTTTATGAAGACAATGGGATTCAGCAATTTAAGACCACAGCTGCAAACAAATCTGAGGTAGCTTAAAAGGAGAATGTGTTGTGGTTATAAGGGAGAGTGTTGTGGTTATAAGGGAGAGTGTTGTGGTTATAAGGGAGTGTGTTGTGGTTATAAGGGAGTGTGTTGTGGTTATAAGGGAGAGTGTTGTGGTTATAAAGGGTGGTTTTGCTCGTCTATAAGGGGGAGTGTGGCGTACTTATAAAGAGTGGTTTTGCTCGGTTATAAGGGAGAGTGTTGTGTGGTTATAAGGAGAGTGTGGCGTGGTTATAAGGGAGAGTGTGGCGTGGTTATAAGGGAGAGTGTGGCGTGGTTATAAGGGAGAGTGTTGTGTGGTTATAAGGGAGAGTGTTGTGTGGTTATAAGGGAGAGTGTTGTGTGGTTATAAGGGAAGTGTGTTGTGGTTATAAGGGAGCGTGTTGTGGTTATAAGGGAGAGTTATAAGGGAGAGTTATAAGGGAGAGTGTTGTGGTTATAAAGGGTGGTTTTGCTCGTTTATAAGGGGGAGTGTGGCGTACTTATAAAGTGGTTTTGCTCGGTTATAAGGGAGAGTGTTGTGATTATAAGGGAGAGTGTTGTGTGGTTATAAGGGAGAGTGTGGCGTGGTTATAAGGGAGAGTGTGGCGTGGTTATAAGGGAGAGTGTGGCGTGGTTTTAAGGGAAAGTGTGGCGTGGTTATAAGGGAGAGTGTGGCGTGGTTATAAGGGAGAGTGTGGGGTGGTTATAAGGGAGAGTGTGGCGTGGTTATAAGGGAGAGTGTTGTGTGGTTATAAGGGAGAGTGTTGTGTGGTTAT
>JAQMYF010000023.1:13785269-13799474 GCA_030014195.1 Neosilurus mollespiculum | reverse complement strand
AGGGAGAGTTATAAGGGAGAGTGTTGTGGTTATACAGGGTGGTTTTGCTCGTTTATAAGGGGGAGTGTTGTGTGGTTATAAGTGAGAGTGTTGTGTGGTTATAAGGGGAGTGTGTTGTGGTTATAAGGGAGTGTGTTGTGGTTATAAGGGAGTGTGGCGTGGTTATAAAAGGGAGTGTTGCGTAGTTATAAGCAATTATTATTTTCTGATTAGGAACACTTTGTAAATAAAGGTGTCCAACATCTTTCCCTCTTTGTCTCAGAACATAAAGAAGAAGGACACAGCGGGAATTAAATCTCGTCCCACTGGTGCCGGGGGTCTCCTCCCGCCTCCTCCTGGAGGTAAAAGTGGTGGGTTACTCTCTCCTACTGGCCCCACCCACCAGACTGCTCCACCCACTCAGCAGGGCACAGGTAATATTAAAAAAGAAATTTGATCATTATGATTAAGTCAGGTTTTCCCAGCATTCTATTATTCGACAAAATATTTAGAGAGCTCAGTATATGGATAAATATTGGCGATTACTGTAAAATTCAGTATTTCTCTGTCAGTCTCACTCTCTCAATCTCCCTCTTTCTCTCCCTGCCCATGTGCAGGGTTGTTGGTGGATTTTGGAGCTCCAGCCCCTCAAAATCCAGTGTCCCAGGATCAGTGGGGGGATTTCACTGCTGCTGGATCAGAGTCAGTGTCAGTACCATTAAGGTAGGAAGTGTGTGTGTGCATGCAGAGTATGTATATATGGGTGGGTTCTTGTGGGTGGGCTAAGATCAGAAAATTCAACATAAGACTTCTGGATGTTCTGTACTGATTAACGTTATTATATTATATAATTATACAATAAACATTGCGACTTAACCCCTCTCTCTCTCTCTCTCTCTCTCTTTCTCTCTCTCTCTCTCTCTCTCTCTCTCTCTCTCTAGCACGACTCAGGAAACAGTGAAACCAGGATGGGTGCAGTTTTGATTGTGTATATGGGTTCACTTGTGTGTATGTGTGTGTGTTTTCCTGACCACAGACACGGAGTTTGCCCTCAGAAACGGGGATGAAAAGCTGGATAGAAAATCCTGACCGAAATTAAACATGTCTTTCTCGCTCTCACTTACACACAAACAGAGTGAGAGAGGAAGAGATAGTGAGTTGTGTCACATGAACATTTTTCTGTTTTGAGATCTCTGAGATCTGGAACCACATTCCACTGTTTTGTTTAGGAAAGTGTTTTTGAAGTGTACTGTATTTTTGTTTGTTTCTTGTGCAGTTGGATCTGCTTCTTTTCTTTTAACTCTCTTTTTTCTTCTTTAATGATCATGTGGTTTACTTGGACACTTGTACTCAGGCTTGTTGCGGGTGAGGCGGTGTGAAATCCCCTCGCTAACCGGAGCAGCTCAGAGTTCTACACTTTCTGAACACCTTTTGACCTTGTGACCTTTAGTGCTCTGTGCTTTGTATCAGTGTTGTTTGCAGATCCTTTATGGTTTTATACGCTGTATCGCTGATCAGAGTGCTTTTATTTTGGGCCCATGAAGGATCCAGCGATGGGGGGGAAATGTTTTATTTGTAAAGTACAAAAATGAAATTTTATACACAGAGAAGTCAGTCTGCTGGGATGTTTGTCTCTGTGGTTTTTAACTTTTTGTAAACATCACACACACAATAAACCCAAGGCTGCAGATTAATAAAAATTCTTAAGTTAGCTTCGTTGTGCAAAACTACAAGAGGACACCCCAACCCCCGAGCATACAAACATCTCAAACTGGTGTAATAGTGTTGCTTTACTGTTACTACTTAAGAAATCCAAACTTCTCTAATTCCATTCAGTTTCAAATTAATGGTAGTGCAGGTGTTATTATTCCTAAAGCCCCCCACCCCATTTAAATAAAAATTATAATAATGCACACATATACATTTTATAATACTGTTCTGGAATCACTTTCTCTACTGTAATAGCATTTAATCTCTTCCCAAGTGCCTTTATTTCTAGAATCATGTGTATAAAATGTAAAGCAAAACTTCTGATATGTAAATAAAATCTTTTTTCCTTTTGTCACTTGTTTGTTGTGTTTGGACTCTTCTAGAAAGGTGGGTTAGTTCTGAGTTTGAATCAGTGTTCTGATTACTGCAGATTGATTTGTTAAACCGATGATGCTTCGTTAGCGTGTGTGTGTACAAACAGTAGCATTATTGTACTCTGTGAGTTCTTTCCTCACTTTGTCAGTAGGAAGTGCAAATGAGCGAAAAGAAAATGTGGAGGTTGGATGAGAAGATGGAGTGCTTCTAGGTCCTGTTGTGAGATACAGTACTTTTGGCCCTGCGTTTCCTCATATTTTTTCCCTAATATGTGTTAAAACCAATTAAATTATTATATATGATATTGTACAGCGAATATTTTTTATAAAGAATATTCAGGTCTCAGTTTAATCACAGGGCTGCATGGTGGCGTAGTGGATATCACATCCACCTCACGGCAAAGAGGTCCTAGGTTCGAGTCCCGGGCTCTGTTGTTTCTGTATGGAGTTTGTTCTCAGCATGCCTCCAGGTACTCCGGTTTCCTCCCACAGTCCAAAGATATACACATTAGGCTAATTGTCCATTCCAAATTGCCCCAGGTGTGAATGGTTGTGTGTGGTCTGGCGAACCATTCAGGGTATACCCCACCTTCGCTCCATGTCAGCTGTTATAGGCTTCAGCCTCCCTGTGAACCTAGTAGAAGGTTTGGCAAATGAGTGAGAGCAAGTGATGTTTAGTGTATGTTTATAGATGGTAATAAAATATTATTTATTAACTTGTATAAAAAAGAGAGATGTCCTGATTTATTTTTGTAAATATTTATCTGTAGCGTTCAGAGGGGACCTGTGTGTGTGTCTCCATGGTGCATTCTGTTGTGTCTGTGATCATGAAAGTGCAGTAGTGCTGTTGTGTATGTAATCATGTAAGTGCAGTATCCTCTCGATTGAAGGTGGGTGACACTGTTTTCTATACTAGTGTTTCCATCATCTCTTCTTGTGGAACAGTACTGACATATAATCACTAATTTACTACAGGAACTGAACTGATAGTGTGGAATAACTGGGTTTTAGTGCCTTTTTCTGTTTCAGTTATATTGATACATTTTTGTGCTTTTATTTACAGTGTGTTGATTTTGTCCCCATAATTTAAAATTGACGTTCAACGAGTGTGTGGTTCTTTTTTAAATGTGCTTCCTTATATTTTTGTTCATTACTTCTTGATTTATTTGATTTTTTTCCCTCCCTAACTATATCAATCACAGCTTATAATAATTTCTGTGATCATGAACAGATATGTTCTATGTTCAGTAAAACTACAGAAAGAAAAAAAGTTATAACACAACTCTTTTTTTTTTTTTGTACTGATTAACCTGATAAAACCACATTATTTACACTTTTGCCCTTATAAGTGAAGAGTCCAATGGCCATGACAGTTTACATCATCTACGGTAATGTCGTGAAGCATGGTTAACCCCAAGTGAAATGACAGCAGTCCTTGCACCTTTCTAACAGTGAGCTTTGGTGAGTATTGCTGATCAAGGCTTCATATGTTTGTGTTAGTCTATTATTTAATACCTTCCATTTTGTGAGAACTGATGGGACAAAAAAGTCTTCCTTCCACACTTCATTTAAGTGAAACTTTGTGAAGACATTCTCTTGGTAATATCCATCCATCCATTTGTCTACCTGCTTAGTCCTATTTAGGGTTGTGTGGAGCTGGAGCCTATCTCCGCCGTCTCTAGGAAAGGCGTGGTACGTTTCAAGGGCAATCTGGAATGGAAAGTAGCCGGATGTGCATGTCCTTGGACTGTGGGAGAAAACTGGCACACCTGCAGGAAACCCACACAAGCACAGTGAGAACTTTACACGGAAACGCCCTCGCCGAGCCTAGGACTCGAACCCAGAACCTTCTTGCTGTGAGGCCAATGTGCAAACAACTACACCAAGCTTGGTAGTAGAAAAGTTAACTGGAAGCTGGAAATATTAATGCCAATGCTGAGAAGTTGGCAAGCTAGCATGAACTGAACTCTAATATGGAGAGTGTGAAGGTTCAGTGATGGTCCAAACACAACAAAACAATCTGAAATTGCACAAATCTTGAATAAAGCAAGAGTAAACGCAGAGTTTTGTTTTTGTACCCTATGGTACCTTTCTGTTTGTATGCTTTGGGGAAAAAAAGCAAACACACACACACACACAAAACCCAAAAAACCCCAAAAAACCAAAGAACCAACGCCATACTCATACATATACATGAATATACATTCAGATCATCTTTCTAATTTTAGGTTTATTTGTGTTTTTAACACAAACCCTTTAGACAGTAAAATTATAATAAATCATATAGTATTTATATAGTATATATTTATAATGATAAATTATGACATCATGTAGAGAAGCATGCGATTTATTATAAAGATTTTGTGGATTAATTATATGAATCAAAACCCACGTAGGTTGATTCACCGAAACGCTTTAGTTCCAAAGAACCGACTCAGTGGAATGATTCATAACGGACACCGGGATGTAATGAGCACTGATTTTGTCCTCAGTAAATCTCGGCAGGGTTTTAGTCCCACCCCGGAATAATAAAACAGGAAACACGCATGCAAACAGCGCTATATTTCACTGAACGACTTTTATTTGCTCTCCAGGTTTAAACGGAATGCGTTGGTGAGGTGAGGATGTCGGTCTGGAGTCGGTTCTTCTCCTCTGGAAGAAGGTATGTGTTTAGATTTCCTTCGTGTTCGGTTAAAGGCTGAGTGTGGATGTGTGCAGCAGAAAGTCTCCCTCCCTCAGCACTTTCACTTTTATTCTTAAAAACCGGACCGAACTTTCCTTCCTGTCTCTCTGTCTCTCAGCTCGTATTACAACACAGTGCTAATTACAGATGCTAACCGGACGCGTAAACACACACAGGGATGCTGCACGAGCATTAGCTTCGTAGTTGCTATGGTTACGACGAATCAGCGTGCGTATTAACTGCGCGAGACGTGTGTTTCAAAATTCGTTCCGGTCTCCTGTAATCGTTACATCCGTTGAGATTCAAACGTCGTCGTTCTTTGTTTCATTTAAATTTCTGAAAAGCTGTAGCAGTGAGCTTAGCTTATTAGCCATGACGAAAGAGTATAACACTGCATGTTCAGTGAGTTATGTGTGTTTTTAAATATTAACTTATAAGATAAAATCCAGACGAATAAAAATATCATTAAAAAGGTGTATTTGAATTTCGCAGCATCTTATAAACGGAATTATGACAATGAAGCTTCATCCATCAGAAAGTCAAATTAAATAAATAAAAGAGAATTTAACTCAATATTTAGTAATTAGTCCTGTATTAAATTGGATAATGTACATTGAGGGTGGTATGGTGGTGTAGCGTTAGCACTTTTGCCTCACAGCCACAAGGTCCTGATTTCGAGTCCTTGTGCCTGTGTGAATGGTTCTGTGTGTGTTTCCCTGCGATGGACTGGCGAGCTGTTCAGGGTGTACCCCACCTTTTTCCAGAGTTATCTGAGATTGGCTCTGGCCTCCCTGTGACCCTAGCAGGATGAAATGGTTTGACGAATGAATGAACAAATGAATGAATGAATGTACAGTATGACAGAAAATATTGTAAATTAAAGCTTTACACCAGGGTCCTGATCTTCCTGTCCAGGTTTATTTCACGATAAGGACTGGGCTGCCATTCATTCTCCCTTCCATGGTTATACTTAATACTTTGGAACATCTGTAGAATTCATAGTCCCAGGCATCCCGGTACTTGGCATGTCACGTGAATAGCTACCCCCACTGGAGTTGAAAGCCACAGCTTGACAATAACAGCAAGCTAGCAGGTGAATACAGCATGCATTTCCCTGCCGTATCAGATAGCTGGAGAAAAAGAAACATAAACTACACCTATAGCGTAACCACATGTAGTGCATGTCTCCAGGTGATGATTATTAACACCGGATAAGTACTTGAACCAGAGGGTGGGTTGATTTTTTTTTTTAACCCACCATATATCAGTGTTGCGTCACCCTTCAATGCAATGGCTTTTCACTTGCTTTTGTTCTAGTGTACACTTTGGTTAATTAAGGTAATAATCCATCATAATTATGACAATTAATGTCTAATAATATATTACATAATATTATTACTTATTACTAATAATACATAATTATGATTACTAAAACACAGATTTAGACTTGCACTTAATCCTTCTAGGGTGGCGAGGAGGCTGGAGCCTATCTCAGCTGACACCGAGAGAAGGTGGGGTACCCTTCTGAACAACTCGCCCGAACACTGTAGGGCAACACATACACAACCATTTACCACTCACACCTTGGGTCAATTTGGAACAGCCAGTTAGCCTTATGTGCATGTCTTTGGACTGTGGGAGGAAAATCGATTACACAGAGGAAACCCATGCAAGCACGAGGAGAACATGCAAACTCCACACAGAAACGCCCGAACCCAGGACCTTCTTTCTGTGAGGCGGATGTGCTAACCACTACGCCACCGTGCCTGTATCTCTTTTAGAATATACAGTTTATTCATAATATACAGAATATACATAAATCAGTTTATTTTTACATATTTTAACCATGACATTGGTGGGTCATGTAAGCCTTGTGCACTACGAGCAGAGATAAGTGCTGTGTAGCTAATGGTGCGTACTTAAACTCATTTAGAGTTTTAGGATGGACTACACTGAAACACAATAAAAACAAAAATTTTAGTTGTTTATTTAAAATAATTTTTTATGGACCACTTTATTTATTTATTTGTTTGTTTTTTTATTTTATTTTATTTTAAACCATGTCAATGGTAAGGCTCCCGCTCCAAGTGACCGTCACCCACTAAGAGTGTTCGTCATTGTGATTCAAGCATTATTCACTCAGAATAATGTTGTTTTTTTTTTCATTTTCTGATAGCAGACCAATTGAGAATAGAGAACCTTAATCTTCAGTTATATTCAACACTGCAATATTACCATGGATGCTTTCAGATATCAAGATAGGATTTCAGTTCATGTGATTTATCCTCATAATAGCAGCACCTACTGAACAATGAGGTCCTGACACTGACGTGACAAAACCCTGGGGTTTTGTTGACCTGTCTGTTTCCCTGGTAACAGGGTGCTAAGTGAGAATGTATGTGTATCTCTGGGTTTCATTGTGTTCATTGCATACAGACAGGCGTTACACACACACACACACACACACACACACACACACAGAGTCTCTGGGACAATGGTGGAAACAACAGGGAGAAAAAAACAACATATAATGAGAGAATTAAAAAAGAAAAAGCGGAAGAAACAGAAAGATAGACAAGAAACAATAAACAGAAAACAGAGAGAGAGAGATCAGTCGTTTCTGGTACAATAAAATATGGAATATTATCAACTTATTTCAATTAAAAATAATCAAGTAAACAAACAATAAAATATTGAATCAACTAACCATATTTAAACTAACAGGAAATAAAAGTACATTATATGTAGTTATTTACCGTGTTACATATACTTATTATAATATTAAAATAAGTGTTTGTTGTGGGGCCCTCATTTTCTCTATCCTTCTAAAGATCAAATGTCCTCATAAGGTTAGTAAAACCCGATCTTTTTACATTGTTAAAAAAAAAAAAGAGCCAAAAGCATTCCTTATTATTCCTAAGGTTAAACTTTGCTTTGAATTCATGCATTAATTATTATTTTGTACTGTAATAATTTATTATTAATATTAATAGTGTAGTAATTATATATTAATTACTATGTCAATAGAAGGTCCTCACAAGGATGGTGGTATACTGAGTGTGTGTGTGTGTGTGTGTGTGTGTGAGAGAGAGAGAGAGAGAGAGAGATAGGGAGGTGCTGAGTAAATCCAATCCTTAATCTCTCTCTCTCTCTCTCTCTCTCTCTCTCTCTCTCTTTCTCTCTCTTTCTTTAGTGCACACACACACACACACACACACGCGCGCGCGCGCGCGCACTTTCCTTGCGTGCGCACACATTCAGCCACCTGTGAGACAGATCTGCGGCGCGCGCTCCTTCAGCGCTCTCGGAAAAAACCCCACCAGCAACAAACATTTGTTTTTCATGTTGGTTCTCGAAAACCGTTCGTGTTAATCAGCTCGGAGTGAAGTTCTGAATCAGTCAGGCGGGAAATCCGTACACCAGTAATACCGTCGCACGCACGCGCCCTCATGAGCGGCCCGGGAAGCCCGCGCGCGGATTCCAGACTGGAGCAGGTCATCCAGGTAACGTTACAGTCTGATCACGTGATATACACCCATCATTTCAGTCTTTTCTGATGAGTCAGAATATCCGTGCTGATGTATCTAGTACAGAGTTAACAGTTTCTTCTCTGTTCATTTCTTTAAGCTTGTGTGGTGGAGAGGAGCTTGGAGTTTCACTGTAAATCACAGAGAGGTTTATTAAGAAAGTTATCAGGAATTGAGCAACATTAGTGTACAATGATAATCTAGTAAATTATGTATTTATGAGTTTGGGAGCTGCAGAACCCATTTACGCTTCCCAGCTCAACAGGAGCCTCCAGAAGCCACTCTGAGAAGAAAGCAATGTGAAATATAGCTCATGTGTAATAACTGTTCTGTAACTCATGCAAGTAGGAATTTGGTTAATTTTTTTCTCTAAAATTGTTAGAATCAATACTAATGAATTTATAATATCAGGGCTTTTATCATTCTGTGATGGACACGATATTTTCAAGGCTTGTGATGTCATATGATCAGGTTTATGATTGGCCCGCTGCTGTCCTCGTCTCAGTCGGTAAAGTCAGGACATGTGACAGTAATGTCTCTAGTAAACTGCCAATCATATGATTATACTCTTGAGACTAATGTGTTGATGAGTTCTGGATTCTCATTGGTCAGGAGGTGTTGATTGATTTTCTCAGACAGTTGTGTATCTGCACATCACATGTTTGTGTTTTAAGGTTTCTGTATTCAGACTGTCATGGGAAGGTGGTAGGGTGTGTATGAAGAGGATACAATCGAGCGTGTATTATTATGATGCTGTAATACTCTCATGCTCGGTGTGTGCCATGTTGTCCTGTCCCGTCTCTCGCTGTACCCCACCATGTCCTGTTCTAAATATAAACCCCACCACTGTGCTGCCACCTGCTCTTCACCTGGCACTCTCCATCCTGATCCCAGATCAGCCCTGATGCTTTTGATGATCAGGATTAGTTTTAGGATTAGATTATTTTAGGAGGAGGTTGTGCACAAGCTGATCCTGGATCAGAGTAAAACACTTAATATATGATCATTCTGATATGATACTGGCCATTGTATACTAGTAATAAGGATTACATATTTTCACCAAATGTGAAATTCAGAGCACTGATCTGAACTCCTAACACTGTGGATCAGCTGAGATCTGTTTGCCATGTCCACCATGATCACCGTGTTTGCTGTGTTTGCCATGTTCGCCATTACCTCCTTAGTTTTTTTGCTATGAGTAACAAGTAATGAAAATTTATTGCCTTTTGTGTCATGTCCACTTACCATCTCAGCATTACATTTCATACACAATCATATATAAATAAATAAAAATCAGAATAAGTCTGTTTTTATTCACAGATTAAATATACAATTTCAGTGTTAAATATTCAGCCATGCACACTTCCTGTGTCTGATGGTACGGATGATGGGACAGTAAACTGCGATAAGACAATCTGATGAGTGTGTGTGTGTGTGTGAATGACTTCTAGAAGTTGGAGGAAAGTGTGTTATCTGAAGAGAAGAGGTTGACAGTGCGAGGCTCCTCCCCTGATGCCCCGCCTACCTGCATACCAGCTCGTGTGCGAGAAATTGTCACCAAGAATTTGAGCGAGAGCAGTACGTAACCTTGGCTATGTGTGTGAGTGAGTGAGTGAGTGATCAAACGTTAACTGTTATCAGTAAAGTTTGGCTTTGTCTTTTGTCTCCGTGTCTGCAGCCGGCAGCATGTCCTCTGTTCTGTCTCTGGAGGAGGAGAACCGTGTTCTTCAGAGTGAACTGAGTCGCCTCGAGGACCTGCTGGCCCACAGCCGCGCTGACCGCGACGAACTGGCCATCAAATACAGCGCCATCAGTGAGAGGGTCAGAGGAGACACACACACAAACACAGAGGAGAGAGGAAGGCTTTAGTGACCTGATCACTGCAGTAGTAAAGAACCCCCCTCAAAACACATATACTCACACACACACACACTCACACACACACACACACACACACACACACACACACACACACACACTCACACTCACACACTCACAAACTCACCCACACAGTGAATGATTGACTGTATTTAAACACTGGAGGTTTTTAAAATAAATTTTAGTTCCACATTTTCATCATCATCAGTGTCTGATCACTCAGTGTGTGTGTGTGTGTGTGTGTGTGTGTGTGTGTGTGTGTGTGGGGTACTTGGCAGTGTAAAATGGAATGAAGTGAAGTGGCCCATTGCCATGGCATTTGTTACCCCTGGAGACAGTAAACAGTGCAGTTGAGGGGTGTAGGTGGTCCTGTTGTGAGTTTGTAGTGGCTCATTGCCAGATTCATAATGCTTTACATCAAACACAAGCAAAATGCAGTTTCTTACAAATATTACATTTTATAAAGATTAAAACCATCATGAAGTCTATTTCTGATTACAAACAGCAACAGATAAAAATTACATTCTCCCAGAGCTCAGAAACGCTTTTCTTCCATGTTTGTGACAAACAGTGACAGGAACTGAATGCAGGTAGGAACTAAAGTAGTGGGTTGGGAACTAAAGAAACTGCAATCATTTAAGTTTGTTAATTTTGTGTCTTGTGTACATGGAAAAGAAACAGGAGCCAAAATCATCGATTCTCTTGTGTTGTGACTCGTCACATACACAGAATCTTACAGCACAGTGAAAATCTTCTCTTTCCTTAATGGCATCAGAGTGCAAAGTCAGCCATGATACAGTGCCTCCAGGACCACACAGGGTTAAGGGCCTCACTCAGGGGCCCAACAGTGGCAGTTTAAACTCCCAACATCCTGATCAATACTTCAGAGTCACCTGAAAGATGAGAACGCTGAAAACAGATCAACCTCACACACAGACACAAAATATTCATCAATCTCACACTAAGAGGTAATAGGTGAATATATGGGGAAGATTAATCTGTATGTTATATTCAATTCAAATACTCAATTCTGCAAACACCATGTTAATGAATCTTGGCGTGAAACCAAAAATTTTAAATGAGAGAATACATTTAACAGATTTACCCAGTTTTCCCACCGTGTGTGCGTGCATGTGTGTGTGCGTGCATGTGTGCAGTGTAGAATGTTTACTTTTCCACATTCCATGTCAGTTGTAAATTCCTACAGGCTTTTTGCTGGACACCTCAGTCAGGGTCCTAAACATTTCCAATAGAGAATGAGATGCATGTTTATTAATGGTGGAGGGTGTCTCCATGGTGATGCTTCTGTCACCCTGTTAGCTGCTTATTAAGATTGGATTAAGTAGAAGGAGTGAGTTCTTTTAAAAGGAAATAAGTCTTTTTTTGTCACAGAAAAATATTCTGGGCTTCTCTTGGGACATGTGGAACATGGGAGAAATGTAATTAAATAATTTATCAAAATATTTATCAGCTTTATAATTATGTTATTATCATGTGTACACACACACATAAAATGAGCTGAATATTCATCATGAATATTATCACATGATATGTAGGTTGTTATAATTACAGACAAAATATAATAACATTGATTAGTTATATAAATAAATCTTATACTGTATGCCATGTATTGAAAAATACCCTCTCATGGACCTGCCTGACATCTCAACCATGTGTGTGTGTGTGTGTATGTGTGTGTGTGTGTGTGTGTGTGTGTGTGTGTGTGTGTGTTTAGTTGGAGCAGACCCTGCGTTTGGAGGTGGGGGTTAGTGACAGCGACTCTCCAGAGTGCGTGAGTTTGTCCCAGCAGGTGGTGGAACTGCGACGGCGTCTGGATGAAGAACAAAATGCTTACAAACGCAAACTCTCCGCCTACCAGGAGGGGCAGCAGAGACAAGCTCAGCTCGTCCAGAAACTTCAGGCCAAGGTCACTCACTCATACACTCATTCATTTACTCATTCACTTACTTATTCATTCACTCATAATTCAAACATTTATTCAATTATGTTTTCATTTATTAATTCATTCATTCACTCATTGATATGCCCACCACAGAGTTTAACTAATTTATGCAGATGTGTGTTTGTGTGTGTATGTGTGTGTTCAGGTTCTGCACTATAAGAAGAAGTGCAGTGATCTGGAACAGTCTCTTCTGGAGAAATCAGAACAAGTAAGTGTGTTGCTTTAATTTATTTATAGAAATACACACCATACACACACTCTACACACACACCATATATGTACCACACACACAACAAAATAAGTAAACCCTCATCACAACTAAGAGAAATATGGGATTGGATTGATTCAGGAATTGATTACAAACAAAGTGTGTGTGAACGGTTATAAACGATGTGGAACACAGCACGACAGGAACTGTGGAACGAATGCTGTCATTTTATATTTAAATAATCTGTTCAGTTTGGACGGCACAGTGGTGTAGTGGTTGGCACGTCAGACTCACAGCAAGAAGGTTTTGGGCTCGAATCCTGTATTCAGCAAGGTGTTCTCTCCGTGCTTGTGTGGGTTTTTTCTGGGTACTCCAGTTTTTCATCCTACAGTCCAGAGACATGCACATTAGGCAAATTGTCGATTCCAAATTGCCCCAGGTGTGAGTGCAAATGGTTCATTCATTCATTTTCTGAACCTCTTAATCCTAATTATGGTCGCGGGGAGGCTGGTGCACATCTCAGCCGAATCTGGGCAAGGGCAGAGTACAGCCTGGACAGCTCGCCAGGCCACTGCAGAGTGTGAATGGTTTTGTGTGTGTGTGTGTGTGTGTGTGTGTTAGGCCAGGGATGGAGCGGTAAGCTGTACATGATGTACCCTGCCTTTGCTTAGAGTCAACTGAGATATGCTCCAGCCTCTCCGTGACTCTAATAAAGGACTAAGAAACTGGGGGAATTAATACATTATAATAAATATAATACATACAGTACATCACGCTCAGAATGCTGTACACATGCATTTGTGTTTCTTTCACAGAGTGGGTGTGAAAAGTGTACGAACGGTCAGGACGAATGCAGCAGTGAGCTGGAGACAGTCCTTGTCCGCCTGGAGGAGGAGCAGCAGAGGTCTTAACACGCGCACACACACACACACACTCATATTGTGCAAGTTGTGTTGTAAGTCGTGTTGCATGTTGTGTTTTTTCATGTCATGTTGTGCAGAAGCAGCAGTTTGTCAGCGGTGAATGCGATGTTGCGTGAACAGCTGGAACAGGCCGGACTTGCCAACGAGGCCCTGAGCCAGGACATCCGCAGACTCACTGCTGATTGGACCAAAGCAAGAGAGGAGCTGGAGCAGAAAGAGTCTGACTGGAGGAGAGAGGAGGAGGTTTATTTGTTTGTTTATTTTTAATGACTTTTTGCACTGGACAATTTTTATAAATATAAATTTTACAACTAAAAACAACAACAATTTCCACAGCACAGTGATGGCGTTTGAAATAGATTGCAGCGTTTGTAAATCTGCCTCATTATTATCATTTTTTGCAGTCGTTTCATAGCTACTTTAGCAACGAGCATAGTCGGCTGCTCACTTTGTGGAGGCAGGTGGTCAGTTTCCGCAGGAGTGTGTGTGAGATGAAGAGTGCCACCGAGAGGTTAGAACTCCCACACACATACACACCCCGTACCATACTGTACCGTACTGTATCCTGACCCAAAGTCTCTGACTCTACATCATCACTGTGTTGTGTCAGGGATCTGTCAATGATGCGGAGTGATCTAGCTCAGATGGCTCAGAGCATGCAGATGCAGTGTCTGTGCATGTGTGTGGCAGTACGGAGTCGTGATGACAACTCAGCTCTGGTCCTGGAACACGAGGCAGCTCAGCGTATCACACTGGAGCAGCTTCTCCGAGAGAAAGAGAGTGTGATCACTGAGAGCCAATCACAGAAAGAGAAACTCAACAGCAGGTCTGTAAAATAAAACAGATAACAGTGCTGTGTGTGAGGGATCAAGTTTACATAATATCATTCATTCATTCATTCATTTTCTGAACTGCTTAATCCTAATTAGGGTCACGGGGAGGCTGGCGCCCATCTCAGCC
>JAQMYF010000023.1:13763769-13784354 GCA_030014195.1 Neosilurus mollespiculum | reverse complement strand
TATGCAGCCTACTCTTGACGAAAATCAGCAATGGTTCTTTTACATGCCTCTCTCCATAGACAGTGAGAGACATGGCCTGCACATAATATCTTAAACTGCATTTCAGAAAGTTTCCATAAACATATATTATCAGTGCACAGTATTATGAAAGTGAAATCTGGGTTGGCACCGTGGCATAGCGGTTAGCACGTCCGCCTCACAGCGAGAAGGTCCTGGGGGTCGATTGCCAGGTTCGGGCGTTTTTGTATCGAGTTTGCATGTTTACCCTGCGCTTGCATGGGTTTCCTCTGGGTACTCCGGTTTCCTCCCACAGTCCAGAAACATGCACGTTAGGCTTTACTCGCCCGTAGGAGTGAGTGTGTGAATGGTTGTTTGTGTGTTGGCCCTGCAATGGTCTGGCTTTTCAGTGTGTACCCTGGCTTTACCCAGTGTCAGCTGAGATAGACTCCAGCCTCCCCACGACCCTAATAGGACTAAATATTTTGTCAAATGAGTGAGAATGAAGTGAAATTTTATTTAAAATTTTCCCGTGGATAAAGTTGTGAAGGATGAGTGACTGTGAGGTTTTGCCGCTGGCTATGGTGAACATGGTGTAATGCTCCACGTGCAGTGACACCTTCACCACATTTCTGTATTTTATACCAGGTGATTCATCCACATCTCTGCTGTGGATGTGTGGAACTTTGTGTCAGTGTGTTGGTTGATGTCGTGTGTGTATATTGGCAGACTGTCGGATGCAGAGAGAGAAATGGAGAGACTCCGAGCTCAGTTAGATGAGAAAGAGAGCGAGATCACATCCCTCACCCACAGATTGCAGGTGTGAAGTTTTTCTCTGCTTTAATTCACTTTCATCCACACTAACTTCATACACAGAAACAATTTACATTCACCCTTTAAACTAAACCTGTGTGTGTGTGTGAAGGAGCAAAGCGAAGATGAGGAATCAGAGCTCCACACACTCAGAGGTCACTTTAACACCCTGCTGGACACACTGAGAGACATTGCACAGGTAACACACATACATCACATAAACACTCGGGAACACAAATGTAAAGGCACAAAATCACACCTGAGCCTCACCCATGACTAATGCTCCTCCCACTCTTGCCTACCCCTGTGCTGCAGTTAATGATGTCAGATTCGGATTCATTCGGCTCATCAACGGAGGCAGACTCTGAGAACAGCGTTGTGGCTCTGTTGCCATTAATGCGCTCCTTCTCCCCACGTCGATCCACATCACCACCTCCCTCATTGTCTCCACGGCGACCCTCTGCCCTGCCGTTCCCCAAATCTGCTCTCTCTGCTCTTTGCTCAATAGCAACCAATAGACGTCTCCAGCTCCAGGTAACACCTCCCCATATGTATAATTACATATTTAATAATCAATACATAATTATTAATATTAACATAAAATGTGTTATGTAGTGTGTAACAGGACTGGGTTTTTAAGTACACTGGTGACACTGGTTTGCATCACTCTGTCTGCAGGAGGTCAAAGGTCGTTTGCAGTCGGCACAGTCTTCTGTTCAGCAGCTGCGCAAACAGCAGGGGGAGGCGGAGTCAGGCAGGAGAGAGGTGGAGCTACTTCTGCAGGCTATGCAGGGCGAGAGAGATGATGCTCAAAGAGAAAAAGAGACAGCAGTGAGAGAGAGAGAGCGACTCCGACAGGAGAGAGACAGACTGTGCAGGTGATTCCTCAGTTCTGTCTCCTGCAAAACACAAGAACATCCACTCACATGGTCATGATATTCTTATGTTTCTTTTATTATTTAGTGAAATATATTGATTATTTTTTTTGCATCTTCAACTCTCTCTCTTTCTCTCTCTCTCTCTCTTTCTCTCTCTCTCTACAGTGAGAAAGAAAGTGTGCAGCAATCTGTGCAGGCTTTGCAGACAAAACTGCAGCTGGTACAGATGGATTGTGAGAGACTGCAACAGGCTATGGCGTCAGCACAGAGAGAGAGAGATCACGAACGAATGGAGAGAGAGATGGCTGTGCAAGAGAGAGATCGGGCCAGAACGGAGGCAGAGCGAGTGTGCGTGTCTCTCTCTTTCTCTCTCTGTCTTGCACACACACACACCAGATTTCTGTCAAATCTCCTCAAACTCCATCACTTTGTATTCAAGTTATGATAGTGTGTTCTGATTTGCTAATAGTCAAGAGTCTCTCTCTCTCTCTCTCTCTCTCTCACACCCTGTGTCTATCTGTCTCTCTGTATGCAGTCAATCTCAGTGGGGACAGAGTGAGAGTCGCTGCAGCTCTCTGCGCTCTGAATTGGCTGCAGTGAAGGAGTCGGTCCAGCAGGGGGAGATGGAGAGACAACTGCTCCAAGCTGAGAAGAACCAACTGACAGACACGCTCAGTAAGGTACCGCTGTTTTTGACTGTTACTGTGAGAGAAATTCAGAATGATATGCCGGTCTTAAGGTGTGTGTGTGTGTGTGCCCTTTATCCAGGCGGAGTGCAGTAATGCTGAGCTGATGGTGCTGATGGCGAAGCTACGCTCAGAAGAGGCATCCCTGCGAGACTCTCTGGCTAAAATGAGCAGCTTAAATGAGGGACTCGCTCAGGACAAAGCAGAACTGAACACCATCATCATCCAGGTAACACAAACATGTACACACACATGCTTACACACACATTCACACATATATATACACTCACTTACTTACACACACACACACACATACACACAATCTCACATGTGCGTGTCTCTCTGTACACAGTTGGAAGAGGAGAAGAGTATGCTGCAGGGTCAGAAGAAAGAGGCAGAACAAGAGAAACTGACCATCAGAGACGAGCTTGTCCGATTAGAGCAGGACCGACTGGAGCTGGACTCCGCCCGCCTCACTGTTCACCAATCACTGCAGGAGTCTGAGCAGGCCATGGCAGGGCTGGACACAGAGCTTCAAATACTCCGCATGGACAGACAGAAACTGCAGGAGAAAGTTACACAGGTGAGAGTGTATGTGTCTCTCAGTCTGTGTCTCTTGCTACCTGTCTCTCTATCTGCCTGTACCTCCTTCTGTCTCTGTCTGTCTCTTCTACTGTCTGTCTCTCTTTCCCAGTTTCTGTCTCACTTTCAGTCTTATAGCCTGTCTCTCTGTCTCTGTGTCTCGTGCATTACACACACCATATATATGTCTGTCCATGGTAGTTGTGTGGTGAAGTGAGCTCTTTGGGGGCGGAGCTCGGCATCATACGTGGCGAGGGGGAGAGAAGGGGTGTGGCTCTGGAGGAAGCTGATCGGACTAGAGCGGAGCTTGCTCGTGAGAGGGCAGGGCTTGTGGTTCAGCTCACAGCATCTGAGAGAGATAACGCTGCACTGACGGAGGAGCTCGCTGCATTCAGGTGCACAAACAGTGAATTAAATTGTTATGGGTTTATGTCTCTTTATTCTTTTTATTTATTTATTTATTTTTCATTTATTATTAATTTGTGTGTGTGTGTGTGTGTGTGTGTGTGTGTGTGTGTGTGTGTGTGTGTGTGTAAGAGTGGAGAGAGAGGCATTGGAGACAAGTCTGTTCGAGGTGCAGCAGCAACTGTTGAAGTCAGACATGCGCCGGGAGCAACTTGAAAATGAAAACCTCAGCCTGAGAGCTCGACATGATAGCATTACAGGTAGAGAGAATGAAGGAGAGACCTGTCTGTCCGTGTGTGTGTGTGTGTTTGCTTATCCTTGTCTCTCTGTCTATCTGCAGCGGAGTTGAAGCGTGTGCGCATGGATGGAGAATTGGCTGCCATTCAGAGTGACAGAGAGAGACAGGCTCTTAAACAGGAGCTGATTAACGTTCAGAATGAGGCTCAGCTCTCTCTCCGTAATGCGCTCTCTGACCACCAGGAGGAGTTGGAGAGACTCTCGAATGAGAAGGTCAGTTCTGTGTGGTACAATGTTATGACTCTCACATGGTGGACTTAGAACCAAAACAATACCAAGGTGCCAAATTATAGCTTCATCAGATGTGTGTTTTTATGAAAGATTGTTTTTTTTTTAATGCATACATAATGGGGGCAGCCGTGGGCTAATGGTTAGAGAAGTGGGTTTTGGGACCTAAAGGTTTCACCTTCCCTTTTTTCACCTTCATGGCTGAAGTGCCTTTGAGCAAGGCATCAAACCCATTGTGCAGCCCACTGCTCCGAATGTGTGTGTGTGTGCTCACTGTTTACATGTGTGTCACTTTGGATGGGTTTAGTGCAGAGCCAGAATATCAAAATAAAAAAATCACTATGCAAATTTAACATTGTTACACTGTTTTCTTAAAAGATCACAAATAGTTTTCAGAAACTCTTCGCGTGTGTGTGCACGTGTTTGTGTGTGTTTGTGTATGTGTGTAGGAGGCTCTGCGATGTGGTCTGCAGGCTGAGCATGAGGAGGCACTGCGGCGTGTGAGGGAAGAGATGGAGGAGCGTCTGCAGAAGATGGTACGAGAGCAGGAGGAGCTGCAGGAGGAGTTTCGGGTGTTACAGCACACACGAGATCAGAGCCTCCTGCAGGCCGAGAGTGATAAACAGCAGGTAAAGGTCTCCTATGCACCCCGGTTCCATGTTCTACCTGCACAGGTGTAAGAAAATGCTTCCATACTGTCTGGTGTGTTGTGTCTTTAGCATGTTGTGTATGTACTGTGTCCCCCCCCCTATATATGATATATATAATATTCTATATATGCACATTGTCATTTCAGTATCATAATTGCACATGGTCACTTTTCATATGTTCAACTGTCACTTTCTGCTTCTGCTGCCGTCTGTTACCTATTTATTGTTTACTGGTTAGATTACGTTGTTTGCATATTTTTAGTATATATTTTTAGAATACCTATATTTTTCTTATATTTTTGGTTACTCTAGCTTTATTTCCTTAATACTTTTTGTTAAATATATGCACAGTCTGAGGAGTGATTCAGAATAACATTTCACTGCAGGTTGTACGTGTATAACTGTGCATGTGACAAATAAAATTCTTAAATTTTGAATCTCTGCAGGCTCTCTCCATGAAGGAAGCAGAGAAGGTCATGTTGTCAGAGAGAGTGTGCACTCTACAGGCCCAGCTGAGCACTGCAAACCTGGAACTGGAACGACTGACAAGAGAAGCACAACACCTGAAGGAGCAAGAGAGGGTTAGAGAGTGCACGAGCATACACACACACACACACACACACATCCAACACAAGTTACATGAAGGATTAAAGCTCTTGATGTCTAGAAATATAAAACCACTGAATTACCATCTCTTGCCTCTGTGTGTGTGTGTGTGTGTGTGTGGTGGCGGCAGGCTGCAGTAGGAGCTTTGAACACTGAGCTGCAGGAGCTGCGCATGCAGTTGGAGGAAACAGTGAGCACTAACAGACTGGAGCTGCGCAGACTGCAGGACAGCTGCACAGAGGAGCAGATTCGTGCAGACAATGCACTCAGAGAGGTAACACACACACACTGTATGTGGATATTTGTACTGAATGATGGTACCAAACTCTTACTCATATACTCACTCCCTTTCTCCCGCTTAGCTGGAAGAGTGTCGAGCACTTCTCGCAGCCTGTGAGGAGAGCCGAGACGCCACCAGGCGAGATCTTCTGGAGATGGACAGGCGTCTGAGCCAGTCACAGGATGCAGGGGAGGGGCATCGACGGGACACAGTGGAGCTGCGGCGCTCGCTTGGTGATGTCACTAAAGAGAAGGACGCTCTGAACCAATCAAACGGCCAGCTGAGGGAGGCGCTGAGAGCAGCGGAAAGTGAACGGATTAGGTGTGTGTGTAAATGTCTAATAGGAGATTAGATGTGTTTATTGATTGTATGGTGTATATTGACTGGATGGTGTGTATTGATGGTTCTGTGTATACTGTTTGGACAGTGTGAGTGGATTGTATGGAGTGTACTGACTGGTTGTGGAGTGTCTTGATTGGTTGTGAGTGTGTTTTGATTGGGTAAAGTGTATTGATTGGATTGTGTGACTTGATTGTATGGTGTGTATTGTTTGGCTGTATGTATTGATTGGATGCTGTTTTGATTGGGTGAAGTGTATTGATTGGAGTGTGCAACTTGATTGTATGGTGTGTATTGAGTGGCTGTGTGTATTGATTGGCTGTGTGTATTAATTTGATGGTATGTATTGATTGGCTGTTTGTATTGTTTTTCTGTGTGTATTGATTGTATGGTGTGTATTGATTGGAAAGTGTGCATTGGTTTGATGGTATGTATTGACTGGATGTGTGTATTGATTGTATGGTGTATATTGATTGGGTGAGGTGTATTAATTGTACAGTGTGTATTGATTTGATGGTGTGTATTGATTGGACGGTGTGTTGATTGGGTGAGGTGTATTAATTGTACGGTGTGTATTGATTTGATGGTGTGTATTGATTGGACGGTGTGTTTTGATTGGGTGAGGTGTATTGACTGGATTATGTGACTTGATTGAATGTTTGTATTCATGTTATGGTGTGTATTAATTGGATTGTGTGTATTGATTGTATGTGTGTATTGATTGGATTTTGTGTATTGATTGGGTGAGGTGTATTAATTCTAGGGTGTGTACTGATTGTATGATGTGTATTGATTGTATGTGTGTATTGATTGGATTTTGTGTATTGATTGGGTGAGGTGTACTGATTGTATGTGTGTATTGATTGTATTGTGTGTATTGTTTGTGTGTAATGATTGGGAGAGGTGTGCTAATTGTATGTGTGTATTGACTGAATGGTGTGTATTGATTGTTTGATGTCACCGGATCAGTGTGAAGCGTCAGTGTGAGGAGAAAGAGCAGCGTGTGGTTGTGCTGGAGGAAACTCTGGCATCTGCACAGAAGGAAGTTGGGGATCTACGTAGCTGTCTACGCGAAGTGGAGCGATCACGACTGGAGGCCAGAAGAGAACTACAGGAACTGCGCAGACAGGTCTTTCACACTCTTTCTCATTTACAAACACACACACACACACACATGCACATTGTCCAACAGGAGTTCCCTGACACTTCTCCTCCACCTGGTTTTGTGTGTGTGTAGCTGAAGGTGGTGGATGTAGAGCGAGAGCAGAAAGCCAGAGAAGTGGCAGAGTTCCAGACTCGTCTCTCGCTGGAAGAGCAGAAGGAGGAGGAACGAGGGAAAGAGCTCTTCTCCATCAAACAGAAACTCACTGAGGCAGAAACAACTAGGAACTCGCTCAGAAAAGAGGTACACACACACACACACACATGCTGCATCCATGTTTTTTACTTGTTCATGGAGTTCATAGCTTGTATCTGTGGCGAGTGACCGTTCCTGGGAGGACTTTTGTCCTTCAGTGTTGATGTGTTTCCTGTTACTGCAGCAGTTCTTTTCGATTACCATCACAACATTATCAACAGAGTAAACACACAAAATCTCTAGCATTAAAGAAAACATCTGGAAAATGGGAAACATGCACAAAAAGAAACAAGAACACATCTAAACCTCAACAATCATCTTCGTCATCAGAATAAACATGAGTGTTAGGATTTCCAGTGTGTGAAATTGTTTTAGTAAAGAAGTCACACAAAGTGAGTTTAAATGTATAAACAGTGTGTAACTGGAGCGACCGGAGTGTGAGGTACATCCCATTGTGTGGTGTCTCCACAGCTGTCGTGTGTGCAGAAGCGTCTGTGCGACAGTGAGAGCAGTCGGCGTGGACTCGAGCGGGAGTTCAGCTCTCACCTGCAGGAGGCACGCGGATCTGAGAAGAAGCTGCAGGATGAATTGAAGAACCTGAACCTGCGTGCACAGGCCGGGATCGAAGCATCTGCACAGATTCAGCTGCGGCTCAGCGAGGCTCAGGGGCAACTGAGTGCCACAGAGGCGGAACTAACACGATCCGAAGCAGCACGTCGTGATCTTGAGTTTCGATTGGCCAGTTTGCAGTCGGCACTTACTCGAACTCTGGGTATCGGTGCTGGGGGGCGTGGCTTACGTGGACGCAGCCCTGCAGGCTCCACCCATTCCTCTCTAATTTCTGTAGTGATACCTCGTCGCCGGAGCGTGTCCCCTCTACGCAGCTCTTTATCGCCCCCTAAAGGTGAGAAGAATATTGCAAAATACATTTGTGTAATGATTTCTTATGATCGCCAGTCACTTCTGTAATACAGATTTCTTGTACAGCTTCTTGTACAATATGTCTGCTTTATGAGAAAAATTTGCACTGAAATGGAAAATCTTTCTTTCTGTCTCAGATGTTGTGGACAAATCCAGTAAGTCCAGTCCCGAAAACACAACCCTGTCTCATCCCCTGTCTCCTGAGAGAGGAGACACACCTGTACCTCTCATTCAGCCCGACCTTGACCCAGAAACCCTTCGCAGTGGCCTTCGAGAATTCCTGCAAGAGCTCAGAGAAGCCCAGAGAGAAAGGGTAGATACAAACACAATCACACACACACTCCGACACATCGTCACACAGCATGGATGTTCTTCAGTGTGTTTATTACTGGTGTGTGTGTATGTATGTATGTGTGTGTAGGATGAGACACGCAGCCAATTAGGGGCACTGCAACAAGAACTGGAGGAAGTGAAGGGAGAGAGAGCATCTGCTCAAAATCGGGTCTCTCAGCTTCACACTACACTACAGGAGTGTCAGGAAGGTAAACGCACACATATACACACACATCTCACACACACACACACAGGTGGCTAATGTAGCTCCTGCTGAAGTGTCTGTGCCTGTTCACAAAGAAGTCAATTTCTTTTTAGTGTTAATATAACTTTCACTGTGTGTGTGTGTGTGTGTGTGTGTGTGTAGGTAAGCGGAGTGTGGATGGTCGGCTGAACTCCACTCAGGTGTTACTGCAGCAGCAGGAGGAGGCGGTGAGGAGAGGAGAGAGAGAGAAGAGAACACTCACTGAACGAGTGAAAGAGCTCGAGAGAACGCTTCAGAACACAGAGACGGAACGCAGACACCTACAGGTACAAACACTCACTCACACACTCACTCTCTCACACACACACACACACACACACATTGTTCTGAACAGACACTATTGTCAAAACTGATGGCAATATTTCTTATTATTATTATGAATGTTTTTGTCTGCACACACACTCAGGAGCAGTGCAATAAACTTCGGGCAGGTGAGGTTCGTTTGGAGGCGGAGCGTCGGAGGCTGAGGGAGGCTTTGGAAGGGGCGGAGTCCCGAGCTACAAAAGTGGAGCTTGGAAGGCGGAGCTTAGAGGGAGAGATCCAACGACTAAGAGTTTGTCTAGCTGAAAAAGAGACTGAAGCCCAGAGTGCTCAGGACCGACACGACAGCATGCTTAAACAGGTGAGTGGTGCAGAGTGTACTGGTAGCACACACACAGGTAACACCCCCGCAGGTATTAAAGCAGATGTGTGTGTGTGTGTGTGTGTGCAGGTGGTGGAGGCGGAGGCTCGTGTCTCCTCGTTACAGAGGGAGGTGGATAGAGTGTCGTCTCTGCTTAGTAAAGCTCAGGACGTGGAGAGTGTTCAGCGAGACAGAGTGCAGAGTCTCACTCAGAGTCTGCAGGACAGTAATGCAACTCACAGCACCACCCAGGGGCGACTCACAACACTGCAGAAAAACCTTACACAAACCGAGCAGGAACGCAAACAACTACAGGTCTTACACACATACACCCAAACACACCTTATGGGATATGAATATGAGAGAAATTACCTCAGTCATAACCAAATACATTGTTTATATCACAGTATGCAGTATATTCCTAAATGTGTGTGTGTGTGTGTGTGTGTGTGTGTGTAGGAGCGTGTGGACAGCATGCGGGTGTCTCTGTCTGAGGGAAAACATGCTGTAGAGACTCTGACTGAACGCATGCACAAACTGCAGGCTGAACTCACACAGAGCCACATTAGACGCCAAGAACTGGAGACAGAGCTTGCTGACACACAGAAAGTGTGTGTGTGTGTGTGTACATGTGTACAAATGTGTACGTGTGTGTGTGTGTGTGTGTGTTTTAAAAGCTTTGTCTCTTTACAGGTCTTGAGTCAGCGCTCAGCCGCTCTCTGTGAGGCACAGCGCTCCCTTCAGACAGCGCAGGCGGAGCGTGCGTGTGTGGAGGAGCGCGTGTGTGTCCTGCAACGTGCCGTGGCTCTGCTCGAGACTGAGAAGAAGGATGCAGAGAGACAGGCGGTGCGTCTGGAAAAGGACAAGAATGCACTGAGGAACACATTAGAGAAGGTTTGAACCTAAACATTAAAAACCCACACACACTCTATTCACTGTACAGGCCACCTACACTGTAATCATGCTGCAGTGCATTATGGGTAGACCTTTTAATGGAGTGTGGGATTTAAGGTGTGCTGAGTGTTCACAGTATCTTTTATTACTGTGTGTGTGTGTGTGTGTGTGTGTGTGTGTGGTTGCAGGTGGAGCGTCAGAAGCTGAAGGCGGAGGAGAACAGCATGCGTTTGTGTGTGGAGAAAGAACGACTGGATCAGTCCCTCAGCACAATGGAACAGGAACTACAGCATGCACAAAGACAGATCACCCTGCTGCAGGTACACACACACACACACACACACACACACACACACACAGATAACATGCAGTGAGTGTGTGTGTTACAGACCCAGCTCGTGGAGTTGGAGGCATCACAGAATGTGAGTGAGCATGATGATGCCATGAAGGAGGCGGAGCTTCTCAGAGCCAATCAGCGAGAACTGGACCGACTGAGAGCCTGTCAGAGAGAGGCGGAGCGAACATTGGCCAATCGGGAGAGAGCGCACCGTCAGAGGGTGAAGGGACTGGAGGAGCAGGTGATTATTCTCCACAGCATGCTGGTAAAGAACTCACCAGAGTCTAGTGTTCTAAGCTCCTGTTTGTTTTGTGTGTGTGTGTATGGATATGGATGGGTATGAAATAAAGGTGTCCACCCTGAAGGAGCAGCTTCAGCATGAGTTACGGCGCCGACATCCGTCTCTGCCCCTGAGCAACTAGTCTCAGCTACCGTACCAGTATACACTGATCTCACATCAGGAGTCACCTCGGAGACCAGCACACATCATGTGGCTTGATATTGAATAGTGTGTGTGTGTGGGAGAGAGAGAAAACAATTTTAACCACTGACACTGTCCTGTGATCTGCAGGTACACTCAGGTGTGTGTATAATCTGTCTGCCAGTTTTGTGCAATTCTATGTGACATCACACGTTTGATGTCATAACTTTTTGGCATGATCACATGACCCGTAGTGGTGCTAGTCAATAGCCAGTCAACTTTAGTCACTGTGTTAGCCTGTTTCCTGCACGGCTGTATTTTATCACTAAGAAACCTGTCTCACACACACAATTCAAATCTGGACCAAAATCTGGATTAATATTATTATAAGCTGTAATATAAAGTGCTGAATGATGCAGAAATATTTTAACCTTTTTATTAATATTTGTATTTTTTTAGAGTGAAAGTTTTATTTTTGTGTACTCTCTGTACTGTGTTTTATTAATATGGATGTGTGTGTGTGGACTTTTTCTAATGATGCAGTTCCAGTCATGGATGAATTTTAATCAGATGACCGCAGCAAATAATAAACAGAACTCAACCACCTGAATCACAGTGAACAGGGAGCTCCTGACACTGAGGCACATCCTGTGTGTTCCTGTTTCAAACTAGAAATGCTTAAACCCTACACACTAACGAGTGCACATCCTAATGCAGAGAGATGGTGGTCATCTCAGTGGGTGGAGTCAAATAAAACCGAGTAGGGGGTTTAGTGGGACTTGTTTTTAATAAATGATCACTTACTTACTGAAAGACCTTTAGATGTTTATCCGATACGAAGCGAATTGATCACTCTGTCCGATCAGGACACGCCCTTCTGAACCTAGAAGCTTCTGTTTCTCCTCCTGGTCTTCTGTAGACTCTGGGTTTCTGCAAAGATGCTTTTGGGGCTTTAAAATCTCGGTTGCTGTGAGAAGAGTTAACAGTCTCTCAGTGATCAGTGATCTATTTGATGGGTTTGGGAAAAGGGGGCGGGGCTCCAGTGTTACCCTGTAACGTTCCTGTAATGTCAAAACATGGAACATTAATTACAACATAAACATCCTGAAACAGGAGCTTTTATAAACACCACACACCGATATTCTACCAACATCCAGAATATTCTTCAGAGGAAGCAGACGGTGCTGGAAACGATGCTTTGTGGTATAAAAGTTTTTATTTTGTTGCTTTTTTTCTTTTGATGTACACTTTGGAAGCGGCGGTGGAATCCACTTTTATTTATCATCTCTGGTAACTGTGTGGTGGTGATGGTGGTGATGATGATGATGATCAGGTGTTTATAATTATTGATGAGGACAGGAATGAAACAGCGTGTTTGGTGAAAGATTAAACAGGTGAGCCGTGAAGACTGGGTATAGATCTGATCTAGGATCAGCGTATAAAGAGCAGTTATATGTCAAGCTCAACACAATAATACACAATAACACACGACAGTACAGAGTCATTCAGTTTTACAGTAACGATTTAGCACCGGGTTCTACAGCACCAGCGACTTCATAATACAGTCATCAGGGTTTATAAGAGGAGTACAAACGTAAATACAGGTTTAGATAAATTCACACACATCAACGAACCACACTTCAGTATATTCATACAGCAGAGTGTGTGTGTGTGTGTGTGTCTCTGCAACACACACACACGCGCGCGCGCCGTTCACACCAACACAGGATTTATCAGGAACATGAAGATGTGATCATGAAAAGGAAGTGTGTGTGTGTGGGTGTGTGTGTGTGAGTAAGTGGAGGTGATTCTGAGCTTTAATAAGATGTTTACAAACGTGAAGGATGTTAATAGCTTATGGCTAACAGTATTTGCTCAGAAAATGTGTGTGTGTGTTTGCGCATCTTTAACAGCCTCCACAGCTTTTTCCACAGTTGCTCCCAAGCGTACCACACTGACCAGTCAGAGCAGCAATGGGGCAGCGTGAGAACTGATCACGACACAGATCAGCTACAGACAGACAGACAGACAGACAGAGGAAGGTTAAGTTGTTGTGATCTGAATAATTGCAGATTTATTAATAATTCCATTAGTCAGCTCATCTGAGGTGTTGTATAAAAAAAAAAACACACACAACCTCCAAAACATTCATGCATTCACATTCACACACACACACACATACAAACACTAAGAGACTAACAATGATAGTACAGGAGATGAAAAAAGAAACATCACATCTGCTGATTTTTACCTTTTATCAGTTCTTCATGGGCACAAACAGTCCTCTCACAGATCTCCTTATTAATAACATACACCCTGCGCAGACTAACACACAAACACACACACACATTATGACTTCAGGTAAAAGACAGAGAAAGTGAGATGCACACTGTCTCAACATCTTGTGTGATCTTTTTCCTGCACATCTGTCTCTCTCTCCATTTGTATTTGTGTGTGTGTGTGTGGGTACAGACCTGTAGAAACACATGCTGTTGAGACACTGTTTACACGGCTGGTGGACGGAGTAGAGTCTGGTGCAGGGATACTTTTCCTCACGGCAGTCTGAAAACACACACACACACACACACACACACACACACACACACACATTATACAGTAAATTAAATGCTCTCTGATCACAGACAATATAAGCAATAATAGAAATCAATGTAATATTTTCAAATAATATCTGCACTCATATTCAAATAATATCTGCGGGTCAGCACCATCTTGGTGAGACCTCTTTACTGTTAAAAGTTATACTTGAATGATATGTGAAAAAAATTACAGTTAAACAAATAAATATAGTTTTCTTCTCTCTCCTCCTGACTGTCAGGCATTTTTTCCAACAGCCCAAACACAATGCATGATGGTATATATTGCTGTGACTGCACTTAGTGATCATGGCTTGTACACTACTTTTCACAATGCATTATGGGATACACTGAGTGCACTATATAATTCTCACTATACACTTGGACACCACTACAAAATATCTTAGGACCCAAGAAGAGCCTTCTGTGTTCGTAGCCGTTTGTGAAGATGAGTGTGATATTCAGTGTGTTTCTGTCTCACCCAGTGGTCCAGGTTCTGTGGGTTCTACTTCTGAAACACAAAACAGCAGCGTAATATGAGGCTATTTACACAGAGCCAGTGATGAAGAACTTTAAAAAGAAATCCTCTCAGTGTGACTGTGTGTGAGTCTAAGAGTGAACATCAAGGGTCACAATGCATTCACATGCCTCACAATTCCCGTTGTTCCAACCTGAAAGTGTTTCACATGTTGAACATATAGACACATTTAAATTTCCTCTAACACCAACCTGTATTAGCATTTAGCGGTGTTCATGAACTCAATTAACTGTTTCTATTTTTTCCCTAATATTCCTAAAATCCCTAATTCCAGCTGGTAATTTTTAGTTAGAGTAGTGTGAGCTCTCTCTCTGTCTCTTGAGTGTGTGTGTGTGTGTGTGTGTGTGTGTGTGTGTGTGTGTGTGTGTGTGTGTGTGTGTACCGATCTGTCCTGCTTGCAGCTGTAGTGGATACTGTGGACCTGCACAGAACACAACACACTGTAAACACACACCGCCTCTGCACACACCGGACCCAGTTTTGAATTAAAATGTGGTTTTGATAATAAATGAACATGTTTGTGATTTTTATTGTAAAACTGAAGGACAAAGGCTGGTCTTACTGTGTCCATATTCTGAATCTGTAACACACACACACACACACACACACACACACACACACACACACACACACACACACACACACACACACAGTGAGTCCATCCTCCTTATTAACATTTATTGAAATGAAGAACTAAAACACAGGAGTTTATTATAATGTTCATTGATGAGCAAAGCAACAGGAGGAGAAGAAAGGATGAAGAGGGGGAGGAGAAAAAGATGATTATTTTTATGAAGATGACGAATGTGTGTGGAAAAGGTAGAGCAGAAAGATGACAAAAGAAAAAAAAGAAGTGATGGTCAAAAAGGAAGAAGGGGATAATGTGGTGGTGATGATAATGATGAAGAAAATATGACAATCTGAACTGAAGCCTGATCTCATGTCCAAAATCATACCCAAGTCCCTTAAAACAGAGGCATGTGAGATAATGCACGCTGTAGGAGCAGTGCATTGTGGGACTGCATTTGTTCCTTTTGACATTAACACAAAACAACAAGCACTTTAAAGTATTGCACTACACAGTAAACAGGGTGTGATTCAGGACATGAGGTGGAAAAGTAACGGTGAAAGGCAATTCAGTAAAACAAACAACAAAAACAACAACAACAATAATAATAAAGTTTCACACCGTATTGATCTCTGTAATCCAAGTTAGGTTCCACCTGTGCCATCAGTACTGCAGAGAGACAGATTATGTTACTGTGTGTGTGTGTGTGTGTGTGTGTGTGTGTGTGTGTGTGTGTGTGTGTGTGCATACACTCACCAGGCAGTCCAAGCAGCAGAAGGATGAAAGTTTTCATGATGCACTCGTCTCTCTCTCTTCTTCACTCTGTAAATGTAAGAGAGTGTTTAACATCAACACTGCGTTGGTGTGATTACATTCTCCAATGTGCTCCCTTTCTCTTTCCCTAGGGAACTTTCAAACATTTCTCCATCATGTACTGAGTGCTTCTGTAACAAATCTCTGATTCACGCATGTGGGCAGAGATGGAGATGGTGAAGGCCACTGATTGGTCAGATACAAGCATTACAACATTGTGAACATTTGTAGTTAATCAAACACTGCTGTGTTACATAATGTGTTTATTGTTTATTGTCACCAGTGTCATCTGGGACATGATGTCACCATGCCACAGCCTACATCAGGACTCCACCCACTTTCGAAAATAAAAATTTTGAGTTCTTGGTAGTTAAACATGAGTCATTTAAATCATACTTTTATTTTATATGTTTTCTTGTCTCTCTATGTCCATGTGTCTCTCTTCTCCTGCATCTTTCTGTACATCACCTCCTCTCTCTTCCCCCTCTCTCCCTTCCTCTTTTCCCTCTCCCTGTCTCTCTCTCACTTTTCCTTCCCTCCCTTACTCTTTTCCCTCTCCCTCTTTCTCTCTTTTTCCCCTCTCTCTCTCTCTCTTTCCCCTCTCTCCCTTACTCTCTTCCCTCTCCCTGTCTCCTGCCCCAGGAACAAAGAAAGAGAGAGAAAATCCTGACAGAAAGAATGTGGCCTGATTGTGGTTCTCTTTCTGTTTTTCTCTTTTGCTCTTTCACTCCATCTTTCTAAAAAAAAAAAAAAAACCCAAAAAGGCTCTATAGAGGACAGACTGAAAGCAGGGGCTGCATTCCAGCACTAAAGTTGACACTCATCCCCTCCCTCTCTTTCTCTCTCTCCCTCCATCCCCTCTCTGTATCCTCCTTTTTCCTTTCTCTCCCTCCTACTTTTGCTCTTCGTCTTTTTTCCTCCTCGTGTCTCCACTGTAATGAGATGAGAGTTGCCAGGTTGAACGAGTGCAGTACATTGAGCCAAAACCACATCTGTGTGTGTGTGTGTGTGCGCGCAGTATTTCCAGCATCACTGTTTCCATGATAAACACAGTGAAATTAAACACGGCTGCTGATTTGTGTCTTGATTACAAGTTGTTTGTGTGAGTTGGAGTGCGTCAGGTTGAGATGAGGAACTGAGAGCTGATCTGTGATGAGTTTCTCTGCTCCTGTCACAGCACAACTTGAGTACAATTTCAGGGATGATGCCTCATCCTGAACACAATCATTACAAGAGCCAGCACGAATAAAAAAAGTTTTAAAAATGTATTAAAAGGAGACCCAATCAAATGTTTTATTCTTTCTAATATTATAAATAAATAAATAAATAAATAAATAAATAAATAAATAACATTATCACAAACACTAAATAAAATGCATCGAAATATTAATGTATAAGTTTTGTCTTTAAATTAATTTATTCTCAATAAATTTTAAATGACTACTTATTCTGTAAATCAAATGTAAGCTGGTGCAAACTTTTTGAAATGGGAAAAAAAAGCTTATAATTTGAATTAACTCTTTTACACACTGACCAAACCGACATAATTGTGTGTGTTAGGCCACATTCCTGTAGTGCATCACAGTGACTTTTGGAAACCACATGCTCACACAGTCACATCTGGGAATCATTACCCCCACCCCACCCCCCAACACACACACACACCACCCCGCTTTGTCCCCCACTGTCTCGCTTCTCCCTCCCCCATCATGCGCACGCACACGCGCGCGCACACAACTTCTCCCCATTGTAAACATTAATCCACAAAATCCTCAAACTTTCATTCATCCAAAAAACATCCTAAAGAGTAAAGCTACCTCGAATGTCCATCATACCAACACACACACAGAGAGAGAGAGAGAGAGAGAGAGAGAGAGAGAGAGAGAGAGAGTTTATTGGTCTTGGCTTCCTCCTCTCATTGTCATTTGGCTTTCAGTCCCCTGGAGAGGATCGTCTCACTCACACACTCACACACACACGTCCCTGCACCATATGATCCATGATATCATTTACACTACTTTTTCTGTCTTTCTTCGGGGAAAAAACGTCTAAAAGTGGCAGCTGATAATATCTAATAATAAAACCGCAGTATCCGAAAATAATACCGCGGTAAAAGTGCACAGATCCACCGCACAGTCCTATAATAAACTCCTTCATTCTGCAAGACCTACCAGCGGTCACGTGACACCCTGCGCTGCCAATCCAGTTTAGTTCATTATTTCAGTTCAGTGCATTCAGTCCGAGTTTAAACTGAACACAAGAACCCGTGAACCGGGACAAAGTGAAGTTTAGGGGAGAACAGAATATCATTTCTGACACAGAGAGAGATGAAGTGCTGAAGTACACCCTGCATGACTCTCACTCGGATATACAAACACATACTTTCCCCTTTTAAACCTGAAGAGTCGGATTTAAAGCTCTTACCTCACAGTAAAGCTCTGCAGTTCCCTCAGCCTTCTGAGTCTGTTATAATGTGATTGACAGACAGAAGCCCCACCCACCACCCTTCAGGTTCTGGCCCCGCCCCTATCCCCCTCCTTCCTTTTTTTCAAATGTAGAAGTGGCTTCATTCACTGCGGCCAGGTTGACTTTCTTTATATACTTCACTTACTCAGAATTTACTTAAGAACCTACACCATTCTAATAGGCCTCGTGATCTATATTAGAATACTACTGAAACCATTTTGTTTCTAACCGTTACTAGGAGGCGGGGCTTGTGACTGAAAAACGAACTCATCATTTTTTTAAATTTCACTTATTGAGTTCATGCAGAAAACCCAGAAGATACAATGTTAGTGAAATTAGGAGAGTTAATTAGTTATCCAACTGGTCCTTTGAAGGTCAGAGGTCATCAGGGTGAATAGGAAAGATTTAGAGAAGGGTTTGAGGTGTGGAAAGGGTTTTCATGTGTATTACAGTAATGAGAAGACAGCACTATAATCAGACCTTATCTGTAAATACACCAAGAAACAAAAATTTAAGAATGTTTCTAGGCTTTTGTGTTTTTTATTTAAAGCTGAGGCCTGTGGAGATGTGTGCTTCTAAACTGCATAAGTAAATAAGGATAGGACTCAAATGGCATACACCTCTTCATCATAAAGTCCCCAAAATACACTTCACCCTTGATTTCCCGGACTATTAGGGGGGACAGGCTGTTTGGGAACCTCAAAAGTCCAGCAATCGCTAATGTCCTGGGTCCCTACCCTTTCCCGGACATTTACCATAATCAGTCCAGCAATCACCATTATTCAGCAGCAGTCCCGGACTTTTACACACTCAATACACAATATTGTGTTCCCACAAACTTAAGGAGCGAATCAGCCCATTCTTTTATCACATTCATTTTAAATGTGGGTTCCGGCTCGTCGTCACTGTCCTCTCTTTCAGTCTCTCTTAGCTCTCCCATCACCGATGCCACTATCTGTTCATCAGACATTATTTCATGAACCTCTGCTGCTTCATTTTCATCCATCCATTTGGAGGAAAACGTGCCGGACAGGAGGGAAGTTGGAAAATCATGACCGACCCGGACTTCCATCATCAATTCCCGGACTTGTACCAGCATTTTTCAGGCAATACCAAATAATGTCCGGCGACGGATTTTGTACGGGAAAGAGAGGGTGAAGTGTATAGAAAAGTTAGAAATTTTAAACTGAAACAATTGACAATAAATTCCATTAGGTTTTGAGGTGAGGTGTTCATTTTTCAGAAATTAGTGCACAGCAGTGCGCTCTTACAGTGCCAACAACACACTGCAACAAAAAATAAAATCAAACTCACTACAGCGGTGTGGACTTTATTTATTACACATATATTCAATAAATCCCATAGATACGAGGGTTTTAATATTTTATATTTGACTGGACCACAACCTGCTCTCACCTCACCATACTCTCACACACCTGTACACACATACAGTCTCTTCCTGTGTCCTTTAACACATGGAGGAGGAATGATTAAATTTTCCCATGAAACAATAGTGTAAGGGTGTTTTTTGACGGAGGAAGTCAAGACCAGAAAGTGACCAATCGGATTTCTCTGTCTGAGTGCACTCCATGCTCCTGCCCGCCGTCATCATGCAGTCAATGCTCTCTTCTCCTTATATGTCACCATCATCTTCTTGATCTCAGCAATGGCCTTCCCAGGATTCAGACCCTGCACACAAACACGCACGCGCGCGCGCACACGCACACACACACACACAGATACCTCTAGTTCTCTCACATTATATATAACTAACACGTCCCTGAGAAACTGTAAAGAAGTGTTAACTCCTGTGTCCTCAACATGTCCAAACCTTACTCTTAAAGCTTTATCTCTGACTGTTACAAAGCACTGGAGACTCCTTCCATACACCATATAAAACTTCTCCTGACCAATCATAACACAGTGCTGCACATTGATAGTGAGTGTGTACCTTGGGGCAAGTCTGGGTGCAGTTCATGATGGTGTGACAGCGGTACAGAGAAAATGGGTCCTGCAGCTTCGCCAGACGCTCCTGTGTGTACTCATCACGAGAGTCCACCATCCACCGGTATGCCTACACACACACACACACACACACACACACACACACCTAAACCTGCTGAAGAAGTATGGTGTGTGAAATCAACCTCAGTGTGTTCTCTCTATTTGTTCATTAATACTGAATGAATCATATGAAGAGCTGAATCTTTCCCTTTAGCTCCTGTTCTCATGTGAGATGGTGTTACTGATGATGTCACTCACTTGCATGAGGACAGCAGGGCCCAGGTATTTATCTCCGTTCCACCAATAACTGGGACAGCTCGTACTGCAGCACGCACACAGGATACACTCATACAGCCCATCCTGACACACGCACATGTGCGCGCGCACACACACACACACAAATGAAGGAAATAATTTTTCAAACTTTCACTGCATCCCGACCAAGTGGAAAACCTCAGACAGGAGATTTCAGTCCACCACAACACATCTATATAATGAAGTAAGTGTGTGTGTGTGTTGTACCAGTTTCTGTCGGTCGTCCACACTCTGCAGGTACTGTTCCTTCCCCTGCTTACTCTCATCCTTCCTCTTCAGGTATGGCTCAATTGACTTGTACTGAGCATAAAAATTATTCATATCCTAATGACAGAGAGGGGAGAAGGGGGGGGGTGTGGGGGGGGGGGGGGGGGGG
>JAQMYF010000023.1:13734615-13760453 GCA_030014195.1 Neosilurus mollespiculum | reverse complement strand
CCCCCAAGAAAGGCAGAAAGAAAGAGAGAGAGTGAGAGGAGAGAGAGAGAGAGAGAGAGAGAGACAGCTCAATACACAGCTCTATAACCCAAGTGCAGTATTTAAATTAGTTCTTCATGTCAGTAATAAAATAATTATTTACTGAACGTGAGACTGAATAATCCGAGATGGAACATTGAGGTGAATATTCAATACAGTGATATCCACCGGGTCTGAGGTGAATAACTGTTCGAGTATAAACTACACAACAAAAACATGTTATATTTTTACATCTTTATTAATTAATTAATTGATTGATTGATTGATTGATTAAAGCATTCTCTAATTCATTAACTAATTAATTCAAGCATTCTCCCCAGACTGTGCTGGTTGTGTAGTATATACACTAAACTCTCTTCATTCTGGAAACGGAAACTTGCTACAGAGGTGATGCAGTGCAGTGGCTCTGGTTCTGGGTACGTACCGGTACCAGGTCTTTCACCACGTACATATGGGGCAGAGGGTAAATCTTCATCACTTTACTAGTGTTAGTGTCAATCCTGTTCAGGCACGCCAGTGTGTTCCCACCATTAATGTTCATTGCACACGAACCGCAGATACCTAAACACACACACACACACACACACACACACACACACACACACAATCACATTTAATAACCTTTACAACCCTTTTTAACAAACAGATTGAACTCTTGTGTGCTCAGTGATAAAACATGGACTATAAACATGCTGAAAGGATGTTTATATTGTTAGTGATTTCTTTTCACTAACACAGCCATGATGTTGCACAATGTGCAGCACAGGAGACTGGATGAAACCCAGCACATGATGTGTGTGGAGTGTATTAATGTTCACACACTCTGAATGACATGAGGAGGACATGTGAATCAGCGACAGATCCTCAAGTCACACAAAAATCTTTATATACTACACAAATATCTTTACATACTACACCAAGGTCACAAAATGTGATGCAAAATAAGCCCTTTGCGATCTACTCTCATCTTGGTATCGCTATCACCAAAATAAATTATATAAGCAAGAAGAAATAAATGAAATTTATAAACTGTTAGACAGTTAAAATAAACACAGTGGGTTTCGAACCCCATCCTGAATGTTAAAATAATTTTTTGGGCACCAGCACATCTCCTAACTACATGAGATACCATTCTACAGAGGCAACAGTGAATAATCCATAATTATATTCTCTCTCTCAAAAGCACGGCTAGACTCATGTTGACGTGTTAAGTATCAAGTTATCATGGCTGTCTGTATAATCTGGTGTTAGTAACCCGGTCTGTACTAACAGTGATTAAACTCAAAGCTGTTGGAGATTTAAGTTTATTTTCTCCTCTTATTTTACACTCGGCTTTGTTCAGTTCTATATGTTTGTGCTGTGTTTGATTGTAACATTCAATGCAGTGTTTGCATGATATCCATCTGTGCTAATGTTACATGTTGATATGGAATATCTCCGGTTAGTTTGGACTGAAAAAACAATCAAACAAAAAACCCAACAAAAACTCCCCCGAAAATAAAATATTAGAAAATTGCTACTTCAGCAATTGCTATGCAAAACATTATGAACATTTCAGACCCTGTATACAGTGATACAGAACACACCTTTTACATATTCAATCCTATACTAAACACTTAGAGTCGTCACCCCCCCCCTCAACTATACACTTACACTCAACACACAATTTTCATATTTGTATGTGTTTTTTCTCTGACCTTCTCTGCAGGAGCGTCTGAAGGTGAGAGTTGGGTCGACCTCATTCTTTATCTTAATTAGAGCATCTAAGACCATTGGCCCACAACTACAGAAAGAGAGAAAAACAGTGACAGATTAATACATTTTATGCATAGAAGACAGAGGTGTGTTCTCTTTTTATGTTTGTACTCACGCGTTGAGGTCAATCTCATACGTCTGAATGCGTGGTTTGTCTCCGGGTTTATCTGGATCCCAGCGGTAAATCTGAAACTTCTTAATGCGTGGCTGAGCAGCTGCTGCTGTCTGGGCATAACGAGCACTCTGTAAACCACAACACACACAGCATGTCAGAGATTCAGTAACACCACACTTTTACTCCAAAAACAGGACATGGTCCTGACAGCTGACCAATCAGATCCTCAACACTGAAAAACAACATTAAAAATACACACCTCTAACTTCACCACAAGCTTCCAGATCTGTCTCTGTGACACTTGAGCATGTGACACATTATACAGAGTGACCCAAAAAACCTCCCACATTTCAAAGTAAATAAAAACAAACAAAAAAGTTAAAGGTAATCAAATTATTATTTGTGCACTTGAAACAGTCAGGCAGAAAAGGCAGTGCTAAGGTCTGTTGGTAGCTCAACCCCAACCGTACTGGAGAAAACTGCGAAATGGAGCTACAGCCTGAACATCATTGGAAATGCTGAGGAAAATATTTCTGGATCAGGTGATCTCGTTGTGTGCGATGGCCTGCTTCACTTACCTCACCCCTTGTGATTTTTTTCTGTGGGGCTACCTTAAATCACAAGTGTATACTCATTGACCCCAAACTCTTAAAGCCCTTAAGGACACTACTCAGCAGCAGATATCACAGATATGTGCCACCCAACATGACCCGTCGAGCCATGGCAGCCTTTAGCAATCACCCCCAAGCCTATATAGACAATGACAGCCGCTATTTGGAGGATGATCATCTTTAAAACATGTTGCATAAAACAGCGTTGAATCAAGTTTCATATGTTCAAATATTAATTTGATTATCTTTAATATTTAACTGTGAAATGTGTGAGGTTTTATCGAGTCACCGTGTATAGGTCAGTTGACATTTCATAACAAAATCCCAACATCACTGGGCTGGAAAAAAAAATTAAAACAGGAAGAGGAACAACTAAAAAAATCAAAAATTCAGAAAAGTTAAACCAGCTGGAGAAAAGTACAACAATCAGGAGAAAGATCACTGTCAGAGAAAGTCAAAAAGTAAAGAGTAAATGACAGTAAAATTAAAATTAGACACTTAGAGATACTGAAAACAACAAAAAATAAAACCTGCTATGTTTTTCTAAAATGTTGAATTGCTCGAAAAAAGTTATTTAACTTTAAGGAAAGGGAAGAAGATGAAAAAGAAATAAACCTACAGGAAAAAAAAACCCAAAAAAATTATAACTGAATAATTAATAATGAAAACAGACTATCGACATATAAACACATGATATGAATAAATAACACATTAGAAAATGAGGGATTCTCTGTGAGGAGAAGGATGTGATGTGTGTTTAGTATTTTCTTTTCATTTCCAGTCAAACATGTTTAATATCTCTAATGAAATCTAGACGTTGGCTTTTACTTTCTATTAGAAAGTAATAAAATAAGAGCTGATAGCTGAGAAATTGAGATATGATATGATATATGTTATGTTATGCTATGCTATGCTATGCTATGCTATGCTATGCTATGCTACAGAAGTGTTTGTTCACTGACGCAACAAACAAAAATATTCGTTTTATGATTTTGTGTTATTAAATATAATGTATTGCTATTATTAGTGTAAAGAAAACCTCACCACTGTTAAAGCTGAAGAGCGCATCGCCACAACACCGGAGCGCCTCAAGGAGAAACATACAGCCGACATCTTTACACAATTGCCATTGACTGACCCCGTCGCTGACACTCATATTGCGCATGCGCAGAAGCGTGACGGTTCCACGCATGTGCAGACATCAAACGTTTACTCATAGGTACTGGAGTTTTTCTCTGATCGCAGATCTGTGCCGTCTTGTTATATAACATATGTCAGGATATGATCTGGGAAAAGAGCTGATCCTGAGTCAGAAAATACGTACTGAATTTATTGACAAACTGTCGAGTATATCAATATTTCTGATCTACAAGAGGATTGGAAATTAGAAATGATTCTCAAAACCATGCAGACAAATATTATTAATAGTAACGACAAACATTATAAGTTTTATAAATTATTAAAGTAATAACAATTACGAACTCACAAATAATGAATTATAAATCATTACAAAAAAGTAGCCTTAATTTTTTAAATAATAACATCACAGAACATAAAACCACAGAACAAAAACAACAATGACACAGCAACAACACCACCACCACCGCCAACAACAACAACAACAACAACAACAACAGCATAACAACAACAACAACAATAACAACAATAAAGATAAGTAACAAAATAATGCGATAAAATAAGTTCAACCCAAAAAATTTGTTAATTAAAACAAGGAAATATATTAATTATTTAAAAAATATATGAAATGATAATATACTGTAGAATAAATGTGAATAAATTATGAGCCAAACAGTTTCCTACAGATATACTGTTAGTAACTTTAAATTTTGGAAAAGAGCAAAAATAAATAAACAAAATAAATAAACAAACAATTTATCAATAATAATAATAATAATAATAATAATAATAACAATAACAATAATAATAATAATAACAATAATAACAACAACAACAACAATACTACTACTACTACTATTACTAATAATAATAATAATAATAATAAAATGTATGACCACCTTGAGACAGAACAGATACTACCTGAGGAATAGAAAGGATGTCATAAGGGTTCAAGGGGTACTAAATACCAACTCCTCATTGATAAAATGGTACCACAGAATTGTAAACGCAGAAAAACAAATCTGGCAATGGCTTGGATTGATTTTTGTGAAGTATACCATATGGTGCCACATTCGTGGATTCTAGAAACGCTACAGTTGACAGGCATAGCTCCTAATATCCAGTGATTAAATTCAAGAATGTATGACAAACTGATAACGTCACTGACGTCAAATGGACAAGAACTAGGGGAAGTCAGAATCTGTCAAGGCATTTTCCACGGGGACAGCTTATCCCCCTTACTGTTTGTTATATCCTTGATACCACTGTCAATAATCCTATGCAGGAAGTTACCAACTTGGAAAGGAGTCAGAATCAATTAACCATCTACTATACATGGATGACTTGAAGCTGTACAGGAAAGATGAACTCCAAATAGATTCCTCAGTAAACACAGTGACTGTGTTCAGCAGTGACATCGGCATGGAGTTTCAGCTGAAGAAGTGTGGCATTCTTGTTTTGAAGAGGGGGAAAGTAGTGAAGTCTGAAGGGAAAGAATGTGATCATCGCCATAAACACCAGGGCAATTTCAGTCCTGCGTTATGGAGCTGGTGTACTTAATTGGACTAAGGCAAAACTGGAGAGCATGGACAGGAAAACCAGGAAGCAAATGACCATCTATGGGATGTTGCACCCACGAGCGAGCGTGTACCGCCTGTACCTTCCTAGAAGCTGTGGCGGTCGTTGGTGTTGAAAATTGTGTTCGACTGGAGGAGTCTGGAGTAGCAAACTATATGCAACCTAGTTCAAAACCACTGCTTGTGGCTGTAAAGAATGAAGGGCTACCCATCAAAGAGACGGCTGAGACTACTAATCAACTGAAAGAAAGGAAGAAGTTGGAAAGACTAGAAAGATGGAAGTGCAAGCCCCTGCATGGCCAGTACTTCAGCGAATGCAACAGGCAAGGCATCATGGGATTGGTTGAAGAAAGGGGACCTCAAAAAAGAGACAGAGAGGCTCATCACTGCTGCGCAAGACCAAGTGTTAAGAACTAATGCGATCAAGGCAAAAATTGAAAAGCAAAACCTCTCTCCACTCTGCAGAATGTGCAGAGCAAAAGATGAGACAACAAGTCATCTGATTTGTGAGTGCAGTAAACTAGCACAGGTGGAATATAAACAGTGACATGATAATCTGGCCAGGATTTGCATTGGGACAACACTAGATCATACGGAACATAAGCCAGAAGGAGTAATGGAAGGTGATGGAGTGAAACTGCTTTGGGATTTCAATATCCAGACAGACAAGGTAATACAAGCTAGAAGACCTGATTTAGTGGCGGTAAACGGGAAGAAAAGCCAACGCTATATCACTGACGTCGCCATACCCACAGACGCTGGAGTTGTTAAGAGAGAGAGAAAATCGAAAAATACCAAGACCTTCGGAGGAAAGTAGCAAAGTTATAGAATATAAAGACAACCGTGATTCCTGTGGTGGTTGGTGTGCTAGGCATAGTTAATTAAGTAAAACTTAATTAACTATCTTGCAACAACTGGAGTGACCACAAAGATCGAGCTTCTCCAGAAGGCAGCTCTCCTTGGTACAGCGTGAGTTTTAAGAAAAGTACTTAAAAGGCCCAAAGCTGTGAGACATAGCCTGCCCTCAGATTATTAGGACCTGGGACTTCCAGCATACATCTTTTGCTGTGTGAATTGAAGCATAATAATAATAATAATAATAATAATAATAATAATAATAATAATAATAATAACAATATTGATGATGATGATGATGATTATTATTATTATTATACCAATAACATTAATAATAATAACAGTAATAATAAGAGAAGAAAAGGAAAAAGACTATTTTTTTCTTGTAATTTATTGAATGATGTTGCTGTAATGATGGGACTTTTATTGTTCGCGCATGCGCGCTTTAGTTCACATCCGCTCTTTCGAAAGTCACGTTGAAATAAAGAGAACAGGCTGTGTGCGTGGTTGTTCGTCTGTGTGTGTGTTAGTGCAGAACGTCAGCCGTGTGTAAATCATGGTGTTTCTGACCTTATCGTGTTGGATTCGGAACCGAGGTCCAGACCGGTACTGGAAGGTTCAGGAGCTGTTAAAACACGCCCGGGTGAGGAGATGAGCTAACTAGCACTAGCATAGAGTTTCAGCTCAGCTCACTGTTTACCACCATAACTCAGATTATTTACAACATCCTAACCTTCACCTGATCTTTATTCTGTATTCGGTGCCATGAAGGATGGGTTGTATTCTTTTTAGTTAATTATTCAGGGATGGGTTTTTCCTGGTGTATTGATATTGAACGCACCCGTGTTCTCTATGACCTCAGTACTTTATTAATGTATTATTACCGAGGTCTTTATTTTATACAGTATGTGTGTGTGTGTGTGTGTGTGTGTATGTGTGTGTGTGTGTGTGTGTATGTGTGTTAAACGTGTGTTTTACATCATCCCAACATTAACCTCATCTGAATTCTCTATTTTGAGTAATTAATAATGATTTTTAAAGGTTTTCCACTTGTGGTTTATTGACATTGAACGCACCCCGTTTCTCTCCATGACCTCAGGATTGTGTTATTTTGGAATTGCATGTCTGTCTTTTTTCTCCGGTTGGTTTTGGATGAATATAACGCGGTTGTTCTCCAGTGCCTGTTTAGACAGAAAAGGTACCAAAAGTGAGATCTTAATGACTCTGTACTATATTACAAGCTGTTTTAGTTACAGGTTCAAGGGTATGACACTAGATGGAGGTCAAAAAGATCTAAACATGTCAGGAGTGTAACATTATATATAACATCACTTACACTTTAGTGATTTATTATTATTTTTTTAATGTTTAAGTTCTAAGCCACAAAATTAATACCAAGAATTCAGATGAATATGTGACATATTTTTAAGTAATGCTTTAAAGTTGCAAAAACGTTACACTCATGACAATATTGGAATATTCGGGGTGCCGTTATTGTGTTTTGCATTGCCTTACAGGTGTTAAACTTTGCACATGTTTGAATCTTGTTGCCCTCCATCTAGTACCCTTGTACCTGTAACTAAAACAGCTTGCAATATAATACAGAATCATTAAGATCTCACTTTTGGTAACTTTTTAAAACATCCTTTATGTTCTCAGCATTATAGAATAGGCTTTTTATGTTATTTGTAACAAACTGAATAACAAGCATCTGATATGACTGATTTTCTTTTTACTGCAGATATTGAAGTTTTTGTTTGTGAAATATTAATGAAATGATAGTGATGTGAAGAATTTAATGATCAAGACCCTGAGATTTTATTATTATTTAAAAAAATATTTCTACAGCACTTTCGAGGAAGGAAGAATCGCTGCTACAGCTTGGCGGTGCGTGCAGTGCGCAGGGCCTTTGTTTACGCCTCCAAAGCGAGGAAAGCCAAAAGGCGCAGCATGCGTACGGTAAGATCTGTGACAACATAAAAACTTCCTTTAAATGTGTGTGTGTGTGTGTGTGTGTATATATATATATATATATATATATATATATGTGTGTGTGTGTGTGTGTATGTGTATGTTTTTAAATCATGGTTCTTGTATGTCCACGGTCCGGCTATGTCCATCATAACTTTCAGGAATAAGCAGAAGAATAAACGTATAGACTTGCTGCTGTTTTTCAGTCAGGTGGAGTGGTTTTGATGTGTGTGTTCTCTGTCCTGCAGTTGTGGATCTCTCGTGTGGCTGCAGCCTGTCGGGAACATGGCATGAAATATCCAGTCTTAATGTACAACCTCGTACAGGTAAGAGTTTCTTAAACTTCCTGCTAACTCAGACGATCAGTCTGACACCAGCTGCTCACATTCTTTACCCACCTCTGTTTATCTGCTGTTTTCACGTCTTTGCATTTCATTCTGTCACGGTGGCTTTACTTTTGGACCCAAAGTCACACATCGGTAAAGTATTCTTTGAGCATCCATTGAGATCTCGTAATGCATTTATGGAGGTGTTTTAGTGCAGAGAAGGTCACTGGCACATTAGTGCGAGAAATTTCCCATTAAATTCTCAATGACGCTTATTTCAAATCCACCAATAGCAGGACAGTAAACTTACATGACAGAACGATGCTGAGCTGATACAATGATCTGATTTTTAGAATAAAGGTGTGTTCTTTCATCACAGGCCTATTGTTAGAGGTTCCTCATGGTATAACCTGACACAGAGACATGCCTTCACATGGTGTGTGACAGAACTTTCACAAACTGGGATCTCCTATAGCGTGATGAGGAATAATCGGAAAAACAGTGCTGAAATCACATGGAGTATATAAACTCATTTTTCAATGAAATGTGAAAATGGTGTTGAATCCCTAATGTTTTGTGTGTAAACACAGTGCAGTGTGCAGATGAACCGGCGTGTACTATGCGACCTGGCCATCACAGAACCACGCACATTCCAGTCGCTCGTGGCATTGGCACGAGCTCGGCAGCAGGAAGGCCTGCGGGTGGCATTGGGAGATGGGAAAGAACCTCCTGGTGTATTCTCACGCATCACGCGGCTACAGTGATCAACAGCTTTCACAGCCAACCACGGCATGGCTTCTTCACAGGGGCGTTTCTGAATCTGCTGTTTTTTGTCACACCTCATAATGGTGCAAATGAGCGTGGAGAACTTGGTCACATGATCCTACATTAACATGTCTGTTTTAAGATCATCAGAGATTGAAATCAGGGTGTTGAAGTGTTTAGACCATGTTCAGTGTAAATATACAAGCAGAACAAACACAGTGGACCTGTTATTAAACTCTTTTTCCTAAATAATCTCTGGTTAATGGTGTGTGTCTGTGTGTCCATCATTGTATAGAAATTCTGAAACTTAAACTGACTATAAGGCTTTGTCATTTAAAAATGTATCTTAATGGTTAAATCTTATTTATTTATTTATTTATTTTTAATTATCAAGCTGAAGAATAAAAAATGTGGCCTAAATAAAGAAAATGGATTTTTAACCATTTTTAGTTTTACCCATGTGGAGAGGTTGCTTTACTTAGGGGGTGCGGGGTTGTTTCGTTTTTTTGCCAGTTTTGAAATTTACGTCAAGATGTTTTGCAACTATATTTTGTGGCTTAATTAAGTTTATCGCATGGCAGTTTTCGACTGGTTTACGAATAATTTGTGATTGGTTTGAGGTTTTTTGGTGAAAAAACAAATCTGTCATAAATCAGTCGTGGTTTGTTTGCTTTTAGTTTTCAAACCATTTTGTTTTTATTTGTGCATTATTAGTGCAAAAAATGAAAATGATGGCAAAATGCATGGAATATGTCAGATGCCAGCAAGTCTCAAATTTTTCATGTTCAAGTCTCCAACTTGTTACTTTTCCTTGCAATGAATAATCTGCGAGCAAGATGACAACTTTGCAGCCTTCTCGTGACGTGTGGACTGTTTAAGAGGAGTTTGAAACTATTTCGCATAAGAGCGTTTTGCGACATTCTAGCACTGCTAGACTGGTCCCTCCTTCCATCAAGGAACAAAGAAAACATGCTTCTAAACTCTTCTCTATTCTGGCACTGAGGTGGTGGAATGAACTTCCTCTAGATGTCTGGACAGCTGTCACCAGGTGTCTTCAAATGATGGCTAAAAACCTGCATTTTTTTGTACTTGGATTAGCACTATTTCTCACACACACACAAAACACCTGCCCACTGAGTTTTGACTGATGATATACTTAGCCTGTGTCCTAGGGAACCAGTATCAGTATTAATCGTATGAAAGCACTTCTGTAAGTTGCTCTGGATAAGGGTGTCTGCCAAATGCTGTAAATGTTACTGTAATCTGGTCCACTGCGGCCACCGTACCTCATGGTGTCAGTTGTCCAATCAGAGCCTGATGTGTGACTATCCAATCATAAAACAGTAGGAGGGGTTTGGGGGAATACAGGTGGGATGAAAAAAAAAAAAAAACACTCAACAGCTCCCCAGACCACCACAGGGCCGAATTAACTAATTATATAATTAAATCTTAACATCAATGTTTGCTTGAAATTTCTGTTTTGATGTTTTAATTTTTCAGTAACGTTTGAACTACTACATTAACTATCAGTTTAGTTAATGGCCTTTATTAATTTATATTACTATTTAAAATCATTTAACTACTCCACTACACTGTTATACTATTACACTGTTACACTGCAACATTACTACACTGGTACAACACTACACACTTACACTATTCCACTGTTACACCAGTAAACTGTTGGATTACTACCCTGTCACACCACTATACTATTGCACTGTTACTTTACTACACTATTACACTGTTATTCTATTACATTACAACATTTTTACACCACTACACTGAAACTAATGGAGTACACTATTACAGTTACATTACACTGCCAAAAATAAATAATAAATAAACACTACACACTGTACATTTCCCTATTTTTTAAAAAACATTCTTTTTAATCATGTTAATATCTCTGATCTCATTCTTTTATAAGAGTTAAGTTATATGATTTTATCATGCAGATTTTGTTTTAACTTTATAAATAAAATATACTCTGTGCTGAGAACAGAATAAATAGAGAACAGTTTGAACCCGTGATCAAAAATTGTTATCCTGCACATTCTTAAATTATTAGTAGTAGTATTCAGAATATTTGCTGTGATTTATTTTTATGATTATATTTTATTTCTATTATTACATTTCAGCAGCCAATCACAGGTGAGCAGGCGGGTATTGTCTTAATACAGGTCGGAGATAAAACCACTCAGCTTTTGTAAGGCCGTTACCGGTGTAGCCAATCACCATCAGAAGTCATTGTGTGTGGGTGGAGCTTTTGAAGGGGCGCGTGCGCAAACCTCTCCGGCGTGACACGCGTGTGGTTGTGCAGGAGGAAGTGTACGGTGTGGTGTTATACCGGTGAAGGAATCAAAAAATTCGGAGCGGACGTTGAGATTATCAGACCCTGAAACATGTCGTGGCTCTTCGGTTTGAATAAAGGACAAAGCGGCGGCGGGAGCCCAGATGTTCCGTTACCGCCTCCTCCGCCGCCGGGCTCCGGGGGGAGCAGCGGAGACAAACCCAAGGACAAATGGAGCAACTTCGACCCCACCGGGCTGGAGAGAGCGGCACAGGCCGCCAAGGAACTCGACCGGTCCCGTGAGTGTGTAACACACACACGCACACATGGCCTCGACCCTAATCAAAGCATGCATCACACATACCGAGTGTGGTTGAGGGGCTGCACAGGGCAATGCTCTACACAGTTTTCACTTCATCCCCTACAAAGTGGACAGATGTAGGGAGGAGGGAGATGTATGGTCTGATTCATTCTCAGTAGAAGAAGATGTAAGTAATGAATGAACGTAGGACTGAGGTGACAGAAACAATCCAGGCTGAGGATTGGCTGCTGTTGATGACAGTTCAAGGGCAAAGAGTCAAAGGTCACTAGCTCACAGTTTAAGCCATCTGGCTGAACCTCTGAGACAATAAGAGTACACTTTTCCTCTGAGTTATATATGATTATTTCTCATCATACAAGTTCACAATAAAATCCTCTACGGATTCTTCAACTGTGTGTGTGTGTGTAAGTGTCAGTGTCAGACTACAGTGAGGATCCTTTAAGGAAAGATCCGTGGTATGAGCATGATTACTTGCTCACATCATCAGTCATAGGTGTGGAAAATAGACACACGTTATTCACAACATGTTTACGTTCCTCCATGGCTGTGACTGTATCTGTCCTGTGAATTTAGTGTCCTCCTGTTGGTGGATTTTATATACGTGTGTTGTAGCTGAATGGCTCACACTCTGCACTGACCAGACAGAACATCTCGTCTCAGTGCCACCAAAACAACAACATATTAAAATCACTGATCATACCTCGCAACCAGAGAATTGCTACGATGTGTGATTTTACTTTTACTTTTTACTTTACTTTCTGACAATAAAATGAACGTGTCCCATTTTTATCTGATCTAAAGTGCAGTCCAGATGAACAAAGACCCAAGATGGAAAGTGTGATAATGCTGTTTTTTTGTCTTTGGAACTGCAGGCCATGCGAAAGAAGCGCTGGACTTGGCACGTATGCAGGAGCAGACGGTGCAGATGGAACACCAGAGTAAGATAAAGGTAAAGTTCATATCCTGCTGGAGGTCCTGTAGATTACGTGCCTTCTTCTTTCTAATTACACAAAAAAACTTATTTAGCAGCATTCTGACTTGAAATGGTTTAAGAGTATTGAAAATTGTTTGTGTGACATCCAGTCGTAATGATGACAAAAAATTATCAGGGACATACAGTCATAAAGTAATTGTGTGTGTGTTCAGGAATATGAGGCAGCAGTGGAGCAGCTGAAAGGGGATCAGATCCGTATTCAGGCAGAGGAAAGGAGAAAAACTCTGAGTGAAGAAACCAAACAGAATCAAGCGGTGAGAGACACTGAGGTCCCTCTGTAGTGCAATTCATGTGGAATAGGGAGTGTTACTCAGAGAGACGAGGCATTAGGACAGTCCAGGTTTAGGCTATGTGGTAATGTGTGTGTTCCTCTCATAGAGAGCTCAATACCAGGATAAACTGGCTCGACAGCGCTATGAGGATCAGCTCCGACAACAGGTACACACACACAGAAAGTATGTCTTCGTAAACACTCTTACGGTATCTCACACACTTTTTTTTTTTTTTTTTTTTTTTTTTTTTTTTTAATATATATACATGCACTGTACTGATGTTTTGTGCTTCAGCAAGCTATAAATGAGGAGAACCTGCGCAGACAGGAGGAGTCTGTACAGAAGCAGGAGGCCATGAGGAAAGGTATAACTCAGCCTTTTACTCCATTGCTTTTTGACTTCTTACTCAAACAGGGAGTAAGTGGTACAAAGGTAAAGTGTATAATAAGTGTGTGTGTGTAGCCACCATCGAGCACGAGATGGAGTTGAGGCATAAGAACGAGATGCTGCGGATCGAGGCTGAGGCAAAAGCTCGTGGCCGGGTAGAGCGAGAGAACGCTGACATCAACAGGGAACAGATTCGCCTTAAAGCAGCTGAACATCGACAGACTGTACTGGAGAGTATAAGGTACACACACACACCACCAAAAAGTACAAACACTCCTGTTACAAAGACAGTATCATTTAACAGATTAAATATAAAGTAAATATACTCAACTGTTGTATGAACAATGAAAATCAGTTTAGCAGCTCTCTGTTTAGCAGCAATTATTAAAAAAATGCACAAAAGACATTGCATATATGTATAGTTGGGGGTTCAATCCTCAGTCCCACCTCTCTTGGGCCCTTAAACTGTTATTGAGTCTGTTTGTGTTTGTTTTAGTGTCCACTGGTTCGCCTCTAAAGTCTGCCAGTGTAAATGTCACTGAGTGGGGTAGTGTAGTTCCGATTACTCGATTACTCACAACCTGCTGCAGGGCCTTCCTGTCCTCTGCAGTATAGCTGCTGAACCACACTGTACAGCAGTAGGTCAGGAGGCTCTCAATGGTGGAGCAGTAAAGGTTTGTCAGTAGGGGTCGAGGTAGGTGGGCTTGTCGGAGCTTTCTGAGGAAGTACAATCCTTTGTTGTGCCTTCTCCACTTGGTGAGAGATGTTTGTGGTCCAGGTGAAGTCAGCAGAGACATGAACTCCAAGAAACTTGAAGCACTCCACCCACACTACCTCCTCTCCATCAATATAGAGGGCAGAGTGCTCAGATTGTTTAGATCTCTTGAAGTCCATTATCATCTCCTTTGTCTTGGATGTGTTAAAGACCAGGTTACTGCTGTCACACCATCGGCGGAGGTGCCGCACCTCCTTCCTGTAGGTTGACTCGTCGTTATCTGTTATCAGACCAATGACGGTGGTGTTGTTGGCGAATCTGACAATGGTGTTGCTGGTGTGAATGGGGGAACAGTCGTGTGTGAACAGGGAGAAGTGGAGGGGGCTGAGAATACACCCCTGTGGTGTTCAGGATAAGAGTAGAGGACATGTGGTCTCCTATCGTGATGTTCTGAGGTCTGTTGCTAAGACAGTCCAGCATCCAGGTGCATAATGAGCTCCCTTGGCCCAAGTTGCCCAACTTCTGAACCAGTATATGTGGTAGGACTGTATTAAAAGCAGAGCTGAAGTCTACGAACAGCATCCACACATAGGAGTTACTGCTGTATCACAGTTCATCAGAAAAATCCTCTTCTCACAGAAATCACTTTCATGTTATTTAGGCAAATTCCAGATTTCTTTCTGTTTTGACTCTGTATTCACTACATGGGCTTTACCTTATTAAGATTAACACACCAACCCTGCATAATGCACGATAGATATATAACAGTCCTGCTGCCACACACACATGCACACACATACAGAAGAACTTACTGTTCTGTAAATGTGATGATCTTGTGTTTCAGAACTGCTGGTGCTGTGTTTGGAGAGGGTTTTAGGGCTTTTATCTCTGACTGGGATAAAGTGACCGCTACAGTAAGCACACACCCACACCACATACATGTCTGTAGTTTTCTCCTTTCTTATTTGGGTGTTTTAAACCTGCACTCTGTACTGCACACTACTAGGTGGCAGGACTGACTCTGCTGGCTGTGGGTGTTTATTCAGCCAGAAACGCTACAGGAGTGGCGGGCAGATACATCGAGGCTCGGCTCGGGAAGCCATCTCTGGTGAGGGAGACGTCACGCATTACGGTGACGGAGGCCATGAAACACCCCATCAAGGTAAAGCTGAAAATACACACAATCCGGTTCTGTTCAGTTTGTCACTGGTTCAGAAAAGTAAAGTTTCTCTCTCACTCCCTCTCTTTCTCCCCATCCCTCTCTCTGTCTCTCCCAGACAACCAGGAGGTTGATGAGTAAGCCTCAGGATGCTCTGGAAGGTGTAGTCCTCAGTGTGAGTATTGGATCTGTGTGATAAACAAGTGTTATCATCTCACTTGTTCTTTCTCCAACACAAAACCCATCTCAAGATTAAAAACCTAGACAGAACACTACATTCTGCATGACCAGACCTTTAGGGAAATAATGGAGTTTGTGTAATGTGACCTGGGAAGGTGAAAGATGTGTGTTACCTCTCCACAGCCTTCACTAGAGGAACGTGTTCGGGACATAGCCATAGCAACTCGTAACACCCGCCAGAATCGAGGTCTCTACAGGAACATCCTGATGTATGGACCCCCTGGGACAGGAAAAACACTCTTTGCCAAGGTATGACCACACACACACACACACACACACACACACACACACACACACACAAAACTGTATCTGTGTAGAATTTCTAAACTTGCATTGCTACACTTGTGCAGCATTCAGAATCTGTCATAATGAAACAACACTGCAGTGAGTCATTCACTGATTTAATCACTAAATATGAACTAACTAACTCACTGACTCAGTGATATAAACTTGTCCCAGACAGTGTAATCACTTGTATTGATGGTTTTTACATGCCTTCTGTATGGAGTTCTGATTGGATCCCTCTTTGATAGAAAGTCTTTGATTTTGCAGAAAATAGATTTGTTTATAAATGTATATGTGTGTGTATATAAATATATATATAATGTATATTCTACCATGTTTTCTGGTTCATTCCTGATGGTGGTGTTGCCGTGCTTGGAGCAGAAATTGGCAATGCATTCTGGGATGGACTATGCCATTATGACAGGGGGAGACGTGGCCCCCATGGGGCGAGAAGGTGTAACTGCCATGCACAAAGTGTTTGACTGGGCTGGCACCAGCCGTCAAGGGTAAGAAGCCTCTGATAGTGGTTCTGTATTAGACCTCACCCTAAACATCCTGCAAAGCTGTAGTTATGTTATAACATGAATGTTGTGTAATTACTGATGATGATGATGATTATATTATTGTGAGGTGAGAAAGCAGTGTCGTGATTTAGGCCGAGTTTACTTCACCCCTTTATTATATTCCCCCTACAGCCTACTGCTGTTTGTGGACGAAGCTGATGCTTTCCTGCGTAAGAGATCCACTGTGAGTGTCGGAGTGTGTGATGTGTGTTCGGGTGTTTTTACTGTGTACCTGTGTGTAGAAACTGTGAATCACTGAACATGTCTTCTCTGGCTTTTAGGAGAAGATCAGTGAGGACCTGCGAGCCACACTGAATGCCTTCCTGTACCGAACCGGAGAACAGAGCAACAAGTGTGTTCTCTTACACACACGCACTCGCGCACACACTACAGCACAGCCTGATTACACTGCCAGATGGTGTGGTTAAATTGGTGTCACATGCATCACCAGAAGTTTTATGGAGCTGATTGGACAAAAGTTATCAAGCAGCTAAAAGCTAAAAATTCATTGTGTGCAAACTGTGAGTGCAAGCATGTGTATCAAGCTCGCACAAGTCGCATCACTGATTCAGCCACATTGCCAGGCAAATCAGGGGGTTGTGACTAGTTACTATGATATGATTTCTATCAAAAACTCGCCCTGCTGGAGACTTGGGCAGTAAGGTACACAAATTGTTGTGACGTAAGTCCAGAGTGTCATTTAATCACATTCCAGCAGAAGGGATCAGTGGATAACCACAATCAATGGTGAGAACAGATGCCCCACAAAATGCACCTGGCCATGCAATGCACACTTCATATCAGGTAGACATGATTCTACTCATGCTTAAATTCACCCTGTGTAGTGAGATGATCTGCTTGCTGGTGGTGGTACAATAAAACTCCATCTTATAGCTGGTGGTGGTACAATAAAACTCCATCTTATAGCTTTTATAAATTGTAAGTTTATTTTTATTCTAACAGGATAGTTTTATTGCAAACCTACATAGGTTTTGGACGATGCCCCCACTTCAGCTTCAGCAGCCGTTACCAGCTCTAGCAGACTTGCAGACTTATGGTCCAATCTCGGTTTTTTTAGATCATTTCTTTAATGCCATCATTGTGTGACAAAGTGGCACAAACTTCAAATATGATGTTTTTATTTTTACTTCTTTTACTTCTTTTTTTACTTCTTATTTGTAGTATTTCAGTCTGTTTGCTATTCTGTTTATTTTACAAGTGCATTTACAGTTTTAGTTTTGTTTTGATAAATTGTTGAGTTTTATTTTAGTTTTTATTCCTGCCACATATTTATTATCTGTGTTTTGCAGGTTTATGTTGGTTTTGGCGAGTAACCAGCCTGAGCAGTTTGACTGGGCCATTAATGACCGTATCGATGAGATTGTAAACTTTGCTCTCCCTGGCCCTGAGGAGAGAGAGAGACTCGTCCGGCTTTACTTTGACAAATACGTCCTGGAGCCAGCCACTGGGGGGAAACAGTGAGTGCATGCTCTTTTGCCTATTTAACTCTTTTGCTTTAAATAAACGGCCTTGTTTTGGGTCCCACCTGAGCACTGAGAACTTATATTTGGGAACGTTGTCATATTTATTATATTTATCTAGAAAACAAACTTATCTTTACAGCACACACACATATGTGTGTCAATTTGAATACTGTGCATAATGTCTCAGGACACAGTCGTACATTAGATAGAGAAATCAATAAAATGTTGTTTTTTTTTTTATGAGCAAGCAAGTTGCTGTGGAGTGTGAGAGTGGGGCACTAACTTGGAGAATGTGTGTTGGAATGTTTCAAGAGCACAGACTCATTAATAACAATAAGGAGGAAAGAAAGAGTAAGTTTATCAGGTCAAGGACATTGATGATAAACTCTAAAACCTTCTTCAGGAAGCTTTAATAAGGCCTAAGTGAGTGCAGACTGAACCATAGAAAGCTTGTTGACGAGGCCATGTTTGAAAAAGTAAGCTGTAAATTGGAATAATTTAAATGAGAGCACATTTGAGTGGTTGTGTCTGTCTTTATAATGTTCAGTACTAACACATTCCACTGTCATCATGTGTGATATCTCTGCTGTCATATCACAGGCGGCTGAAGCTGGCGCAGTTCGACTATGGAAAGAAGTGCTCAGAGATCGCCAAGCGCACAGAGGGCATGTCAGGTCGAGAGATTTCTAAACTGGGTGTGGCCTGGCAGGTGAGGAGCCTCACTGTGATGATCATTTATTAAATCTGACACCTCAAGTGTCTTGTGTTCCTGTTCTTGATGCTAAGCTCAAAATAAACTCAAAGTAGGACAGCAGCAAGAAACAGTGCTGCAGTGAGCATAACCACCAACAGGGGGTAGCAACATGTCTTTTCAGGGTTTCTCACTCTCATTCTCTCTGCTAGGCTGCTGCGTACTCTTCTGAAGACGGTGTTCTGACCGAGGCCATGATCGATGCCCGGGTGGATGATGCTGTCCGACAGCACATGCAGAAGATGGACTGGCTGCACGGGGAAGGTGTTCTGGATAACGAGGGCCATGTCACTCCTCCAGATCACCAGGGGGGCAAAGTGGGCTTTGTCCTGCCTCAGGGTTCACCCCCGAAGGCACAGGAGGTTCTGTGTCCCTTACAGGAGTGTCTGGACTCTACCATTCCACCACCTGAGGCAAGGGAGAGCAGCACCGCAGAAAGAGAGACTGTTCCATTGAAAGGTGAGGGGGGAGTTAAACACACAGAACAAAAGGACGTCCCCCCTAAAGATGGCACTCCGGTTTAAATTTTATCAGGAGCTGATCCTGGGTCATATTTACTGAGCATTCACACGAAGGCTAGCTGCTGCACGCCAAAACTGTCTGGGGTCCAAATAACATGACATGTTTCCGTTTAGCCATAACATGAAGCTCAGTGCCTCTGTACGGATATGAACTGAAAATTAGAAACCAACGCAACCCTGTGTGTGAGTGTGTGTCCACAGTGGCTCCCTGTGTAAAATTTAGTGCGGTATCAGCATGAAACTGATCCTCTGATTGTCTTTCCATATGAACTCTGAACATCTCTATAAGAGTGACTGACTACAGTTCAAATATAATCTGTTGGAAAACCAGAGAGCCATTTTGGATTGAGTGTGTGTGCGTGTGTGTGTCAGGGTGTTTAATGAGGGGCAGATTAAAATTATTTTAAAAAATTCACACAATAACATTGTAATTAATGTCTGGTGTGTGTGTGTGTGTATGATGAGAGCCTGTGGAAAATGTCTCTGTGATTTCTGTTTAATAACTCTAAAGTCTGGAAAGAAAACATGTCTAACAGCTGATTCATGTTTACAACTGCTGAATGAAAGTAAAAAGACAAGATTTTGTTTAAGAAACCAGCCGTAGTGGTGAATCCTGTGCACATGGGAATGGCATTAGAAAAAGACGAGAACGTTCACAGTTTGACTTTGCCATTTAATCGAACACACACACCTGCACGAGAATGGAGGAAGAGAAAGGAGGAGGAGGATAAGATGTGTCCTCGCTCCCTGCAGCTTAAACTAATGTCATCCTTTAACAGCGCTGAAGATGCAGACATTAGTTTTATTATTATTGTTACTATCCCACAACATCACACACAGTTTTTACTAAAAAATACAAACAGGACTTGTTTACACGTCTCTGTGTCTGTGCACCACAAATCCATTTACAGCAACAGATCTAGCCCTCCCATGCTGATGCACAAAAATATATATACCCCACCTCCCCTTTCCCCACAAACACCCACACACTCCACATTACAAAAAAAAAAACTGCACCACAGTGCTAAAGTTTTGTGGGCATGCTGCTGCTGTTGTTGTTTTTTCTAAAATACACACAAAACTGTATCCCTGATACACACAAAAAAAATCACCCCCTAAAAAATGCAAACGCATATGTAATGTCCGTATGCTCACCCCAGGTACTGTACAAAACTAGCACATCTGCACAAAAACTCGTAAAAACAGACATCAGCAAGCAAAAGAAATGTCTAATCATCAAAAAAATGGAATCCCTCAGGCAGGAAAGAAAGTGCAAGTCGGGTCCGGTTCCTGCGCAGAGTCAGTGGACCTCCGTGGACATGTTTATTAAAAAACACACACACACAGGTGACTTCAGTCCTGCTGGGCGCTAAATACAGTCACATCCTTGGAGAAACAGGAGAGTGTGAGTTTAGGGGAAGCATCAATTAAGAGTGTGTGTGTTTGTGCGTGCGTGTGAGAGAGATAAAGAGCTGGTTTAAGACTGTTGACCAGCCCAGGTGCCTGCTGCAGTCTACGTGTGTGTGTGTGAGAGAGAGAGAATTAGAGTCTGCGTGGGCTCAGGTGCCCGTTGTGGTAGTGTTTGTGTTTGACGTGTACCACGTTGTTGTCCCCTCCGCTGTTGTTCCTGCGGTGTTGCAGCCGCCTGCGAAGCTCCTGTACATTACACATTCTCATCACCCACTTCCATGACCTCCACACATCTGCACAAAGAAGGGGAGAGGGTTAAAGTGTGTACGTGTATGTTGTAGACGGGTTGAACAGTAACATCAGAAGAGCTTCAGAAATTAAACCTATAATCAATTTTTAATTATTTAGTGGAATTATGAGTGGAATAATCTTCCCCCACTCAGCATTATGTACCACGCTCTTTCCATTCACCCCAGTGTCTTAAGGCAGAGAAAATAAAGCGTTCAGGTCGGCTATTCTGTAGGAGAAGTGTTGAGAATCACAGCACTGAAGTGCACCTGTAGCTCAGGTGTTATGTTTCTGCATACTGTACACCGTACCTTTGTGGTTCCAGAACACTGTGCATTTTTATAATGTTGCTCTAAAAGAAAAGTTCCAGTGTTACCATGAGGTCCTCACACGCTGTTTAAATGGTGTTATTTGAATGAGTACACACTACATTATTTCCTGAATAGGAAAGGGGCTTGGTATTTTTCTTCAATCCAGACACACTCCAGGAAACACTTGCTCTCTTCTGTCATCTTCCACTGAAACCAAACTGAAACCTAGTCTGAGTTTTATAAAATATATGTGAAGGAGGGTGTACAGTGAGCCAGTCATTATCATGAAATAAACCCTGACAGGGCGATCAGGACCCTGATGGACAGTGGAGTTGGTTTCTGTCACTCTGTTATGGTCTATTTGGTGATAATGACCAACTCACTGTATATCATCTCACTTCACACTACATACTAAAGAAATCAATAGTTTGACACAAAGTATTGATTTAAAATTATCTCCATCCAGTGGTCTGTTTTATATTGTATTTAACAAGGGTGTGTTACAGAGAAACAACAAGCTGATCACTGTTGTGAGAGACCAATCAGAATCGAGTATTTAAATGAGCCGTGTAATAAAGTCAAAGTCAACTAATCTTATATCTAATCAAATTAATAATTTTTTGCTCCAGACATCCTCTAGTAACAGACCAGTCAAAAAAATCCTATTCCATCCAAACAGCACATAAGGACATTTTGTTAGTCAGTTAATTCACTTCAGCCCAAATACCTGAGCTGGTTAGCTCTGTAAAAACTCATCCATAACTACGAGTTATCCAGATGAAGAAATATTTTTTAACAGAACTCACCCTGACATGCTTTCAGTATTGAAACTGCATAAACATGTTAATGATGGGTCATGGATGACTGTTAGAGAACCCATGTGCCGCTGAGGCTGTTGTGCTTTCCTGTGGCAAGTTAACAAATGGACAAAAGAAAGGATGAAGGAGAAGAAGACGGGGATGAGATGCTGACATGATGAGACAGTGCTGCAGCCCAGATGCATCTCATCAGTAATATTAGTCGACAAGCTGAGGGGTTTTACAGGCACCAGGGCTGACGGGTAAAACGAGAGACGGAGAGGAAAACAGGACAGCACAGGAGATGAGAGGCATGACACAAATCCTGCTCCACTACTATTATTAACAGGAGTCCTGATGAAAATATGATTAAGTGTAAACATAAAGACCTGCTCCAAGTTTGGGTTTTCCCCTGAGAAAATGTTTAGTGTGACTTAAATTGAGTAACAGAAATACAGAGGTCACGATTGCGCTCAACAGTGGACATTTGACATGTAATTTTTTTGCATCTCGTCTGCCTTTCAGTAAGATCAAACCCCAACCAGGTATACCTCGTACATTTTGCCTCTAAACCTACCTTTCTGGGGGTGGGTTCTCCAAGCCCGCAGAACCCGATGTAAGGTTCTGTCCAACCAGAGCAGAACCCAGCTGATACAGAAACCTAGCAGTAGTCCCAGAACCAAGTCCACTTCCTGTTTAGTCACACTGCTGCCCCCTGCAGGAAGGTCACGGTCTGGTGAGCTCGAACCCTCGTATGGGATCACGTACTGCACCCGGTGTCTGCAGGGGAGGAGGAGAGGGCAAGTGCAGGTTTAAGGGAAAAGAAGCCTTACCAAGCACACTGTAAGAGAAAAACAATTCAGGAATAAACACTTAAGATAAAAAGTGAAATGAAGAAATGAGCAGTGACTCTGATTATGAATGAAGAGGTTATCAAATTCAGAAAGAAAAAAGGAAAAGAATGTGATTTATTATATGATAGTTATAAGAAGAGGGATATTTTAGAGCTCTTAGTTTTCATAATCACTTCTTCCTCTTTTAATCAAATCCAAATCCTGGTGTTTTCTGCATTTATTTTGGTTTGTACCTATCCACAATAGTGTCTAATAAACTTTTACACTATTTCTCAAAACGTAAACAAATAAGCACTTGAAGCCAATTAATACATTGGCACTGAAAACTTTTGGTACATCTGCTGAATTACTGAAAGTCAGAAGTAGAAATGTATTCTGCATGTTTCTTGTCTACCTACATGTGAGTAGAAGTGTTCTGCTTCAACCCCATGCACACCTCACTTTCAGAGTCCACTTCACTGAGACTGAGAACTGCTGCCTATCAGAGTAAATTGTCTGAACAATTCAACAGTCACTGAGCTGAGAAACACACTGCAGTAAACACATATTATAGGATTTAGCAGCAGTAAATATGAGCGAGAACAAGCGGGTGTGGACCAAGTGTTATTTATGTCTATGTCATGCCCTCTTGTTCAAACAACATTCAGATCTTCAAGGCATTATAGTCAGTAACAGCTTCCCACTCCCACACATTCCTGCATTTTCCTGAACCACACATCAGGCTGGGATTAGGCCGCCGGCACAAGATGTGTGTGGGAGTAAAATGGTTCACTCGCTGCTGAAAATGCCACAACACACCGCAGGCTGTGTACCCCGGATCTCACTCCTGCTGCGGTTAAAACCTCGGTTACAAACAGCAGGAACAAGTGATGCGCCACTGCTTCTGATTTGTCAACCACAATCTGCTCCTCAGACAATCTGCAGGATAATCCTGAACGGCTCTAAACATACCCGAATGAGTAATATGAAGCCATGCAGGACTCAGAAGCCAGCTCCAGATGGATCATGAGCAGAACTTAAAAAAATAAACCCAGTTCACTAGATAAATCAGAATAGGTTTCCTTCCTTTCAAAATCTCATGGAAGCTACATGAATGAAAGTGCACCCTTGTGGAGGTGAAGGGAATGTAAAGTGTATGGCCCCATACAGGACAGGGCACCTCTGCTGGCACCATCAGGCAAATAGATTTCTCTTTTTTTTTTTTTTACCTGCCACAGGTGCAGTGACATACCCGCTCCGGCCCCCGCACATGAGGAAGGATGTAGTTGTGAAAACGATCGAGCAGCACGTTCATGTCCACACAGCGCGCTATCACCTGCAAAACAACCACACAACATAAACCAGAAGTAAAAACATCATCACACATTTAGCTTTTATAACTCCATTTTCCCCCCACATCTAAACATTACAGTACACACCGCTGAGCTCTATTAGCAACACAGTAACGCTGCTTGAAAACTGTTCAAGAAATATAAAATCCTAAAGCTATGACATTCATTTTTTAAATAGAAATGATATTCATCCTCAAAATATTTATATTCCATAATGTAATTTGTCTAACAGATCTTACTGAGCTTGCTATATTATACAACTTTCAAATCTATTAATTTTCCTAATGCAATCCTGAATGTAACATCATTTACAGGATTAAACATTGGGTGTCTACACTTCAAAATTACATCCAAACCTATCTAAAGGAACAGGAGCAACTCATCCAAGTTATCCCATAATAAACATGATCATTTCTCTGAAAATGTGACAGCAGGAAGCAGGCGTTTAAAATCAGTTTGTTAGGAAGTTAAGGCCACTTCAAATAAAAATGTGCCAATTGATTCATACTGAAGCTGTGTCCTTTCAGACAACATGACTAAGGACACAACGTTGTCTCCGTGACGAGCAAGCTCAGACACAGGGACAAGTTTGTCTGATGTTTCTCAGGTCATTATGAACCTCCCAGACCTATGGGCTGTTTTGCGTTAATAAAGAAAAATGTAAACAACTGCATTTTCAAGCTCAGTACATAAAATGTGTCACTTTTTCTTCCAGTCATACCTAAACTTTCCAAATATTCATGTGCATGACAGAACTGCAGATAAAGATATGTAAAAGACTGCTGCTTCACAGATGCAGAAACACACACACACACACACACACACAACAAACACACACACACACACACACACAAACACACACACACACACACACAAACAAACACACACACACAACACACACACACACACACAACAAACACACACACACACACACACAAACAAACACACACACACACACACACACACAAACAAACACACACACACAAACAAACACACACACAGACACACACACACACACACACACACACACACACACAAGTTGATAAAGATGCCACACATGGTTTTCGAGTTATGGCCTGGAAATGAACAGCACCCAATTTTTTTACATATGAAATTGGTTGCCATGGAAACATGAAGAAAAATTAAAACTGCAGAAATCCCAAAATATTAAAAGGCAATATTACACTGCCTAATTGTAACAACTGCCAAGTCTGATTAGGAAATCTGAAATGGTTGTTGAGTTCTGTCCAGGAAACAAACACCATCCATCTTCTTACATGGTAAATTGGTTGCCATGGAAATATGAAGAAAATATGAATTGTTGGAATCCCAACATATCAAAAGGCACAACTACACTACCCAGAGGAAGTAAATGCCAAGTTTGATGAGGAAATCTTAAACGGTTTCCGAGTCCTGGGCCAGAACTCAAATAATTACAGACAAGCAAACGGACATGATGATGACTGGGGGATAAAAATGTAATAAACATGAAATATAGCATACACATTAGACCTGCAATGGAAAATATTAGTATTATGGCGTAACAAATATTAACCAGAGTTATATCAGGTAAAAACCTTATAATATTCTTCAGTCTGATCACTTACAATTAGCTATTCCCATATTATTCAAGTAAAAAAAAGTAAGTACACTTCTGGAGGGGGGGAATGAATGAATGAATGAATGAATGAATGAATGAATGAATATATA
>JAQMYF010000023.1:13706505-13727076 GCA_030014195.1 Neosilurus mollespiculum | reverse complement strand
ACTTTTTTGTCAAGTATATAATTCCACATGTGTTAATTCATAGTTTTGATGCCTTCAGTGTGAATCTACAATTTTCACAGTCATGAAAAGAAAGGAAACTCATTGAATGAGAAGGTGTGTCCAAACTTTTGGTCTGTACTGTATGTGTATATGTATATATATACACACACACACACGTGTATGGGGGGTGTGGGTGTGTATGTGGGGATACAGTTCCTTGTCCTTTCGGACCAGATCGTTGTACATCTGTTCGTAAGTAGTTCTGAAGTCATACACATTGGGCTTGTCTGGAGCTGGTCCTGGGAGTTTCACATGGCTTCCAGTGCCAAAAGATCGAACATCAAAACCGCGCTTGCTGTAGAAACATGGAGAAGGTGTGAAGAGCTGGAAATCATAATTTTAAAACAGCTTGATAAAGTTACACCAGCATCTGGAGTAAACATGTGCTCAGGTAAACATCTACAACTACTTACCTGACCCATCTTATACTCAAACAAACAAAAAAAAGTAATTAACCCAATGGCTTGTGAATCATTGATTATTAAAAAGCTAAAATTTGTGTCATCAAATTTGAGAAAAACTTTTTGTCGTTTAATGACTTATCTAGTTGAAGTCACCCAGAATCCCGGAAATGCTACTGAAAAATACGGACGGTACCTAGTGCTGAGAGTCGAATGGAGTCGATTCCACAAAATAACTGACTCTTTGTGTGTGGAAATGATCTAGACTACGGATCTTTGTGTTGTGAGTACTCATGAGACATCAAGACCCAAGACACTTATTAAAACTCTGACACTAATTGTTTTCAATTAGCAGAATCAAGTGTCAGAAGCCTCGGAGTCGATTCTTTTTTATTTATTTTTTTTTTTAAATCGACTCCCAGCGAACCCGAAAACTCCATCTGCTTTTCCGGTTTCTGTGACACAGCAAAGGTGTGGGTTTTTCCACACGAAAACAGCTCAAAACTTAATTAAAAAAATTCCAAGTTTATTTAATTGATAGATGTTGTTCGTGTTATTTAGTTTTATAGTCATAAGGTTTAGTGTCCTGTCCGTTTCGAGGTTTTCCTTCGAGTTACGTCGCCTGTCAGAACCAGAAAGAAGGAAACAGAACGCCCTGTTTAAAAGAAAACAGCCCTCCGGTGATGGTCAGTGTGGTTCTTCTCATCCTGGTGACTGTGTAGTTTTACTTAAGTTTGTCTTTTCCTCTTTTCGTCGTTACCTGAGGATGTTGTGTGCTTCCATGCTGCGGTTCTGGTTACTCGAGCACACCACCGCTACGCGAAGCGGATGGCTGGGCATATTGTACTTCTCGTCAGAATTCTACTAATCCACAACTCAAAATGTCTACAAAAACGTTTACAAATTTAGTCTACGAGACTTAGCCCCCCCATCGAAAACAGCACTAGACGAGAAGGTAAATATATTGAGCACATTCGGCTGCGCGGAGATACTACAACACAACCGGTTTTGTCTAGAGCTGAAACGGGAACAAAATGGCGGACCGGTTGAGGATAATGATGACGTAAGACGTTGGGCGGTGCTCTCGCTGCGCATTATGGGCGTGGCTTTGGGCTGGCTGGCCCTTCAGTAAATCTCATCTCACTCGCTCATTCATTGGTCGAACTGCTTAATCCTCTATTAGGGTCGCGGGGAGGCTGGAGCCTATCTCAGCCGACACTGGGCAAAGGCCCGGTACACCCTGAACAGCTCGCCAGACTATCACAGGGCCAACACACGCAGCAATTTACACTCAGGGGCAATTTGGAATAGCCAATTAGCCTAATGTGCATGTTTTTGGACTGTAGGATGAAACCAGAGTACCTGGAGAAAACCCACTCCTGGGGAAAACATGCAAACTTCATACAAAAAAATCCTTGCCAAGCCCAGGAATTGAACCCAGGATCTTCTTGCTGTGAGGCAGACGTTCTAAGCACTATACCACTATACCCCCCATGGTTTGGTTAATCTAATAGATATTTGTGTTTACTGTGTTGTATACTAATGGTATACAATTTAAAATAATAGAAAATTAAGTTACATATTGCTCTAAAAGATACAATGTACACCTGCAATCAAAAACGCCAGGAACTATGAATATAAACTTATTATGCAAATTAGAAACATCCACCATGTCACCCCCAGATCACTAATATTAGCTAATTTAAATACTCAGCATGCTAATTGCTAGTGAGCTATTTCACACTAGTCCCACTTGGCCATTTCGTTCACTGTGTTTATACTGTGTTTGCACAAACTATTATTAATATTTGTTTTGTACTGTATTCCTAAAAGACAGTGTAGCCTACTCAGCTGTATCCATTGCTAAAGAAAATTACTTTTCCACTAGTATTCCTGTATACATGCATCCATGAGCATGCACCTTTAGTCAATATTGCAAACTATTTACTAGATGGCTGATGTACAAAGAGTACACAGAGCTGACCATTACCAAGAGGCAAAGGGCTATGTCGCAAACTGCCATAAGTACCCCAAGTCAGATCTGGAGATGGCTGACACCTGAGGTCTGAATGTCCAAAGAATGCTCCTATAGCCTGAATAATAGCGGCACACCCCATGTCCTAATCCTAAAATGCTAATGTGTAATATTTGCATACATGTAAACGTACTGACTGTAGGAATGTTCATTTACATATTTATCTTCTGTCTTATTTTCTGACCTTTGATTTAACCTGTACAATATAATATTATCATGACAACCATCACATGTTCATCATTCAAAGTAACTATGTTATGTAGCTAGACAGCAGCGTATGTTCTGTGTAGGGTTTCTACCTGTTTCATGTTTTTTAGGGAATTGTTAATTATTTAAATGAGAGATGTTGCGTTCTTTTATAAAGCCATACCGAATTGTAATATTATATTATTTGTTCCATATTTCCATAGGGCCTGCTCTAAGTAAGTGATAAAATCTGAACCAGCACAATGAGTAAACATAATAAACCATTTTCCCTCTCAACCTTTCACTTTTACAAAAGTTTGTAGTGAAAATATTACAGGTGATCAGTTTTCACTTCTCCCTGTTTGATGCTTTTGTGCCATGCAAGATAAATAGACCTAACTTTAATAGAGGTTTTTTACTGTTTTTACCATTCACAGGTATTTCTGCAAGCCACAGCATAGTGCCAAGGTCACCAATATGCAAACAGCTGTCTATGTCCAGGCCCAGACACCATCCTATCTGGACCCAAAGCGGTGACCATCATATCATTGAGTTTTATAAAATGTTTGAGAATTTTCCATTTTAACCAATATCTGTTTTCTTCCCTTTACGTTAGCTGACATGAGCGTGCATTCCATGTGTGCACTGTGTCCGGCTGTTAGAGTGACAGAAAGTAGAGATAAAGAAATGCACAGGTGAGAGACAACTTGTTTTCTCTTAGGTCGGAGAGAAAAACTGAGTCAAAGTGAAGGAATGTCACATGGCTTTTTCTAATTAGTGCAAAAACAGAGTTTTTTTCCTAGATCGACTCTTACATAAACACACCTCACTGCAAGAAGATCCTGGGTTCGAATCCTGGGCTTGGGTGTGTTTGTGTGGAGTTTGCATGCTCTCCCTATGATTTCATGGGTATCCTCTGGGTAAACTGTTTTGCTCCCACAGTCCAAAAGACATGCACATTTTTTAAAGCATTAGGTGAGATGGGCTCCAGCCTCCCCACAACCCTAGTAGTAGGATTAAGCAGTTTGGCAAATGAGTAAGTGAGATAAATGGTACTGAATTATAGCTACTTTCTTCATTTGATTTGATCACTGACTTCACACAGTACAGATGTTGATACAAGGACATTGCTACTTCAATATGTATGAATGAATTATATGTGTCTGTGTCTAATGTGCATGTCTATGGACTGTGAGAGGAAACCAGAGTACCCAGAGGAAACCCAAGCAAGCACGGGGAACACATACAAACTCCACATAGAAACACCCTTTTTGAGCCTGGGACTCGAACCCAGGAGCTTTTTTGCTGTGAGGCATGAGTGCTAACCACTACAGCAAACCACCACCCCTCCCCCTGCTCCTTATTTTTATTTCTAAAAGGTGGAAACCCTGGAAAAATGTTTTCAGAATGATCGGATGAATGCCTGGTAATTCCTTGTCATTTTCTTTGGATGTTGTTGCTTCAGTACCTGTTTTTTAAATAAACTGGTTTTATCCACAATTCCTGAGAAAGTCTGTTAAGTGGTGATGTTCTGTCTAAACAACATAAAGACTGTATACCACATCATCCTCAGGGTAGAGGTATATAAATATCAAAATTTCAAGTTTCACACAAAAACTCACAGTTTCAAATTAGGTGAATTATTTAATTGATTTTATTGGCAGAAGAGGTTTCATTTAACACAGAGAAAAAAAATAGCACAGTATTCAGATTGCTTCACCGGTCCGCGTGTCATCAGTATAACAATATTATTAACTTTGTAAGGCATAAAATCTTATTGTAGCCATCAGAACGATGGCATGTGTTAGCCGACTGTATTACTGTAAATCCTACAGAAATAAAACAGCATTGCTCCTAGAGAGGAGAAAAACTATTAAAAAAAATTTCAGGTGTTTCTTTTATTCTCAAAGCAGTAAGAACACTTTGCCTAAAATGCTAATGTTGCTAATGTTAAATGAATGCTAACAAGAATGCTAATATAAATGCTAATGGGGTCCATTTAGCATCCAATCATTTTCCCATAAGCTTTCATCATGCGGCCTAAAAATCTAAAGCGATCGTATCTCCATGGGAATAAAACACATGTAACTTTAATTTAAACTGCCGTGTTATGTTTAGGATGAAAATATAATCATGTGTACTAGAAAGATGTTACAAACTCATCAATAATGAAATGATCATCCTTCACTTAATGACTTAACCATTAATCTTATGTTTAAACAACTCCTACAACTACCTGGTTAATCTAGTGTTGCTACTGTGCACAGTTCAGTGGTAAACACCAGTTCACACAGTCACAGGTAGGGGGCGCAACAGCTTATTTACGGACGTTTGTGTGAAAATATATAAATCAAGTCTTTTTTTTATTTGCTTTTCTTCCTGATCTGTGTGTTTATACACACTCACTGTGATATGTGAACAGAGATCCAATCAGAACCAAGGTTCCAGTGAGAATTTTTTTTTTTTTTGCTTAAAGTTGAAAAGAAAGACACGAAACATGTCTAAACTAAGTCGAGTTTTGTGATGTGTGTATTTTGCCACAGTCTAATTGGCGTGGGTGTCACCAGAAGCTCACAGAGATTGTAATGTGTGTGGGCTGTAAGAGGCTGCTGGAGAATCTGCCCAGAACCTCTTTAGTTCCTGCTGTGTTTAAGTGTAATGACAGAAATGTGTACATGATCATATGAGAGGTGTGTAGGAGGGTGTTTGTGGGTTTTATTAGAATTATCTGTAGGAACAGGGATGAACATGATAAGGATTGTTTACACCGAACCAGTCGCTGCCATCTGATGTCATCAGTGTGTGCCTCAGATTCTAGTAAAACACTCCTTGAAGTCCGTAGCTCTGCAGATCAGCTCAGTTCTGATCAGATAAACACAGACATTTAAAAGGGACGTGCACTGTGATGAAGTCATCTTTATTTACTCTTCAGTACAATGAGGCGAAGTTTAAACCAGGAAATGAATACTTGTAGGAAAAAACAGTGGAATCATCTTTCTGGGGGTGAAGAATGATGACATCAGAGGGCAGCGATTGGTTAAAAAGTCCTACCTGAAGAAATCAGTTGTTGAAGTCTGTGTGTGTGTTCTCAGAGGTACGTGTTGTGAGAGCGGCGAGAGTGCTGCTGTGTAGCTAGCGTGTGCTGCGCATTGGGACTCATGATGTTCTCCGTGATGTAGGCCACCAGCAGGCAGATGATGACGAGCATCACGCAGATGGCTCCGCCTACCGTCATCATGGCGATCACAATGTCCTGCATCCCCGTGGGTGACACACTGAACTCCACACATTCACCTGGCCCGTTCCAAACTGCTGGCCGCAGGCAGATTCGGTAGGGCACATTTTCGTGGAGCTCACTTAGTAAATAGTCCCTGCAGCCGCTGGCCAGGTGCACACTCGAACACTCGAACTGAGTGTAGCTGCCATTCCACCAGCACCTCATCCTGAATCCCCCCTGAGGCTCCCGCTGCCCCACACTGGGGCTCTTTGGTGGGGCAGGTCGAGACCCTGTAGGAGGTTCTGTCTGGATCTCTGAGTTCACTAGAGCTAGTCCTGGTTTATCCTGCTCCATAGGGTAAGTCCACTGGAGCAGCACAGTGCTGTTGGAGAGCAGGTTGGCGACCAGGTGTCCTCCAGGTGATCTCACCTGCCTGCAGGTGCTGCCCGGACAGGTGAAGTTGACCCGAGCGTGTCGGAAACATAGCCGGCCATCTTCGCCTCCCTCCAGGATGCGGTACGCGCACACACTACCTTCTCTGAGCAAGTCATTGCTGCTGTTGTTGCTCGAGTTGGTTCCTCTTTCCTGCTGCTTCGACTCAAACTTGTCGTCTCTATTTCTGACATGCGGTGACGCAGCGTTCAGTAGACTGTAAGAATGGTTATTACTGAAGCCATGGCTGCTCCAAGCGCTCACTCCCGTCCAGAAGCAGAGCAGCACAGAAAGACAGGAGATGACCAGTGAGCTCCGGTGGCTCCTCATATCTCTCTCTCTCTCTCTCCCCTGAGGGAATATATTTTTGTACCTTTACTGTATCTTAGTGTGCATGTCAGTGAAGGTAGACAGCACGGTCACAGGAGGAGAAACCAGACAGAGGAACGTCGCAGACCAGTACATCGCACGCTCTCACAGCCTGTGGAAAGGAATTTATCAGGATGAGATAAAATCCACCTTTCACTTGTTTATTCAGATGTACAGTCTGTGGAGAGAAGCCGAGCCACAGAGACGCAGCAGTCACACATCATGACACCAATCACAGTACGTCCTTCTGCGTTTCAGTCCACGCACCTGGTCCATTATCTACAGCATTGCTTACGTGATGAGGCAGGCACCATTTCGTAGTCTCTCTCTCTCTCTCTCTCTCTCTCTCTCTCTCTCTCATCCTCTAGCCGCCTGATGGATGGCGTACACAATGTATGTGAGTGACTCGATGACGTCAGTGTGTTTGTAATCTCGGGTCATGATGGTCATGACGTTGCACTGTGTGGCTCCTCACATCTCCTCCATGAGCTCCTCCTGCAGCAGCCCGCTGCTTCCATCATCCAAGTTCAAAAGGAGGATGTAAGAAAAACAGAACGGTTGTTGAGTGTGCGGCTCGCGTTTGATCACGTTGAGACGAATGGGAGATGAGCTGCGTGCGGCTCCTGGTGGCAGTGTGCGGCGCCATCTGGTGGTCGAGAAGAGAACTACGCAACCATGCACAGCCATGTTCATACTGAGAGACTATAAAAATATGCGAATGATGAACGAATTTATGAATGCATTTAATTTCAGGACAGCTAAAAAAAAGTTCAGTGAAAATCTTATTATTATGCATTCTTTGCCAATTTAATACAAGAGTTTTCATTACAAATTATATTACTGTCAACAACTTGAGTGAAAAGTTGCATCTTAGAAATATTTTCATGAATTTTAGAGTTTGTTAGTGTTCATTTCCCCCGTTTCTGCATTAATGTCACTCGAGCTGCCATGAACTCCACACATCTGTTTAAAACCTGATGATCAATTTTAGATCAAATAAATCAGCTGAGATGTGCGTTGTCTGATCACACTCTTTTCTAGAGAAGATTAGACTTCATCAGTAAATCAGTTAATATGTTTGGTATCACTCATATCAAACAAGGAGCTACAAATAGTGCAGCATCTTAAAAATCAGTATTTCCTAAAAATATCGTACAGTTATGACTATTCCAAAATTGTAAATCATTCTGTTTATTTTCAGTAGCTAAAACTTTCTGTAGGCGGCACGGTCCTGGGATTGATTCCTTAGTTCGATCCCTGGGCTCAGGCATTGTGTGTGTGGAGTTTGTGGGTTCTCCCCATGCTTGCTTGGGTTTCCTCCAGGTACTCTGGTTTCATTCTACAGTCCAAAGACATGCACATTGGTCTAACTGGCTGTTCCAAATTGACCCTAGGTGTGAGTGTGAGTGTGAATTGTTGCGTGTGTTGGCGCTGTGATGGTCTGGCAAGCTGTTCAGGATGTACCCCACCTTCACCCAGTGTTGGCTGAGATAGGCACCACCGTCTTGACCGCTGCTTAATAATAACAAAGAAATTTAACAATCTTCAACACATTTCTTACCTCTGACTTTTAAGTGGTCTCTATTTATAGAAAAAAATACAGACCTCCTCCTACAGTAGAGGAGCACTCTATGTTTAATCATTATCCCTCCACAAAAACAGGAACTATACTGAAAGAAAAAAAAGAACATTGTCCACAGAGCCTCCTCCACCCCAGACATGTCTCGTTACTGAGTGAATTTTGGGCTAATTTGTGGATGTTGCACTCTTTTCTGGTCTGTTTATTATTTTATAGGTTGCTTGTAATCATTCAGTAGTACATGAAACTCTGTACTTCTCTGGAAATCAAACAATGAAAAAAACAAAAAATAAAGAAATCATCAACAACTGACCCACACAGAGAAACAGGGAGTTTTGCCTCTGCAACACTGAGTGCGTCAGCGTTGTTCTTAATAACAGGAAAATGTTAATCAGTATAATAAGACCCGTGGGTAAATACACACACACACACACAGCTCAGCGGTATGTTGTAGTTATACCTGATGGAGACAATCCCTATTCTACATTATTTTATTATATAAGAAGAAGAGCTTTACTGTTGTTGTACACAAGATTCAGTGAAACAATCTTTCTTTGTAGCAGCTTCCAGAATCAAGTATCGTAAATGATCACTGTAACTCTAAACTCAGAAAATAACATGACAATACAAGTCATACTTTACAATAAAAATTATAAATGCTGTATGAAAAGTCCTAGCATTGAATTTTAGGTGTGTAAAGTGCTTACTGATGGACTGATGATGTGTGTTCAAGTTATAAATCTGGAGTTCTTAACAAAACCTTCTGATAAAAGTGTAGACAGAAAATTAAATTTCAGCACAGTGATAAAAACATTCAGCATCCTAATGGACCAAAGAACACTCTCCACGTGTCAGGGCATCACTGCGGTACTGTTACCATCAAAGTGCATTACTGTGTCATAGCGTGGCCTGGAGTGTGTTATTCCACTTATACCACAGCCACCTGCCAACCATTACACTTGTTAATATACTGATGAACGATACAGCATGCATCGGTTTATCAGTTTACACTTATGTTACATCTTACATAACATCTAACCAAAGATCTAATCATCTTACATAACACCTAACCTGTTCTCACTGCTTCACACTATAGCAATGATAAACAGTCGTTCTTTAACAGCCCCCCCCCTGTATGTGTCTGTCTGTCTGTCTCTCTCTCTCTCTCTGTATGTGTCTGTCTGTCTCTGTCCATGTGTCTACCTGTGTGTGTGTGTGTGTGTGTGTGTGTGTCTGTCTCTGTGTGTGTGTGTGTGTGTGTGTGTGTGTCTGTCCCTCTCTCTCTCTCTCTCTCACACACACACACACACACACACACAAAGCACACCTTTTCATTTTATCAAGAAAATTGAAAAAGTGGAGAGTGTACCCAGGACTGAGAGTACTTACAACCAAAACCCCTTCCATAAAAGTTAATTAAACATCTCTGAACCAAACAATGGACGTCATCACATCATCATTCATTATCTGTACCGTTTATCTGTCAGGGTCACGAGGAAGCTGGAGCCAATCCCAGTTGACTCTAGTTGAGAGGTGGGGTTATACCCTGAAAAGGTCACCAGTCTATTACAAGAATAATACAGACACAAACAACCATTCACCCTTACATTCACACCTATTGGGGATTTAGAGTAGACCGTTGAACTAATGTACATGTCTTTGGACTGTGGGAGGAAACTATAGTTTCAATAAATCAACTAACAAACTAACGAACAAACAAACAAACTATCTAATTAACTAACTAACTGTAGCATACCAAGTCTGTCAAAACAGAACAAACAGTAGAAATTTTTAAATCATTGAAGAACAAGAATCATTTTTTTTCTGTGGCTTTGTTGATCAGATGAAACATATTAATGATCAGAAGTGATTTACTCTGCACCTTCAAGACCAATGTTACTGTGTAGCTCAGCCTCCATTTAAGCTGTCTCGATGTCTAATCATCACAGACATCCTGAATATCAATCAATCAGTCTTAAAGGTTGAGAGAGTTTACTTTTTGCCAAACTGGTCCTTTAATGAGGCGATGACAAGCAGTAATGTTCATGCGGAGCACCTTCAGTGATGTCATAGCTTGTATTTTTATCTGGATTTACCCAAATGAGGAAGGGGTTTCTCTTTCGAGTATGGTTCTTAATGTTTTTTCATCATGTCATCTGAGGGAGTTTTTCCTTGCCACCATTGCCAGTTTTGCTCATTAGGCATGTATAAGGTCTATAAAGAAATGTTTCAAATCATAAGTTTAATTTCTCTACCAAATTTATTTTACTATGTAAAGATGCTTTGCGACAATGCCAATGATAAAAAGTGCTATACAAATAGAACTGAATTGAATCAAATGTCAAAACTATATGTAGTGTAGGTTTGTAATCATGTTAAGCTTTCATCGCTGTGACCCTTTTGGGAAAGCAGACCGGGTTACAGTTGCTTAGCCACTGATGCTAAAGTTAAATTAGCCTTAAATTGTGTGCTGGTCAGCATTGGTACTGCTGACTGAGGGCTGTGGGCTAGTGTGTGTGTTTGTATGCGTGCATGTGTATGTTTGTGTACATGTGTGTGTTTGCATAAAAGGAAAAGCTAATGTATCAGGAAGGAAGTCAGAGGCAATCACACACATGATGGACAGACAATATAGTAAAAGAGAGATCAGTGGGTTAGAAGCAGAGTAAGAGGAAACCATGGCTGAAGTACTCACCTTAGATGCCACCCTGTTTGGCATTTTGGTCATATTTGGAATTCTGGGAAATGTGTTGGTCATCTACACGGTAAGAAAATCCATGAGAGATGTCATAATTTTTTTTAGTGCAAGACTGGATGTGGAGGTATTTTTAGCAGAGGAAAAGATGAGATGCAGTCTGTGTATGTGTCCTATATTTAGATGTACCTGATGAAATAGTCCTGATGAGAGTGGGTTTGGTACTGATGTGTAGAATCACAACAGTAATTTTTTAACTCCTGAAAATAAAATGGTTCTGTTCAGGATCAGGAACATACTTCTTCTGGCTCCAGATTAGGTAAGTTAGGTGACTAGGAAGTGGACCACAAGAAGCTGTTAAAAAAACATTAAGCAGATGACTGAGTGTGGAATTATTTCTGAATGCAGCGTGCTCAGTGCTGGTGATTTAGTGTCTTAATCATTAAAAAATGATTTAGTGTCTTAATCATTTCAGTAAAAATTAAAGATGCTTGAAAAATACTGAACTGAAATGTTCGTATATTTCTAAAATTCTATAAAGATGAGTAAAGCGTAATAAATGTGAGAAAGTCAGAATTTGGCATGAAGAGCATTACTTTAAATAAATTGTTCACACAGGGTGTGTACTATATATAAGGAAATGAGAAAGTGTTGGAAGTGTTAATAAGCATAGCACACACACACACACACACACACACACAGACACTTCTTCTGGAGGTTTTGACTGCAGCACTCGCATTTTGTTGAAAGAAAATTATTCCAACAGACCATTTCTTTCCTGTGCAAAATGCTTATGTCATCGGCTGCGTTCTTTACTGACATATGAATTGTATTTAACTCCTGTACCATTCAACATTGTTGTATTGACTGTATAACACACAAGTTATACAATAAAACCCAGAACAAAGTTAGTTAGTTAGTTTTAATAGATTAAAGATTTGTGCTGTATGTTGATGTTAGCGTGAGGAACCCTACCGCCACCCTCTGAGGCTCGTGACATTTCCACTGATTCAGAAATGTGGGAGATCTGATTTCAGCCAGATTCTGTTCTCAAAACAAAAGCTTCTTTAAACAGCATCACCGGAAATGCATGTACATGATATGCCAGTTTACATAGGAAAATCAATCAAGGCACAGAGTGTTTTTTTAATATTGGGCTAAAAATCACACTGCAGTTTTAAACTGTAAAGACTGACTAAAGATTCACTCAGATTACAGTGCTGATGGACTGTGACTGGTCAGAGGGTGTTGATGAATGCTCTCCAGCAGCTCTCTGACTGTTGATCAAAGGATTATTTATAATTAATTCACCATAAAACATATGAAGAATGTTTTCAAGTAAATGTCTTTAAATTATTATATTAATATAATGTGTTTGTTGTTAGTGGCTGGCTGACATTTGGAGGTTTTACATTAGCCATTTAACAGCAGTGTGAAGATGATGATGAACACTAACGTAGTTTATCTGCTCACTCGCAGTTACTGTACAAGGATGTTTCTATTACTCTTTACATCACCATGTGTCATTAACACCCACAACATCACAGGCGAACATATTTATCTCACTCACAGGACAGTGTTGCATCATTTCCTGAAGTTACTTCCTGTGCTGGTTCTAATATAACATGCTGACCACTCACACCAAAACAGTTCATTAGCATTGCCCACTCACTCAGTCACTTACTTTTTGTAGCCTAGGTTGGCCCAGCTCTCTAACCAGTGAGTAACTAAAACACTACAGAGATATTTCTTATTTTAGGCCACATCCAAACATAGAACATGATTGTTGTTTCTATCAGGAGTGCGTACACAATAACTGTAGCTGATGAAAATGATGAGCCTCACTGTTGTAATTTCCACCATACTCTGTTGCTGTTCTTCTTTCAGGTGGTACTGTGTAGCCTGGAAAGCAATTCTCATTACATGCCGCCATCTGACATGATCCTGCTCAATCTATCGCTAGCTAACCTGCTGACATCGCTGTTCCGCACTTTGCCTATCTTCATCTCAGACCTGGGTCTGAAAGTGACTCTAGAGACGAATTGGTGCAGAGTATTCATGCTGCTGTGGTTGTGGTGGCGCTCGGTGGGCACCTGGGCCATGCTGACCCTCAGCATGTTTCACTACACCACACTGAAACGTAAGCACGTGGCAATGGGCCCTCTGGCGCAGAAAAGAGATCGGAGGCATGTCATTCTGGTGATAGGAATCGTCTGGGGGGCCAACCTGTTGAGTTCCATACCTGCCGCTATCTATAGCACTCATGTCCATGGAAACGTGACCTATGAACTGATGGTGATCAGCTGTTCCTCACGTCCACTGCTGGGCTGCATGTGGAAATTCCCAACTCTTGCGCAGGGGGTGGCCTTTGCTTCCACCTCACTCGCTTTCAATGAGGTTTGTGCAAGTAACTGTCAGTGATAAGTACAGATGTAGAGATGTACCTTCCATATTCTGGTGTTTGTTCAGACATACATATGTATGAAAATAAGCAGATACAGACAAACAGAATTACTTGATGTTGTCCTCCACCAGGTGCTACCTCTGGTGCTGATGGTGAGTATTAACTTGGCAACTCTGTGGACACTGGGTAAACACATCCGCACAGTGACGTCGAGCTCAGAGAACGGAGCAGCTCATGTGCACACGGAGCAGAAGGCAGCTCAGGTGATCATAATGCTTGTGGTGCTGTTTGTTGTGTGTTGGGTGACGCAGGTGGCCGCTGTGACCTATTACAACTACGACCGTGGCGTACATGCTGAGGGCCTACTGACCGTTGCTCACTTCTCCTCCTCCATCTTTGTGGGGTTCAGTCCCATGGTGGTGGCACTGGGCCATGGCAAAATGCGAAAGAGGATTATGCTAATGACGCAGGAGATGTGGGTTTGGGTGGGCTGCAAAACCAGCAAGAGCAAAGACGACAAGAAGAAGGTGCTGGAGAGCACCACTGTCTCATACAAACAAGAGACACAGACAAAGAATGTGATGATGTAACTTCAGCACTGAGGAAGTGAACGGAACCTTCTATTATATATGTACAGCGACATGATTCTGCAGGTGATTTATTATTCATACGTCCTGTGATAATTGACTGCTAGGGGTGCCGGGGTTTAATGGCATCATTATAAATTATTTTTCTATTTTGGATAATCTTTTTAAAACCACAGCTTTCAGTATCAGCTTCAGACTCAGGACTCAAGTTCTGGGTCTCCTGATGTGCAAACATTTTCTACTGTCATTCAAAAGGGAGAAGAGATAAGAAATATATCTATTATATCTATTAATATATATTCTGCTTTCTGGGTGACAATGCAAATATGTCTGCACATCAGGAGTCCCAGAACTTGAATCTTGAGATTTAATTTGATATTTATGGCTGTGGTTTTAAAAACATTATTCAAAATAACAGTATAATTTATTACTGCTGCACAGTGTGCACACACACACACAAACACACACACACACACACAACCATACACACCTAGAGGCAATTTGGAACAGCCAATTAGTCTAATGTCTTTTAACTGTGGGAGGAAACCGTAGTAACTGGAAAGAACCCAGGCAAGCACAGGGAGAGCATGCAAACTCTACACAGAAATGCCCAAGCCCGGGACTCAAACCCAGGTCCTTCTTGTTGTGAGGAGGATGTGCTAACCAGCTACTGGACACATGAATATACACATAACTTGCAGAATCGTGCCGATGTATACAGACATACTAGAAGGTTATGTTGGTGGAAGCACACACACAAAAACACACACATGTACCTGCAGCTGGAACATTTGGAGCATGACCCTAGAGACCCCTAACCCTGGGTGGTGTTTCTTTTATGTTATATAATTTAATAATAAATTAAAATATGTTTAATGCGATATACTGTGTAAAAGCTGAATGGTTTAGGTGATTTAATCATCCCCAAAAATAACAAACAAGAGATAATTAAATATTTTTATTTATATTTAATTACATTTTAAGTTAGAAAAGTGCATAGAACTGTTCATCCCTTTGAGTTGTAAGATCTACAGATTAGTGCAATTATTTGTATACCCTAAGGACAAAATATATTTTATCCAACTAGATGTTTAGTGAGTTTGCTTTTAATAGAAGTCTCTTCTTTATCACAGTGAAACAAAAATGTGTTTTTAGTAAAATATTAAATTGATATCATTTTAAAGATTGCTTTTCCTTTAGTTCAAGTTCATGTGTTTTGTATATTTTCTTGTCATATCTCTGTTAAACCCTTATTGATTTTTGTTCTTTTTTAGATAATTTCTGATTTAATTTTGTCTTGTAACATGTAATGAAAAAAGTTAAATTTCAACTGACTGGAATTATTTATTTTTTGGAATAAATAACAAAAATAAAGTTACATTTTGGTTACAAAGTGCTGTGTTCAATTATACCACTGGGTGACAGTGTGTGCAAAGTGGTGTTAACGTGTGTGTGTGTGTGTGTGTGGGCAGCGATTGAATTAATTTATCTAAACCCCACAGACCTCATCACAGTGAGATGTCCAGATGATTGATTTGTTTCCTATCTCTCGTTCACCTTTAACCTCTCAGATCTTTGAGTGATCCTGATCGATCACCACTTTTGATTCAGGCTGCTTTATTCAGGTCACAGCATCACTTGTAAAGTGTCACCACCTCAGGGACAATAATCTAACAGGGCAAACCATAAACACCAGGCATTACTGCCTTTACATCACGGCAATCATGTACAGCAGTATTTATATTTCTTCTTTTCTGTAAATCTGTAGTCCTGTGGTCAAATAATGATTATTGTTAATGTATGAATCAGATCTTGTCAATTTCATAACTTCAACATCTGTACTACTATTTCAGAGGAGGTTCTTGAGTCAAATTTCAAGTGTTTATCAATTTTATCAATTTGCTTTTCATAAATCCTCATCACTAATGACACAAACAAGCTAAACCTGATGACTTCTGAAAGAAATTTAATATAGATTTAGGCACAGGAGCTCCTGATAGATATCTCTATTGATTGGTGTCCAAGGCTGGTGTTATAAGAATAGTGCGGCTCCTTTAAGGGCCGATTCAACTTCAGCCCTGGAGGAAATAAATAAGTCTCCTCTGTGTTTCCTGAGAGTCTGCAGCGAAAACAGGAAAGGTTAACATTGGCTTTTCTTTTCACCGCCTTTCTGCAGCTGATTTCCACATTCATTTGTATCACCTGTCTTGTTAGTTACCTCCACCAAAAGGGGAGGTTATGAGATTGGTTGTGTGTGTCTGTGACCATGATGACTCAAATAGTAATGGACAGATTTCCACAAAATTGTAAACCAAATGTGGGTCCTGGGGCAAAATTTTTGGAACATTTTGGATCCAGGAGGGTTTCAAAGGATTTTAACATTGTGAGATCGGGTAAAATGATACAGTATAAACTATAACTTCACACATACATAACTGATTAAAAATGAAGCCTGGATTTGGACATTGCACTACCTTGTTGGAGGGTGGCACTCTCTGAGTACAATTCTAGTTTAACTATCTATTTATTTTCTCTGTCAACATTCATGTTTGGCAATGTTCTGATATGAAGGTTCATCTGCCTATCTGAGTTAGATTGTTTGTTTTTTTATTCTGTATAAGTCTGAGTGGTGGTGAATGAGCCTCAGATTTTGGGGTTTGTCTTGTTTTGAATAAATCTGGGGGTTTTTTGTTTGGTTTTTTTGTTTTTTTGTTTTAAATTTATTGCTGCCCGTCAGCGTCATGCCGGTTGCCAGCATCAACTCAAGCTCAGACACAGGAAAACCATCATGTACCATGCCTATGATAAAAATGCTCACAACATTTACAGCTCAAGAAAAGCAGTTAGCTAACACAAACTAACCTTACAGTGTTTATGTCAATTTTTATTAAAACCTACTAATGTTTCTACTGCTAATTCCCACCACCTGGATAATAGAAACTTACAAGATTTGTGAGAGGATTTTTAATCATTTTCATAAATCTTTTTTAGGCTGCTAGGCAGCTAGCTAACAGAAGCTAACCTGACAGGATTTCTGATAGAATGGATATAAAAGTCCCCTTTATCATGTGCTCATCAAGTAGGCTGCAATAACCTGACAGGATATCTAAGTGATGTTTTTGAGTCAGTGATAAACCTTAAATGCTGATGTTAGCAAAAAAAAATTTCTCCTAAGACCTAAAATATAATGTTGTGTGTCTTGTAATTTCTCTACGCCACTTCTGTTCTGTATCACCTGCTTGCTATGGGGCAAGACACAGTATTGGTGCTGAATTTGATGTTTTTCATGTTATGCTCCTAATACAGAGAATTACTTTGCCATAAAAATATAAGTTTTTCCTATGAGGAAGGTGACAATCTTGCTTCCCTGAAAATTTCAAGTTACTAATATCAGTTGTTTTGCGGATATGGTTTTATATGTTCCACTTAAATGGCAGTTTTTCAGTGTTATACTGTCTCACTTGAAAAGAAAATATTTTAAATGCAATTTATTCATTTTTCATCAACTGTGTTTATGCTGAAACTGCTGTAATATTAAAGAGACACATAACCTGTGATAAATGTTGGTGGAATTTTATAAATCCATTAAAAATTATGAATTTTATCCCAAAATTACTAATGACAGTGTTACTGTTAAAATGCTGTAGTGTCTATAACCATGTCAAATTCATGTTGCAGTATCTTAAATTATGCATCTCAAAATAGTATAGTTTTTCTCTATTATGTGTTTTTGTGTGAAATCTGAATAAGCAAAATTTAATTTGTATGACAATTAAGATCCTTGAAAAATTTGAAATAGCAAAAGTTACAGACACTACATTCAATTAAATTATTAAACAACTTGTGTTTTTCTCCATCTCAATAATGCTGTGTGGTTCTCTACAGTTGGTTTATGCTTGGATGATGCAATGTTGCATCATTCATTAGTCTGGAGAAACTAAGGTAAGTCTGTTGGGCTTTTACACCTGAGCCTATTGGCTGATCAGGCCGGTGTGAAGCATCAATAATAGCAAAAATCCAAGCATCAGGAAAAACAGTATCATATAATCCTCTCTGAAAATTAAAATTTTCACCTAAGTAAGACACTTTTTCGGTACTGAATTTGATCAACATCTTCAAATTGGAAGAACTTTGGCAAAAGAGTGATACCCAACTGCATTAAATATGAAGATGTCACAAGGGCATACACACAATTTAGTTGTCCCAATATGAGGACAGTCGGGTCTCAAGAGGCTTAAAGCTAACTTGACAGTATTCTGAGAGAATTTTATATAATTTCATTATTACCGTTCCAATTCTTGTGAATATATTAATTAATAGGAAGAATGATATAAAACCAGAAGCATGCCCTTCAATGAGAAAGTGGTCACTTTTCCTCCTCTGGTGTCTTGAAACTTCTCTCATTTCACCAAGCAGCTGTGAGAAGGATAAGACAGATGCGTGGTGGATTAGACAAAGAAAATGGCAATTTCTCCAATTTGAATTTTATAGTTGTCTATTGGTAAAGCCATGAGTGAGAAAAAGTCAGGAGGCGATTAAAAGTATGTGAATTAATGAAGCCTGCATACTCAGAGGACTATAACCACTCAAGATGCTTTTATCCTGATATTGATATGGGGTACTGACTCAATACTGTGTTAAAAATATCATGCAAATGATACTAAAAATTCCAATTTACTACCAAATGATATCGTCTGATGGAATCCTTGTGTATGCTGTCATGTTTATTAACAAATGACACAAAATGATGGCATTCAATATATTTCACGATTAATGATAACTTCCAAGCAGAGTTTAAACTGTTTTCTGTGCACTTAAATTTAACGACAGTCCTGTAATAGTCTGGCGAGCAGTTCAGGGTGTACCCCACCCTCTCCCGGACTTGGCTGGGATAGGCTCCTTTGCAAACCTAATAAAGGATAAGGCGGTTTGGAAAATGACGCGAAAATTAAATATAAAGACCACATTTTCAGATATGTGCCGAGTGCTCAGGTCAGCCATCATGGTGGTCTCTCTCTTTTTCTTGCTCTCTCACTTTTCTGTACCTGTGTGCGTGTGTGTAGTGCAGCACAGCCCCTCGCCAAGTGCCGTCCTGTACACCGGTGACACGCACACCCATGTACTGGTGCTCAGGTGTGTCAGTACGGTGGAGAATGTTTGAGCAGGCAGGTAACGTGATGATGAAGAGGACAAGGATGAAGAGTGTTCTTTTGTCTCCCATTTCACCCAGTAACCCTGAAGCCCCACCCTTTGCTCCTGGATCATCCAGTCCACTTTCACAGAGCCGAAGCCCATCTCTGTCAGTCGGAGGTCGTGTATAACTGGGAGAACTGTAAACCAAGAACAGTGACACAAACAATGCACTTAACTAATAGTGTCTCAAATGAAATGGAAATGCCCCAAACTGAATCAAACTAAGTAGATAATAACCATGAGGGTAAAGCAGAACATAGTGAATGAAATGCAGTTTTTTATAAAACACAGAGCTGTGATAATATCATCTGAGCTTCAACACCAACAGCACTGCACACAGGTTTTCTTTTTGTTACTCATTTAAGTTAATCGTCAAACCTTAAAGCAGAACAACAAAAATTTGGCACTTTGGAACCATGTTGTTTTTAAACATTTAAATGAGTCTAAAGGACATTAAGATCACTTTACTTTACTTCTGAGGTCATTTCTTTATATTATATGTACAATTTTATTTTAATGCACCCTTCTTCACTCCACATCTATCTCTCTTTGCAGACCTCAATAGGCAGTTTTAGATGAAACTATATTATAAATGTTGCTATAAAATAATGAAAAATAATGCACAATAAATAATTATACAAGGCGACGATGTGTGGTGATTAGCCTGGTCGCCCCACAGCAAGAAGGTCCTGGGTTCGATTCCCGGGCTCGGGGCATTTCAGCGTGAAATTGGCATGTTCTCCCCATGCTTGTGTGGGTCTCCTCTGGGTTCCAAATTGTCCCTGTGTGTTTCCCTGCAATGGCCTGGCGAGCTATTCAGGGTGTACCCTGCCTTTGCCTGGAGTCAGCTGAGATGGGTGCCAGTGTCACCACGACCCTAATTAGGATTAAACGGCTTAGAAAATGAATGAATGATGAATAATCATACATTCTAAAACTGGTTTTATTATTATCCTCTTAGGAAGCTGAGATGATTCTCTACAGTGCGAAAATTCCCAAATACACTTCAGTAACATTGTTCTCTTCTCTGTCTGTATTACTTCAACTCTCACCTTCTTGAGTGCAGGCTTTAATGGAGATCGCTCGCTCCTGGCCAGTAGAATGTATGGTGCTGATGGTAATGAGGTAGTTTGTATTGGGCTGAAGCTGTGTGAGCAGTACGCTGCTCTGTGATCCAGATACCATCACAAAGCGTACATCCCCTCGTGGGATTGGTCCAAACTCCACCCTGAACTGCTCAACCCATCCCGACTGCACTGGGGACCAGTTTACACGCAGCCACTCTGGACCAGATTCCAACACCATCACAGTCGTAGGACCCAACACTTCTACACCAGAGAGAGACACATCAATTAAAATTATGTCATGCAGGGTTCACATGCATCTAATAGCACATGGTCGTATATACTTATA
>JAQMYF010000023.1:13684407-13696245 GCA_030014195.1 Neosilurus mollespiculum | reverse complement strand
AGCAGTTTTGCCTTGAGGAATGGGCAAAAATCCCAGTGGCAAGATGTGGCAAGCTCACAGAGACTTATCCAAAGCAAAACAAATTAAATTGCCACAAAAGGTGTCTCTACAAAGTACTGACTTTAGGAGGGTGGATAGCACACTGAAGTTTCTGCTATTTTGTCCTATTTCTTGTTTGCTTCACAATAAAAAAATTTAAAAAATCACATATTCAAAGTTGTAGGCATGTTCTGTATATTAAATGAGGCAAACCTTCAAACAATCCATATTAATTCCAGGTTGAAAGGCAACAAAACATGAAAAATGACAAGTGGGGTGAATACTTTTAAAGGCACTGTAGGGTAGCTAATGGCTCATGATTTAGCTAACTCAAATGTGGCTGTGAAGTGCAACAGAAAAGCAGAGAAAAGACGCAGGACAGAAGCAGAGATGTGAGGAAAGAATAAAATCACACTCTAATTACACCTAGCATCATCTGCTAACTCACACCACGTCACTATTTCTCCCTCATGCTCTGGCCTACAGCACGTACTTCCACACAGTTTCTGAGTTTACATCACCCTTGTGTTTGTCTTTGTCCTACGTATATATATATATATATATATATATATATATATATATTGTATGTGGATATTGTCTGGTAGGATTAGGATTAAGCAGTTCAGAAAATGAATGAATAAATAAATTTGATACACTCCACATGTAGCCTAACAAGTACCAAAATAATGAGCATAAAAATCATCCACCTCAACTAATATATAGACTAGTATTTGAAATACACAGAATGCTACATAAATAATTAATATATCATAAATTCATATTGGGCGGCATGGTGGCGTAGTGGTTAGCACGTCCGCCTCACAGCAAAAAAGATCCTGGGTTCGATTCCCAGCTCAGGCGTTTCTGTGAGTAGTTTGCATGTTCTCCCCGTGCTTGTGTGGGTTTCCTCCGGGTACTCCGGTTTCCTCCCACAGTCCAAAAACATGCACAGTAGGCTAATTGGCTGTACCAAATCACCCCTAGGTGTAAGTGTGAGTTTGAATGGTTGTGTGACTGTTGGCCCTGCGATGGCCTGGCGAGCTGTCCAGGGTGTACCCCGCCCTCGCCCAGAATGGGCTGAGATAGGCGCTAGCCTCCCCGCGACCCAAATTAGGATTAAGCGGTTCAGAAGATGAATGAATGAATGAATAAATTCATTTTCTGCATGACTTTGATTTTGTTCAGTGATTAATGGGTTCATTTTAGAAATGTAGCCCCTGTATCAGCTCTTCAAATTATCAAATGTTCCTGACTGTTTTTACATATTAGAATATTTTACATGTTCTTATATTTAAATTCTATTTAAAACAGGAATTCATCAGATAAAATCCAGCAGATAAAAAAACATAGGCCTACAACAAGAGTATTTTTATTATGAATGAATAATTCGATGATGACACGCCACTTGTCTTTATTTGATGCCCGGTGTTGTACTTTAGTGTAAGAGTTATTTTAAACTCATAATATCCTACTGCACATTCCTCTTCTGAAAAATACGGAGCGCGCGCCATGATTTCAAAGCTGTTTTTCCCTTCAGACACGCCCCTTTTACATGAACGCGCACAAACTCCGCTGATTTTAACACCGATTTAATTTATTGGCTTCTTCATCGCCTTCATATCCGATTAACACCAGTGTAGGAGGTCAGGGTTTAGTAACACCGACTTCACTCAATAACCCCATATTAACCCTCGGGAAGTTCTACTAGATTCGTTACATTCCCCTCCTGAACACTGCCTGTTCTGTAACCTGTCTAATAAAGATTTTATTAAACAAATCCGTTTGTATCCATCTCAGCTCCGATACCGATAACACCGAGTCTGGTGTGCCACTGTAGCATCGCAGCTGATGAACGTTCCGCAAAAAAAAGAAAGAAAAAGAAAACACTCGGGTCAGATCACGTCTGAAATGACACGTGTGTCTGATGTAAAATTGGGTTGAGTTTCCACAGCGACGGCCGGACTTTCTCCCTCTGCTCGGCTCACAGCGCTCGCTCGGTGACAAATTACATGACCCAGATTCAGCCCCGCTCCCTGAGTGTTTTCTCACCTATTAGGTTGTGTCCTAAATAGTGCTCAAGAGCTTTACCCTTCTTTTGAGATCAGGCCATCTATAGATAAACGATTTTCATTCAAGGTGCTACGATTAATAAACTATTCTTTATTAATTCTATAGTCAATTGGAAAACATTTCATAATCATTTCACACACACACGCACACACACACACACACACACACACACACACACACTATTAGAAACTATCTAGTTTTCCACGAGTGTTGATGTTTCTGGTTTAAACAAGGCGTAGTGAGAATCTTCTTTACCCAGGAATGTTTGATTTGTTCAATTAAACTTGACCCACTTACACAACCTAAACGTTTTTCCTGTAAACCATCAGAGTAAACTGTTTACAGGTGTGTGTGTGTGTGTGTGTGTGTGTGAGAGAGAGAGAGAGAGAGAGAAAGAGAGAGAGAGACCACAACCCCACCAGCAGATAAACAACAGATGAAAGGTTTATAGATGAGTGAACTTTGGGAACTTCAGGTGAGAATTCAGGAACAGAGGATGAAATCTTAATGTTGACGGAGTTCATTCAGTCCCACACCTAAATCTAATCAGTACTGAAGGTGTAAATTGAAGTGATGTATTACCCGAGGAATCCCTTCACTATCCGTTATTATGAAGTAGATAGATAGATAGATAGATAGATACATACATACATACATACAAACTTACAGACATACAGACAGACTTACACACACGCTTACAGTAATTCTTTTCTTTAAGATGCCCCACTCATGGTGCGAATCAGATTCAGATAAAACACTTTAGCTATACCTGCTCAACAACTGGCTCTCATGATTCCAAACTCACTCTACTGATGATTAATACACTAAATTAATGTGTGTGTGTGTGTGTGTGTGTGTGCACGCACCCCTAAACCTCTTCCCGGCTCACCTGGACCAGGTGCAGTGTCTCGTGCGCAGCTCCATGGCACCCACACGCTTAGCGGAAATAGCAGTAGGCACGCGACCTCGAGCCTCCTCATCATCCTCATCATCCTCATCTCTCTCTCTCTCTCTCTCTCTCTCACACACACACACACACACACACACACACCGGTGCTTAAGAACCGGAAGTGCAGTGCAGTGATCCAGCTGTGTCCATTCCTCTGAGACGCGCGCCCTTCTGTCAAAACAATATCCGTTCGCTGGGTTTTTAATGTGAGCTCTTGCTCTCCTGAACACTCCAGAGCAGCAAGTTTCTTCTCTCAGGTGTACATGTTCCTCTCACCTAGGATGCTCCCCCCTCCCTGCAGCTTCATGAGTTCTTTAAAACCACATTTGAATGTCGATGTCGTGCACTGCTCAGCTCTCACATGAGTATGGTGATATAGATTGGTATCTCGAGTACATTTTAATTCTCCTGCGTTTTTTTCTTCCCACCTGCCCCTCCCTCCGTCACTTTCTGTCCCGCCCCCTGTTGCTCAGTCAAACTTTTGTTTTGCCCCAGGAGACTTTCTTTATTAACCTTCCTGCACATCTCTCTCTCTCTCTCTCTCTCTCTCACACACACACACACACACACACACAGTCTTCTTTAATCGTTCATTATTTATAACTTTTATTCTATGGAACCCATCACAATTTTGATTAACCCCTGCAGTGTTTATTCATGTCCATGTGTAAGTGCACTATTTTAAATTGAAAAAGAGAAAGAACGTTGTTTTATTTATAACATACACCACACCTGACTGGGTGCTCATCCCAGAGGTTCTAAAGCAGGATGAGATATTAATAAAGAGCAAAGCAAGCAATTTCTGTTAAATAGCATTTTTTGTTGCGATGCCCATGTGAACGGAGTCATAACCAGGATCAAAAACTCACTGAGGTCCACAATGCAGTCGTGTGACCAGATTCACATTTAATACAGCACTGCACAGAATGTGTCATTACCTCAGTGTGGGGATGAGTCAAAATTTAACCCCTTCTAAATAAGGGGTAGATACAAAAAACTACATCCTGTATCGTGCACGGCTGTCATAAACAGTATGTTGGAATAGAGCAGTGTTCTAGTATTTTCTTTACAAAAGTTATAAATGTCCTAGTAACTCAGATGTGGTTTACAATTAACCTAGCAAGCACTGTCAGTAAGATTAAACGTTCAGATTGGCTATTCTTCACAGTGAGGTAGAACTTCATAGCAAAGTAAAACCTTACAGCAAGGTACTATGGTACACAGTAAGGTAGAGTGCTTACAGCAAGCTAGAACACTGTATAGGATGATAGAACCCTTCCCAATGATACAGAAGCCTTTACAGTGAGCTAAAACACTACACAGTGAGGTAGAACGCTTCAGCGTTCATGATGAAGCCCATTTTCTTATTGTTGTACTTTTCTCTCTTTGCATGCAGTACATATGGCCCGAGAGTTCAGAAGATGTAATGAGGTGTGAAAGCTGTTTGCAAAATGTAGCACAGCCCAAACTAAAAAAATATCCATTCTCTCTTCCACTTGAGTAACTGCACCCTCTGAGAAAGTGATTCAGTCCCAGGGCGTGGTAGCATTTGAGCCAGAGGTGCACATGATGATGTGCTCCTACAAACAAGTTCAGAATGGATCCTGGGTCTGGACTCTGATCTGATAAAATGCCTGATTTTTTTTCACCTCTCTCATCTCTCACTGTAGATGATACTCATCTGAAATAAACTAAACATCAGATAAGAGTTTAAATTGAACCTTTTCTTTCTTGCCTGGGCATGATATAATTCTTCCTCCTCAACATGCATAGTGATCACTGATCTCTGACATTTTCCAGTTCTATAGTATATGAGTTAAAATCCTATAACACCAGCATTTGTCTGTCATGAGACTTGTCCAAGCATGAAAAATAAACACACATACACACATCCGCACACACACAACACACACATAGTTTAACAAGCTTGCTAAAATAAACTTAACTCTTGGTGTAACATTAAAATTATATTTATAAATGCTAATAATCTTCACCGCTGATTCTCATGAGCTAGCTATGCTAGTACATGCTAACCTTAATTCACTGTTCACGCTAGACTGCTGGCTAATGCTAACCTGCCAGGATCATGAGTGTTTTTTTGAAATCATGTACTTTTAAGCTCCTAGCACACACATTTCATTCCACTGACATGATGATTTGATTTGAAAGCCAAATGTTTTGGTGTTATTTGACTTAAAGGTATTATCACTGAACTAAAGTCCCATAATGCACCAGTGGTTTGGTGGAACAATGTGGTTCATTTTAGGATTGTCTCAACTTGTTTGGCCTTCATTAAGACAGATTGTGTGAATAACCAACAACACAGTGGAATGAAATAAAGACGTCTGCTACTGTAGGCTACAAAAACAAGTCACAGGAACTGAGGAGAACTTGACTGGACACGATGTTTGCGATATGAAATTAAATGGAATCTATGTTTGATTCAACAAAGCAGGGTTATGGTTTTACAGTAATACATCACACTTCTGTGATTTTATATAGATCATCTGGAAAATACAACCTGTTAGTATTTACTCACTGAGGAAACTTTTAAATGAATCGCATTACAGATGTCCTGATGATAAACTAATCCAGTCCCGGCAGGACTTCTGAAACTTTTCATTGTAAAATAGTGCAATGATGAATCAGTGGAACCCGACTCCATGTTTTAATCTTTAAGATGGTGAGAAAAGGAAAGTTTTCAACCTCACAGCACAGTCGCTTCACCTCACCTCACCTCAGTGACACAAGATATGTAAAAAACAGACTTTATGGGAAACCTGGCTTTGTGAAGTGACAGACATCACTCGCTTCAGACTGATAGAATCATCAGTGTGTTGGATTTTAAATGATTTTGTTGTCTTCATGTTTGTGGTCTGGAAGAGGTAGAACCTTGAAGAACAAATCCACAGTTCCACATTTGGTGTGGAGTGTATGTGTTGAATAATTCTCTCAGAGCAATTCACAAGGAGGAAATACATCAGTGTGAAACGGTCTGGAGGGAAAGCATGTTAGTAATCTTTAATGCATAAACAGAACTCAGACAAATCTATAATTATACTCTAATAAGACAGACATCAGTCACAATCAGGTCAGAGTCAGACTTTGACAAGCAGAAACAAGGAAAACAGAAATTTATAAGAAATCATGATAATTTATGCTGTTTGGTATCATGGTGTCATTGCAGGAACCTTTAGATAAACCAAAGTCCCATCTTTTAGATGCTGATTTAAGACTTAGCAGTCAAGTCATCAACTTCTGCTCCTCACAAGTCAGAGAACTTCATGAATCCAGCTTGGATAAAGCACAGGTTCCCGTCTCTGGTCCTGAAGAACCCCAGTCATCAAACACACACTTGAACACAAACTTCACTCCAGAGCGGCTGTTACTCAGCTCTAGATTAATCAGGTATTTGAGGGTTGCAAAACTGTAAGGGCTTTTTGAAAATAATCTAAGCGCATGATCTGTAGCGTGGGGCACTAGTGTATTTAGAGTGTGTCCAGATGCCAGGCGTATAGTTCAGATGGGCTGTATTCAGTCTCTTAATTAATCAATTGTGTTTTGGGTGTAACATCTAATAAAAAATTGAAGTGCCACCCCTATTCTCTTTAAGAGCCAGATGTGTTGCATCTTATATATAACAGTCCTTCCCAAGAATTAGATTCTTATACACATCAGTGGGCATGGCTATGTTCAAACAAGACAATGGGAAGCATAAAACAGAAAGGTTCTGTGAGAATCTGGAAAAACATTGAACCCTACAAGTAAAAAACTTGTGCAGTGTTAAATTTCTCCTCTCTGCAGTAACATAGCAGTGTTTGGCGTACTGTAATCCGCAGTGTGTGTAGAGATGACCAGGGTGATGGAACAATATCACACTCTTGACATTTAACTTGTTTTGAATTTGCCTTTATGTTGGTGTGAATGAGGGCTTTGTTTCGCCACTGACTCACTCTATTACACACACACACACACACACACACACACACACACGCACACACACACACACACACACACACACACACACACACAGTTTTCCAAAATATGTGGCCAGCTAGAGTACAAAAAACCCACTTAATGTACTGGAGCATTCTGATGTGTTTCAGGGACCTGTGCTTTGTCTTTTGGTTCCACTCTTTTACTCACTTTCTCTCTTTCTCTCTTTCTGTCTCTCTCTTTTCATATAAATGTTCATAATGCATCATAGGCCATAACACACACATACAGACACACACATGTCTAAACAAGCCTGTCATATGGACAAACAGAAAATGAAAGAAAAGTTTTCTGCCTGTAATCAACCAACCAGCGATTGAAGCCCTCACACACTGCAGCTTGAGTTTCACAAGCAGCTTCACACACTCTGCACATAAAATATCCCCAGGTTGTAATAAAGTGACGTAAATGCCGAGCGGTAGCCCTGTGAGCTCACACATTGATTTTCTCTCTGCTGTCATTTCATCTCTCCATCTCTCTCTCTCTCTCTCTCTCTCTCTCCTTATCTCTCTTAGTCTGTTTAAATTTTTCTCTCCTGTAGAGCTCTAATAAATGTTTTTTCTCCCACCAGGAGTAGATATCACACACAAAAAAATTACTCCTCACAGATATGCTCTCTCACACACACAAACACACACACACACACACACAGAGCGAGCCTGTAACAAACCTGAAACACATCTGTAAATCATCTGTAACATACCTGTAACACATCTATAAATTACCTGAAAATACATCTATAAATCACCTGTAACACATCTGTAAATCATCTGTAACCAACCTGTAACACCTGTAAATCATCTGTAATATACCTGTAACACATCTTTAAATTACCTGTTACAAACCTGTAACAAACCTGTAAATTGTCTGTAAAATACCTGTAACACATATTTAAATTATCTGTAACAAACCTGTAACACATCTATAAATCATGTGTAACATACGTGTAACACATCTATAAATAACCTGTAACACACCTGTAACACATGTAAATCATCTGTAACAAATCTGTATCACACCTGTAAATTGTCTGTAACATACCCATACCACATCTATAAAATATGTGTAACACACCTGTAATACACCTGCAAATAGTCTGTAACACACCTATAACACATCTGTAAATCATCTGTAACAAACCTGTAATACACCTGTAAATCATTTGTAACATACCTGTAACACATCTATAAATTACCTGTAACACACCTGTATATCGTCTGTAACATACCTGTAACACACCTGTAACACATCTGCGAATCATCTGTAACACACCTATAACACATCTGTAAATCATCTGTAACATACCTGTAACACATCTATAAATTACCTGAAAATACATCTATAAATTACCTGTAACACATCTGTAAATCATCTGTAACCAACCTGTAACACCTGTAAATCATCTGTAACATACCTGTAACACATCTATAAATTACCTGAAACACACCTGTAACACATCTGTAAGTCTCGTTACACACCTGTAACACACCTCTAAATCATGTATAACACATCTGTAACATACCTCTACCTCAAAACATCTGTATAATACCCTTAACACACCTTTTAGATAGCAGGTTGTAGCTAGAACCCATAAGACATATTTAGTTATGTTTTTTTGGATACTCGTTAATGTTCTGTGTAGAACTGTGCAGCTGAATGTTTCCTTTGACTAGCATGTTAGAAAGGGTGAGGTGTAATAAATATCAGCAGTTAGGGCGGAGTGGATTGAGGGTGTGTTCTGGGGTCATTCTGAAGGATATTTTGAATGTTAGATGAGATTAGGATAAGTCTAAATGTGGAGCCACTGCAAGGTCTCCTCCTCTCTTCATCATTCTTGGAATTGTGGACTTAAGTGTCTAAGTCGGGCGGAGCAGACTGATAAACAACTGACACACAGAGACAGAGAGCAGTAGAGGATCTGACCAAGTTGGGTGGCACATAATAAGCGGGGTAGCACCAAATAAATATATCAAAGTAAACACCTGTAACATTACAGGGAGGATTCACTTTAACAGCACCAGCTGGATACGGTTCAGTCCATCAGTAGTAACGACGCTCTCAGAGGTGATAGAGCTCAGATGAAAGACCTCACACTTATTTGGGAATTTTTAACATTTTGTTAACACAAAGACATAAAAATTACCTCTGATGAAGCTTGGAAAATGATGAGGCTCTAATGAAAGACTTTAAAGCTGAAAATGGGCATGTGGGACAGAAAGAAAAAAAGAAATGAGTTAATGTATACTTAATGACATTAGAGATGAACTGTCCTCTTTTTACCATTTAAATTTGTGTGAGAACAGAAAAAGAAAGAAAGAAATCTTTCAGGGTAGTGAAAACTGGATACAATCTTTCCATACAGGAGGAAAATATGACATTTCATCCTTCTTTCCCAATTTGAACAGCCTTTAATGTGTGTGTGTGTGTGTGTGTGTGTGTGTGTGTGTGTGTGTGTGAGGGAGGGAGAAAAAGGAAGAACAGAATTTCAGAGAAAAGAAGCTCAAAGGTTGGGGTTTAGATTCCTTTAAGTACACAAACCTCCAAAGTGTGTGTGTGTGTGTGTGTGTGTGTGTGTGTGTGTGTGTGTGTGTGTGTGTGAGGGAGGGAGAAAAGGGAAGAACAGAATTTCAGAGAAAAGTAGCTCAAAGGTTGGGGTTTACATTCCTTTAAGTAGCCAGACCTCCAAAGTGTGTGTGTGTGTGTGTGTGTGTGTGTGAGTGTGTGTGCGTGTGTGTGTGAAAGAGAGAGAGAGAGAGAGAGAGAGAGAGAGAGAGAGAGATAATAAAATTCAAGAGCCTCTATTCACATACACCAATCAGCCATAACATTCACACCACCTGAATGGGGGACAGCCCCATACAAAAAAAGCTTTGATACACTGTGTGTTCTGACTACTTTCTGTCATATGCAGAATTGAGAGTTTCAGCAGTTTGTGCTACAGCAACTCTCCTGTGGGATCAGACCAGACGTCCACTTCAGACGCAATCAATGAGTCTTGGCCACCCAAGACACTCTTTCAGTTCATTGGTTCTCCTTCCTTATACACCTTTGCTATGTACCTACCACTGCATACCTGCAAGATGGAGATCATTAGACTCAGTCGTTTTGCATCACAATGTAGTCTTTTTAATGTCACTGAGATCCTTACAGTCTCTCATTTTTCCTGCTTGCACCACATCAGCTTTGAGAACTGACTAATACATCCCACTGCTTGGCAGGTGCCACTGTTACTGGAATACATCAATGTTATTCACTTCACCTGGGAATACTCATTAGGGTTTCACCATTTGATCAATTACTGAAACCCACTCACACACACACACACACACACACACACACACACACACACAGAGTTGATAAATGAATAATATAAAGATTTAGGTGCTGCCTAAAAGCAGAGCTCTGAAAAAATTACCTTCTTCTGATACAAGGTTTCAGTGTGAGTATGTTTGATGACTCCACCACTGACGGAACATCATGTAGCCATCACGTTATGACCGTCCCCTCCCCAAAATTTTGATATGGTCACAAAGTGTAACACTACTGATATAAGATTTCTTTAATGGTAACCCAATATTACCACAAAGTAGCGAGATGGCATTCCGCTGGATAGGTTTACTTCTGTAAGCACGTTATACGTGGCAGAAACGTCATGCGCTTCCTCAATGGATTGGGTTAAAAGCCTTTCTATTGAAATGAGTAACGCATTGCACAGCAGTAATAGTTTATTTTAACAGCTAAAAAATAAAGATACCTACTGCATATGGCACAGAGAATTCTGTTGTTTAAAAAAAGTGTATTTTATTTTATGGCTTGAAACAAGTAATTGTTTGAAAGGGAATGTAGGGTAGAAGAAGATACTATCACTCAGCCATTCATTCCAATTACGACTCTTATATACTGGCGTGAGAGCTATCGCTACAGAGTTCCCACATGTACACGGATGGACAGACGGACGTATGGACCAACAGACACAATGTTCGCTCGATGCTATAACAATTTCTCTCAAGTATCGTGCTCTGAATAAACACCACTATTAAATGAAGAATGAAGATATATTAAGGTTGGAAACAGAAAGTGAAGACATAAGAAAATAAAAAAGAAGGCATAAAGGAAGAAAAGAACAGAGGAGAAGAAGACAGGCAGTGAGGATATGTGGATTGGAGGACATCGTTATGATGAGGAACGAGCTCTCAACTGAATATCACTGTGATTAATTACCACTGCAGTGCAAAGGATTGTGGGTACATACATATATTCTGCATACACACACACAATCTGGGTTTTTGCTTGTGTGTGTGTGTGTGTGTGTGTGTGTGTGTGTGTGTGTGTGTTTGGGATCATGGAGTATGCTATTAGACAGATGACAGCAGTTGGGGTTTTACAGCATAAAATCTTGAATAAAAGCACTTTCCTTCTCTTCCTCCTTCCTCTGTATTCCTGCTGTCATTCGACTACACTCATATTTGTCTCTCTCTCTCTCTCTCTCTCTCTCTCTCTCTCTCTCGTAAATTGTATAAAGGGAAGTGATATTTGATTAAAATGTGCTGATTGTAATGTGTTGTAATGCCTCTGCACTCTGATTAGCAGTCGATAGTTATCCTAGCAGTTATGCTAGCTCTTTCTGATCATATGCAGTCGCAGAGTATTCAGCATCACTGTCTCTGTAATTATGTCACAGTGCATGATCATGGTTCATTAACTGTGTGTGTGTGTGTGTGTGTGTGTGTGTGGTCTAGCTATTTATCACAGTGTGGGGACATAAATCTGTTTACACAGTCACA
>JAQMYF010000023.1:13648567-13667947 GCA_030014195.1 Neosilurus mollespiculum | reverse complement strand
TGTGTGTGTGTGTGTGTGTGTGTGTGTGTGTGTGTGTGTGAGAGAGAGAGAGAGAGAGAGAGAGAGAGAGAGAGGAGCATGTGTCTGAGAGTCAGAGAGATTGTGAATGTGTATGAGAGAGAAAGAGAGGGTTGTGGGGAGGGGTCCTTGAGAGGGAAAAAATACCGAGTACACCGTTTTATACTTCTAATGTTATCATTAGTTTTGTGTCACCTTTTTTATTGATAGGATCTGGTGTGTGTGTGTGTGTGTGTGTGTGTGTGTGTGTGTGTGTGATGGAAAGCAAATGAAAAGCCATGGTAATCCATAGTTTCTCCTTAGACACCTGTAACAAATAACAATTTACCATCAACTTCTGTGTGTGTGTGTGTGTGTGTGTGTGTGTGTGTAATACTGCAGTGTTGATTGGTACTAACCCTTGGTACACAGTCAATCAGCACACACTGTACCACAATCAACCAATCAGAACACACTGTACCTCTCAGCCAGTCAGCACACACCATTCCACTCTTAGCCATTCGAAACACACTGTACCACTCTCATCTAATTAGAACACACTGTATTGCTGTCAGCCAATCAGAACAAGTCATACCTCTTTCAGCCAATCACAACACACTGTACCACTCTGAGCCAATCAGCACACACTGTACTGCTCTTAGCCAATCAGAACACACCGTACTTCTCTCAGCTAATCGGAACACACTGTACCACTCTTGGCCAATCAGAACACAATGTATTGTTCTCAGCCTATCAGAACAAGGTGTACCCCTCTCACTCAGGCAGACTCCTCTCTCTCAGGCAGACTGATAGGTGTGTGTAGTTAGGGGATTAAAGCCAGTGGAAACAGAAATGCATTATGGGTAATTGATGGAAATTTGGATTAGCTGATATACTTCCGGCTAAAAGAGCTGTTTTCATTATCTATGTCCCACAATCCCCTGCAGCTCATTACCCATCAGCCCCATATATGTGTGTGTGTGTGTGTGTGTGTGTGTGTGTGAGAGAGAGAGAGAGAGAGAGAGAGAGAACCAAATATAATTAAGTTAGTGCTTACTGAAACAATGGACACACATCTTTCTGATTCAGATCGAATCACACACACACACACACACACACACACACACACACACACACACACACAATAACAAACATTAAAAAAGAACAATAATGAATCAATATCAAAATCTCTCCTTTGCACACACATCTCAGGGGGTGCTTCTGTCTGGTGTGTGTGTGTGTGTGCGTGTGTGTGTTTACTGGCTGTAAGCCCTAATGGACTTCTGCCATCACACACTTTATACACTCTCGCACACACAGAATCAGGGCAACACTATTTACAGTCAGTTCTCTTGGTTTCCACGGCAACGTCGCCATACTCTTCTCCTCTAATGTGACCAGACGGCCTTTTCATGTTCAGAGTCAACAACCAACATAAACAATTTACCTCTCCCTGTGTGCGTGTTTGAAATGGACTATTTATGAGTCTGATCTCATTTGAAGTTTGGATTAAAACTCAAACACACACACACGCACACACACATTTTCTTGAAAATGAGCAAATCTGGAACATATTGCAATAAAATCGTGTGTCATGAGCAGTGCAATCTGTCCCTTGCTCTCTATTCACCTTTAATCTCGAACAGGTCACATACCGTCGCATTAAATCCGGTGTTAAAGAGGGCAAGCGCTGATGATAAACACTGAGACATGCAGATGTGTTTAAAGTCTTTATTGTGTTTACAGATACAAACACGAGTGACATATAACTTCAGTAATCAAGCAAAAGTGTGTGTGAGTGTGTGAGTAAAGACATGGAGAACATGTGTTTAATTCTATACAGTGATGTGAGTATTTAAACACGAGTGAATACAAAGCGTGTGTGTGTGTGTGTGTGTGTGTGTGCGCGCGCGCGCGTGTATGTAATGAATAGGGTCAGGAAAGTAGCGTTGTTTGAAAAAGTGCTTTAAACTTTGTATCAGAAAGAAAGAATTAGAAAACAACTTAAAGAAATTAGGAGAAAAAAACAGAGGTAAAGTGGCTGATTGATTAAACGGTAATGAAAAAAGAAAGAAAAAAAATATATATATGTTTTTTCCACAGATGAAAAGGGTTTTTAAAACAGCAATGTTCTGGAATATTCTAAATTCATTTCAAGGTTTTGTTTTATACACTCCTGAATGTTTTTTACAAGTTCAGTATTTATATCCTTAAATTATTTTAAAATAACACGTGATCAAAAAGAATGAAAAACACACTGAATAAAATTGAAGAGAAAGAAAATCCCTTTTAACTTTATTACCAGGACAACGAACAGAAATCAAATGATCACATCAAGGAGACAAAGTCTTCAGATTTTTTTTTTAAAAAGTCAGATTTTATTCTAAAAGGTTGAATTTTCAGATTTAAATTTAATTTAAATTGTAATATTCATATATTCATGACAACAAACCCTTTTCATCACCATCACAGTGTGTGTGTGTGTGTGTGTGTGGGTGTGGTGCACTAAAGGACAGATAAAGTGAGCAAGTGTTCATCCTCCTCCGTGTGCAGACGTGTGCGTGTTGTGTGTGTCAGCGTGCAGTTGTGTGTTGTGTGTGTCGGGGTGTGTGTTGTGTGTTTCAGGATCGAGCGTGTTGTCGGGACTGTAGAGCTGCAGCAGCGCCCCCTCCTGGCCGAGCTCCTTACCACACGACTGACAGCTGCAGTGCAGAATCCTCTCTACCAACTTCTCCACCCGCGGAGCCTCCACACTGCCGGGACACTCCAAAGTCACCTACACACACAAACGCACACACACACACACACACACACACACACAACAGTCATTTTGCACTAAACTTCTCATCTTCCCCAGCACACGGCACTGCAGAGGTCTGGTTTCTGATTGCTCAGAAGGTGTTCTTTTATTTTCTTATGATTGCCTCAATAAACAGGTTTGTATTAATATGCTCCTTCTAAATACATTGTTACCATATCTATATGGTGGCACCATGGCGGTTAGCACGTCTCCCTCACAGCAGGAAGGTCCTGGGCTTGGTGAGGGTGTTTCTGTGAAGAGTTTGCATGTTCTCCTGTTTGCTGTTTCAAATGCCCCTAGGTGTAAGTTTGAGTGTAAATGGTTGTGTGTGTTGGTCCTGTGATGGTCTTGCAAGCTGTTCAGGGTTGGCTGGGCTAGTTGGCTGTCGGCTGAGCCAGGCTCCAGCCTTCCCGCGACCCGAGTAGGATTAAGCGGTCTGGCAAATGAGTGAATAAATTATATCTATAGCAACAGCTTATTCAACCATGTAAAAATAACAGAAATCCCTTCAGTTTTCTGTAAGGACGTAACATGTATGGAAGGAGACTCCAGTGAGCAGCACCTTCCCTTCCTCCACCTTCATGGCTGAAGTGCCCTTGAGCAAGGCACCTTAACCCCCAACTGCTCTCTGGGCACCCTCAATGTGTGTGGCAGCCCATTGCTTCGAGTGTGGGTGCTCACTGTTTACATGTGTGTGCACACTTTGGACGGGATAAATCAAGTGGCAATAATTTCCCTTGCGGGATTAATACAGTATAGTAAAAAAAAAACATTGAATGTAAATTTATGAAAAACAACAGTGTTGCAGTGGCACAGTGGTGCAGTGGTTAGCACGTTCGCCTCACAACAAGAAGGTCCCGGAATCAATTCCCGGGCTCGGAGTGTTTCCCCGTGGAGTTTTCATGTTCTCCCCGTGTAAGTCCAGGTTTCCTCCAGGTACTCTGGTTTCCTCCTACAGTTCAAAAACATGCATAGTAGGCTGATTGGCGGTTCCAAAATTGCCCTTTTGGTGTGAGAGTGAGTGTGAGGGTTGTATGTGTGTTGGCACTGTAGTGGCCGGGCGAACTGTTCAGAGTGTACCCCACCTTCCCCAAGAGTAGGCATTGATGGGCGCCCGCCTCCCTAATAGCCCGCCTCCACACAGCTTTAGTGAGAAGTAGTAAGAGAACTTGGCCAGTTTATTTATTTATTTATTTTTATGTCATTTATTCATTTATTCATTTATTCATTTATCTATTTATCTATCTATCTATCTATGTATGTATTTATTTATTTATTTATTATTAATGCTGGTGTTGGTAGGCCGGTGTTGCTGTTCCAGAGAGAGAGAGAGTGAGAGAGAGAGAGAGAGAGAAAGAGAGAGAAAGAGAGAGAGAGAGAGAGATGCATGTTGTTGAAAATAGGTCATGTTATTGCAAAACTTGAGGAGACCTGATAAGGTAAGCAGCACTGACCTAGTCCAAACTAGTTTACTTTGCTTTACATGGACTTTAAATATTGCATATTTTTATGTTCGTGGTAAATTACTCTAAAGACATAGATTATATATTAATGAAATCTGATTTGATAAATTGATGAGAAAACTGATATGTTAGAATGAAAGATCGAATCAAATCTGTTGAGCTGTTCATTATTAGTGGAGTGTGTGCTGTACCCAGCCCCGTACACACCCCTGTGAATGCTCCATTATTATGGAAATGATAATGTATTAGAATGAGTGCATTAATATAAATCTGCAATATTGTCAGAGTTGCAGTTATAGAACATTGATCACCTTCTGACCAATCCCAATCCAGAACTTAGCAGCAGGGTGTGAGTGTAGTAATGTAATATGATGTAATCAGAGAATAAAGCAGGTGCAGACTCACCACCTCCCACTGTGTCTGCGCAGGCATGCATGAATCACAGTGGACCAGAGACTCAGTGGACTGAGGGAATGTATTGGGTACACTGTAACTGAAACACTGTCCCAAACATGCTCTACACACACACACACACACACACACACACACACACTCTTTAAAATTACTCTTACATTGATTATTGTACTGGCAGTCAAAGTCTAATATGTAATGTCTAATGTGTGTGTGCACTGACCTGTTTTGGATGGACTGAGACACACACCCTGTGTGCCCCACTATCTGTGTGATGTTCTTGGCCTCACACCAGGCGCTTTTATCAGGGAACAGCGCCAGGCGGTTAATGTGTGCAGGTGGTGCTGCTGAACACACAGCCAGTAGGACACAGCCAAACAGCAGCATCGCTGCACCTGGAGGGGGTGGGGTCATGATAAGATGCAGCCTCAGTCTCACATGGCATCCTGATCTACATAAGTCAAGTCAAGTCAAGTCAGTTTTATTTGTATAGCGCTTTTTACAATTGACATTGTCACAAAGCAGCTTTACATAGTAAAATTAAATTATGGAGGAATCTAAAGAATTTTCTCTACAACCCTCTACACATCCCTAATGAGCAAGACAGTGGCAAGGAAAAACTCCCTCAGGGAAAAACTCCCTCAGAACATATAACATAAACATATAACTGCACTCTCTAGTGTGCACATATCCACTAGAGACATATTTCATATTCTTTATAAAAGTGCACTACAAAATGATGATGCCTACACCCTATTTAGTGCACTACATTAGGTGTGAAATAGCCATAAATGTGCATTCATTCATTCATTTATTTTCTGAACCGCTTAATCCTAATCAGGGTCGCGGGAGGCTGGCGCCCATCTCAGCCGACTATGGGCAAGGGGACAGTACACACTGGACAGCTCGCCAGGCCATTGCAGGGCAGAAACATGGCAATGCAGCCTACTTTTTACCAAAGTCATCAATGGTTCTTTTACATGCTTCTCACCACAGTAAGAGACATGGCCGGCCGTTGATAATCCAGTTAGCTGCACTGGCGGATATGTGCATGCACTGTATATTCTATAAAGAATCTGTGAGCATTACGTTCCCTATTCCCCAAACCGAGCATGAACTTAACTGCATACTGCATGTGTGTACTTACTTTAGGACATATGGGCTCTACACCCTCTGCAGTGCACTACATGTCCAATATGGAGCCACAAATTAAGATTTAAAATCTAAGTACCTGTATAAAAGCACTACTGACAGAGTTAATTAAATACTGCTCCCTGCACATAGTGCACTATATTTCCAACAGAGAAGTGGTTGTGTTATTAACAGGCTTCCCCCCTATTTCTGCACTACACAGGGTACAAAAGAGTGGCGTTTTTCACTCTATGTAGTACACATTATATCAGATAAAGTACATGTTGGATTCATAGATTCATAGATTGTCCAAGGTTTATGAGTACACTTGGAGCATAATTGGGGTATAAAAGGAGGCAGGGTGCATCCACAGGATGAAACTTGATGGAATGGTGTTTCCAAGTTAATCAAGGTCCCCTACGATGGCGCAGCAAGGCCTGTGACGCTCTGTTAAGCTCTACTGTGCTCTACTGTGATTCACACATTCTATCATGATTGGCATCAAATCATAATACATCATAATAATCGAAGCAAACATGATCAGTACGATCATCATAAACCCACCAAGTTCCCACAAGATCATCACAATCGTACCTACGACCCCCCTCACTCCTCACAACTGCCTCAAATCATGGAGATCACAGACATCATGCACCAGTGTAAACCGAGGGTTACATATAGACAAACTCACTGTGTACATGCTATATGATCTATAGGACCTAGCTCTATGCATATAAACTCAACTTAAGGTATATTTAGAAACAAAGCTATCTGATAATTAACAAACTTTCATTAGCCATCACTCAGTTTAGAGTTCCTCTTAAGACCACAAGTGTGTGTACTGCGGATTTTACATTCATGAAAATACGATGTGAAACACAATCCACACCATAAGGGCACTCAAAGAACACAGATTCAACATTTAACAACATCCTCTCTTCAACAACTCTTCTGTGATATGCAAATCTGCAACCACAACCACTTTATGCATCTGGATATACTGTATATCCAGTGGAGTCACCAAACTTCTACACTGGTTATGTTTTGTCACATCTGAACTTTGCTGACATCTACTGGATTTTAAGATGTATGATGTTCTTGAGCCCAGACTTCCACTAAACTCTGTATCTCTCAATGTTATTCATTCATTCATTTATTTTCTGAACTTAATCTTAATTAGGGTCGTGGGGAGGCTGGCGCCCATCTCAGCCGACTCTGGGCGAGGGCAAAGTACACCCTGGACAGCTCACCAGGCCATCACAGGGCAGAAACATGTTGACGGCAACTCAGTGACCTATTCTTTACGAAAGTCAGCAATGGTTCTTTTACATGCCCCTCACTACAGACAGTGAGAGACATGGCTGGCCGTTGATAACCCAGTTAGCTCTACTGGGGGGACAGTGATGACACTCGGTGATAGTGGGGCTTGAACCCCTGATAGTGTATGTAAATGCGTGCGCGTGCAGTGTGTGTACATGAGAGAGAGAGAGAGAGATGGAAATGCTGTATGCTGGTTTTATTATTTCTTTAGAAATCGAATACCTTCTTAATTTTCTTAACATTTAAACTCTGACCTTTTCGCTCTCTACGAATCAGTGTTGCACTGCCAAGTTAGCGTGTTTCCGCGATATCATTCCTCTGCGGTCTTGTTAGTGTTATTGTAAACAGACTCAAAACCAAAACAAGATGTAAAACAGGTGTACTTAGCCAGTGAGCCTGTGAATAAGGTGTACTGAGCCTGTGAGCTAGGGTGGTTTCACCAAGAAACCTTCTTATTCATCCAAAATAAACTGATAATAGCTGATAAAACACACCAGGCTATTCACCAGTGAATGGGATCCTTTAATATCCATCTACTCGATACAGCCTGATATAAACCTCTCTCTCTCTCTCTCTCTCTCACACACACACACACACACACACAGTGTGCTGTCGACTTCATGCTGACTGGTAGTTTATTAGCTAGCGTAGGATCAGTGCAGAGTTAAGCGTAAGCTATGTGTAGGGGGTTGAATAGTTTCTCCACCCTGCATAGTGCATTACATGTTGAGCTCTAGTTCATGTTTCAGTTCTTCGTCTTTGTGTTGGTTGTAGCGTGTAACTCGGTATTGAACAGGTCATAACAGGAAACCTGCAGAGAGATTTGGCTTTGGGTCTCTGATTTGTTCCAGAACAGATGAAGTATCGCCTGAAGAAACACACAAACGCTGCTGCAGTGGAAACTTCACAAAGGCCATGAGAGAGTGCTATAAAAATACCTCTTTATAAAAGTATTATTCTGACAAGTATGTGTGTATAGTGTGTGGGTGATCATGACAGTTTGTGTGTGTGTGTGTGTGTGTGTGTACAACAGATCTGTTGTTCAGGACGGTTTTGCTCCAGTGGTGTGTCACAGCTTCAGAGAGTTTTAATGAGCTTCAGAGAGCTCACATAGCCGACATGGAGAGGCACAAAGAGAGAGAGAGAGAGAGAGAGAGAGAGGGAGAGAGAGATGGACTCCACCTGACTCCAATAAACCAGAACACACCACATCATATCAACATGTCTCCAAAATGTCTTCACCATGTCCCCTGGGGTCTGTATGTTTAACTGAGAAGACACTATATGCCCCGCACTCGCGTTTCTTTTCCTTCCAACGCACAAGCAGCATGTCTGTAACTGGCCCCGAGCCCCACTTAGTTAAATAACATTCCTCTCTGATTCAATATTCCTGTCCAGAGTGGACGTGGCCCGCAGGACGCTGCAGGGGAAACGGAGACGACCTGGGAGGACAGCAAAGATCTGACTCATGGATTCGACGGTAGGTATGAACACTTTAATGCTTGGCAAGGTTGTGCAAGTTTGGGCTAAAAGAATTAAGAGATATAATCAGATCTCTCTCTCTCTCTCTCTCTCTCTCTCTCTCTCTGGTGTTACTCAGATGGCTCTGGATGAACCCTGTACACAGTTGTGTTGGTGTAACTTTAGAGAAAACCTTCCAGAAGATCCAGGAATGAACCTCTGAACACACTCATGAAACTGCCTTCTGTTGTTCATTTTTGAAATGGATCTACTGTTTAATAAACTTCATCCTGCAGCCGCACATCAAAGAAATGTACTCAAACTTCATCAACTTCAAAACATCATCACCCACTTTCGCACTGACCTTCCTGTCCCCATGGAGTGGCTGAGAGAGAGAGAGAGAGAGAGAGAGAGAGAGAGAGAATGACGTACCGATCAGAGCCGCGCGCGAGCCGTAGCACAGACCCCCGGACACCGTGGAACACTGCGCGATCCAGACCCGGGACGGACGCTGCTGGTAATGATGAAAGTGATGTCGGTGACGGATGATGATGATGGTGACGGGAGATCAAACGGAGTAGATAATAAAACTCTCCCCGTTAAGAGAGGAAGCTGTGCTGCGGCAGTAACGGTAACTTTATCTGACTCTCTCCGGTAGATCCTCCCTCCCCGCTCCCCGCCCTCACCCCTCCGTTACTCTCTCTCTCTCTCTCTCTCTCTCTCAGAGCACACGAATAAGGACATGATCTCTCTTTTTTTTACATGAACACACTCTCCTCACTGTCACTAACACTGTAATAAAACACACACACACACACACACACACACACACTTGGGAATGTGTTTATGTAACATGTATGGAAAGTGGCACTTTGTCACAGTCAGAGTTGAAACTGGAACTGGAGTTTTTGGTATCTTCAGGGAATAAAGAGATGATCGAGTGTTTCTCTGTGATAACGTAAGTGAGGACACAACCCGACTTGTTCCTTTGACATGTTTATTAATGTTAATTAACAAGAAGGAAGGAGTTCTGGTTGATGAGCAGTTTGAAAGAGAAATAAAGCACTTGCAGCTGTGCTGTTCGAGGTAAATCACACCACTGTAACAGCACCACACACACTGTTACACTCTGGATACGCCACGAGAACATACACACTGAGTCTGCACTGTTTCCGTTTAAATAAAAACACACATCTGCATGCACATCCTGATCACATGACGTTCAGGTGTGAAGTTGGACTTGTACACTGTCACCAATATAAGTACAGTATCAGTCCAGTTCTGTCCCTATACCTGGGTTTACACTTGGCCACAATGTCCACGATCTCGATGAATCATGATGAACGTGGGGGTCGTGGGATCGAATTGTGATGATCTTGATGGAATTTGTTGGAATCGTGGTAATCGTGATTATTACTGATCTATTACGATTCGGCGACAATTGTGATAGAATGTGGGAACCGTATTAGAGTACAGTAGAACTTAACAGACCTTAACAGAGTGTAACAGACCTTGATGCACCGTTGTAGGGGATCTTGATGAACTTGGAAACACGATTCCTTAAAGTTTCATCTTTTGGATGTACCGAAATGCCTCCTTTTTATACCCCCATCGTGCTCCAAGCATGCTCCTAAATCCTGGAGCTCCACGCTTTTCCCTGCAGGACTCATTAATGGACCTCAAGCTTACTATATTTGTCATTTTTGGGCCAAAATTGCACATGTTCCCAAGCAGTATTTAACGGGTACAAAGAAGTACTTCAGAGAGTACTGACCCGGTGACAAGCCACTGAACCCCTGAAGGCACAATAAAGTACTTAAAGTAACATCCATCTGTTTAGAAAAATAAGGCAACATCATCTGCAGCTTGTCTCATATTAATGTAGAATAATTAAAAGGAATGAAAAAATAAAGATGAAAAGACACTGGCTTTGATCCTTTGCTTTTAAAAGCTCTCCCAGATCTGCTCTCAGTTTGTCCGAGAGGAAAACACTGTAAAAACAGAGCTGAGGGTCGGTTTGTTCAAACACAAACTACACAACCACAGAAACCCCAGGTTTGCATTCCGAAGCTTGAGCTGTGTCTGAAGTGCAAAACGTTTCCAAATCAAATCATTTAGCAGTGAAAGCTTTGGGAAGTCGAACAGACAAATAAACCTTGCATGCCGCAGTTTTCTCTGAAGGACACGTGTAAGTGGCTTCACACACTCACCTTCACTTGCTGGATTACCCCTGAACCTTCACTGAGATAAACACATGGTCCTGCTGAGGTTCTGCCAGGTTCTCAATGGACAGTTTAACAAAAAATGAAAACCTGTTTCAGGGTAAGCTTCAGAAATATTTAGATACCTGATGGTCTTTGAGCGAGAAGGCCTTTCCTGCAAACCAATAACTATGAGCTTGAAGGTTCAAATCCCATAAAGTCTCTGAAATTCCACCAACACAAACCCCATTCATAGTATTTTTATCATACACAGTGCCTTGCTAATCAGTGGCTTCCAGGTTCCACTCCTCAGTAGCCGTGTTAGCATGCTAGTCAACACTTTCCTTAAAACATTCTGATGAAACTCTCACCAGAAGTATTTTTGTTGCTCTATTGAGTATTACATCTTTTTCATACAGCAGTGTGTGCCCTGAATGTTTGCGATATAAGAGCACAAGATGATAAGGGTGCATCCCTCACAGAACCACAGGTATGGGAGCCAGCTTTTCACGTGAACTTCGTATCACTGGATTCTCACCCTGATGACGGAGGCTTCGTTCGCTCCAAGTAGAGTGCCGATAGATCCTGCGCAGCACCTGTTGGATTCAGGGTGGAGCTGAAACACCAGATGAAAACCACAGGAGTGTGGAAAATCCATCAGTGATTTATTCCAGTGCTCTGCTGCTTCTCTTTAGAAGTTCAAGAACAGTAAAATACGGCTTCAGTCTGAAAAGTGACTGACCAGAACCACAGGGTTTTAGGTTTAAACCCTTTGTGTCAGAAGCCTGGAGGTTTTAATATTGAGCTGAAATTGAATTTAATGCATGTAATAATGAGAAGCAGATCGGACATAAAGAGCTGGAAGGTTTTAGGTTGGAATTACAGAACCCACACAGTTCCACAATACAGCTCAGTCACTGGCTCTTTGCATTCAGTCAGCTCAGTGCTGTAGGTGTGAGGAAGAGCTGCATGTAGCCCTCATGCAGCCCAGTTTGTGTTGTGTGTTAGTGAGAAACTAAAGAGTCTAAACTCCTCCTCTTAAATCTGTTACAAAGCGCTGAGACTGGAGCCTCCTTCCATAAACAATCAGAATGCAGGATTTATGAGTACAGGTACATTATTAAGCAATATGATGTTTATTTCTTAATGCATGTGAATGAGTTAAATTTGAAGTTCTTTCACTCACTCACTTACTCACTCACTCATTTGCTGAGCTGCGTAATCCTATTAAGGTAGTCGGGACCCTCAGCCGGCACTTTGCGAAGGCGTGGTACACCGTGAGCAGTTCACCAGTCCATCACAGGGCAAAACCCACACTCACACCTACAGGCCAATTAGTCTAATGTCCTTGAACTGTGGAAGAAATATCCGGAGAAAACCCTTGCAAGCCCAGGTAGAATATGCAAACTCCATTTTGTCGAGTCCAGGACTCGAACCCAGGACCTTCTTGCTGTGAGGTGGACGTGCTAACCACTACACCACTGTGCTGCCATTTAAAGAATTAGCACAATTGATTCACAAAACCCATTTGTCTTAAGGTGTGTGTGTGTGTGTGTGTGTGTGTGTGTTGTATATACAGTTAGTGTTTATGAATTCTAGTGCAGTTGTAAAGATTTATTTTCTGTTCAGTGACCTGACTGCAGAAATCGAAACAAACCGATAATGCACACACACACACACACACACTCAACCCATAAATTTCCACTGGTGTGTGTGTGTGTGCTTGTTTCACCTGTTAGTAATAAGTTGTGAGACTCAGCTTATAGCAGGCATTCTAGAACATTCCCAGCATTCTGCAGCACCAGGAGGCATGCATGCGTGCGTACACACACACACACACACACACAAACAATAAGACAAAATCCACTCCCAGCTCGTCATGGCACATGATGGTTCTACCCTGTTCCGGCCCTGACGTGTGTGTGTGTGTGTGTGTGTGTGTGAGTGTATCCATGAGTGGAGTCTGGAGAGCAGTTGTGTGTGTGTGTGTGCGCGCCTACTCTGTGTTTAACCCAAGGGAATATTGCGGGTGTATTAGCAGCATTAGTGCTGACATGTACAGCCCACATTACTGTAACAGCACTCATTACTGACTAATAATCCCAATTACACTCACACACACACACACACACACACACACACACACACACACACTTCCCTTCATCTCAGCAGCTGCAGTGTTTATCTTGCATATCACTCTCCCTCCATCTGCCTCTTTTTCTCCTCTCGCCAAGAGCGTTTGGATTTTTCTGTCTCGCTCTCTCTGTCTGTCTCTCTCACTGTGTTTCTCTGTGTCCCTTAGGGCTGCAGGTGCTGATTCTGACTTCCATTTCCAAAACAGCAGGAGCAACAACTCTCCTGCTCATTAACGCACACATGTTCTTTTACACGCATAAAGTCACAAACTCAAACACACATCCTTGTTGAGTTCTTTAAATTTTATTGAACATTATCTCCCTCTCTCTCTCTCTCTTTCTCTCACACACACAGACACATTGCAAGGAGACAACAGTCAGATGAAGCAGAGCAGGAGACAGGACACATCTATGGATCCTGAGAGAGAGAAAGAGAAAGAGTAATTTTTGTGTGTACATATGCATGTGTTTGTGTGCTTGCATATATATGTGTGTGTGTGTGTGTGTTAGAAGAACCTATTGAATGAAACTAGAGAAAGATCAGTCTGGTGTACAGTAAATCATTCGTACTGTACAGATGTTAATTTCTTGTAATTTTATGAGGTAGTTTGGGTTCAGTAGGGATAGCTGGATTTTAAAGGCGGAGCTCCCAATAGATATCTCTACTGGTAGATGTCGGAGGCTGGTGTTATAAGAGTTACCTTTAATTAGGAAATAAATAACTCTCCCCTGCCTTTCCCGAATTCACGCTGGAGCGAAAGCAGGAAAGATTCACACAGAATTTTCTGTTCATTTCCTTTCACTTGTTGATTTCCACATTCATTTGAGTGACCTGTCTTGTTAGATTAATTATCCATTTAATGAGTTCATGTTCCGTGCTGCCACTAAGATTATGTGTGTGTGTGTGTGTCAGGGGTGGGGTGATGCCAAGCACAAAGGACTGATTACATCATCACACAGAGTACCAATTAGAACACTATCAGTTCTCAAATGTCCGTACTACCAGCATGCACCTCTACTTATTGTGGCGCTAATCAGGATCAAGCCAGTGATGGGGTGGGCATGGACGGACAGAAATGAGATAGCCATCATATTGCATGCCTACGGGGCTCTGCTCAGGAGCTCAGCTATAAATTTTCATGTCTGGAAGAGAATGTGTTGTGTGTTGATGCAGTGCATGTGTGCGCACGTGTTTTACCTTCACCATGTGTCCGTGTAGAAGGTATGGTGATCTGAAGTCGTGTTGGCAGTTAGAATACGCCATGCCGATCCCCATTCCTGCTCCAAAAGCTACCGGCCATGTACGCCCTACACACACAGGTTCATATTTGTGAGCACTTTGTAGTTTCCGTACCCTGCAGTGTACACTGACATAGGTGTGTGTGTGTGTGTGTGTGAATTATAACTTACGCTTGAAAAGCAAGATTGAGAAAAGAGCGCCAAAGCTGAGCCCCGTTACTGAAGGAGACAGAGAGAAAAAAAGTAAGTTGAGATAAGACATTACACACACACACACACACACACACACACAGGTATGAGCCCCAGGTTGCCTATGTCTTCTACCAAGGTGCACGCGGTAGGTACACATATACCAAGTTACAGGGGTGCCCTCATGTGACCTTTGACCTCTGACCTGCGGAATCACACCTGCTAACCAGATGCAAGGCAAGGGGGAGGGTCCAGAGATGTGTGTGAGAGAAAGAGAGAGAGAGAGAGAGAGAGAGAGAGGGAGTGTGTGTGAGAGTCAGAGAGAGAGAGTGAGTGTGTGAGAGTGTGTGTGTGTGTGTGTGAGAGAGAGAGAGGATTGTGGGGATGTGTCCATGAGAGGAAAAAAAGTAAAAAGAATAAAGCAGAAAATGGGAGAGCGAGAGAGTTAACATTCCTTTATTAAAGAGACAAAAAGACTTAAGAACTTGAGAGAGCTGTATTATACACCCCCCCCCCAGTTCAATTCATCAGTTCTTTATTCGTCTAAATGTCAGAAGTTACATAACACACACACACACACACACAAAGTGTAAACACAGCCAAAGGAACACAAACACACACAGAGAACTATTAACACAGTTTATATGAAACCTGATATAAACACAGGAAAGAAGACGAATCGTTGTCTCTATCTTTACTTTCCTCTCTCTGTCACTCTCTCGCACACTTTCTTCTTCTTACTCTCCTTCTCTCTTGCCCCATTTGTTCCTTTTCTTTTGAGGATTTCTTTCTTGACTTTTTTTGTTTATCTCATTCTCACTCACTTATTTGCCAAACCGCTTAATCCTATCAGGGTCGCGGAGAGACTGGAACGTATCTCTGCCGACACTAGGCAAAGGTGTGGTACACTCTGAACAGTTCGCCAGACCATCGCAGAGCCAACACATACACAACCATTCACATTCACACCTAAGGGCCAAGCCTGGGACACGAACCCAGGACCCGATCCCAGGATAACCTCTACACCACTACTGCCCCTTTCTTTGTATCGACAGAATAAAATATATCATTTTCCATCCTTTCACTATTGCTCCCCAACCAGAAGCCTCTCCCTCCCTTATTCTCTCAAACCCTAACCCAGTCTCCCTCTCTCTCAAACCCGAACCCTCTCTCAAACCCTAACCCTGTCTCTTTCTGCCGCTAACCCTAACCCTCTCTCCTTCCTCCCTCTCTCTCAAACCCTAACCCTCTCTCCTTCCTCCCTCTTTCTCAAACCCTGTCTCTTTATCTCCCCAACCCTAACCCTCGCTCTTCTCTCACTCTCTCCCAAACCCTAATCCTCTCTCTCTTTCTAACCATCCTTTCTAACCCTAACCCCTTTCTCCCTCTCTCTAACCCTAACTCTCTTTCCCTAACCCAAACCCCTCCCTTTCTCCCTGTCACTTTAACCCTAAGCCTTTCGCTCCCACTCTCTCAAAACTTAACCCTGTCTTTCTCTCTTCAGCCCTAACCCTTGCTCCTTTCTCCCTCTCTCTCAAACCTTAACCCTCTCTCTTTCTCTCTCCAGCCCTAACCCTCGCTCCTTTCTCCCCTCTCTCTCTAACCCTAACTATTTCTTTCTTTCCCTAACTCAAACCCTTTCCCTCTTTCTCCCTCTCACTTTAACCCTAAGCCTCTCCCTCCCTAACCCCCCTAACCCCCCTAACCCCCCTAACCCACTTCCTTCCTCTCTCCAACTCTCTCTCTAACCCCTCTCACCTACCTGGACCTTCCCTCCTCTTGTCTCTCTCTAACCCCCAACCCTAATCCACTTCCCTCTCTCTATCTCTCTCTAACCCCTCTCACTTACCTGAACCTATCCTCCTCTTGCCTCTCTATAACCTTCCCCTACCCTAACCCTCTCCCTCCCTCACTCTCTAACCCTCAACCCGAACCCTCTTTCTCCCTCTCTAACCCTAACACTCTTTAGCACTAACCCCCTAACCCTAACCCATTTCCTCCCTCTCTCTAACCCGAGCCCTTTCTTCCTCTTTCTGTAAGCCTAAACCCCCAACCCTCTCACCCTCCCTCTCTCTTTAACTTGAACCCTCTCTTCAGCCCTCTGTCTAACCCTAGTCCTCGCACAGCAGTACAGAGTCAGATCCTGCACTCGTTCTTGCTGCTCTGTCGTTTTATATTTTCATGTGATGAGGATAGTGAGCCATTACACAACTGCCTCAAACACACCGCAAAAACACCAAACAACATTCCACCCTTCTCTTGCTTACCCACTAACTCCCCCTCTTTCTCTCCCTCATCTATCCCTCTCTCTCTCCACATTTTCTCTCCAATCAAAACTTTCAGAGTTCAACAATTCAGTTTGGCTAAACTGACTCACCTTCTCTCTCTCTCCCCTGCCCTCTACACCTCCCATCCTCATTTTCTATTTATTTATGCCTCTATTCTCTTCCCTTTTCTTCTCTCCATCTCTTTATTACCCCCTCTTTATACTTCTCATGTTTTCTATCTTTTCCCCATCCTCCTCTTCTTTCACTCTTTGCATGTGTAGTCCATGAAGCCACTAAAATGTTTTTTTGTCAGTGCACTCCGACCTTGTTCCCTCTTTCGCTCTCTTTCCATGTTGGTTGCTGGTGTATGTATGTTATGTGCCCGTGTAGGTGTGCATGTCTGAGGGAGAGACAGACAGACAGACAGAGAGAGAGAGAGAGAGAGAGAGAGACAGACAGACAGAGAGACAGAAAGAGAGGCGTGTTTTGAGGAGTCACGCACACTGTCTGATGTTTTACGGCGTGTCGTATCGCAGCGCTGAGGGGAATCAGCTTCATTAAAACCACATGTGTATATGCGAGTCTCAGAATACTAACCCCACAGCACTAACTCCAGAGTGGAGTGCTAACTCTCCTCACAGAGATCAACTGATACCTTACAAGAAACTAAAGATGTCATCACATTGTTTCCTTTTGACATCATCAAAAGAGCGTCAGAGACAAGAGAGTTAAACTCACTGCACAGTGATGAATTGTAAGCCTGTGAGTGTGTTCCGTGCCTCCTTCTCCTCTTCATCCTCATCATCACGGTCACCCTTCATACACAGGCTGCTTTATTTGTTGCACAACCAACATGGGGTCATTGTCCTGTTGGAACCTGATTGTGTTCATATTTCTGATGATCTGAGGTTCTGCTGAAGAATCGTAAGTTTCCCCACCTTCATGATTTCATCCACAGTGAATCAATTTCACTGCCGTAAAACAGCCCCAGAGTGAGATGCTACCACCACCACGTTTCACGGTTGTACAGTGTTCTTGGGGTTGAATTCCTCACCTATACTCCTCTCAACATACCTTCTCATTGTAGTTGAACTTTCCTCTAAAAGTTTTTTCCTTGTCAAGCTGCAGAATGTAGTGGAGTTTATAGATGTGGATTTTGGAGCAGGTTCTTCTTTCTTGGACGGTTGCCTCACAGTCCATGTTGATGTATAAAAAAAATAATAATTAAAAAAAAAAAAAAAATCACTCGACTGTCGACAATGACGCTGGTGTTCCAGCAGCTTCCAGTTCATGGCAGGTGTGTGTCTTGATCTTTTCTGGGTTGGTCTTGATCATCTGAACCAATTTCCTACATGCTGAGGGGAAAAATTTGGGTTTTCTTCCAGATCAGATTTCAGTAGATTTCTCTACTTTCCAATAATGTGTTTCTCTACTTTCCAATAATGTGTACAACTGTTTGAACTGATGATGTAGGAATCTATCTACTTTCTATCATCTTAATTATAAACATCCCCGCCTTGAGACTTTGCCCTCTTTCTGTTTTGTATAAATCCCAGATAAAACCTGTGAAGCTAAGATCAGCGTAAATGATGGAAATATTTCCTCCAGCTGTCTAAACGGAGCCGGCGTGCACGCTGAGAACTGACCAGAGCTGCGATTCGCAATGAGATGAACAAGTCCAAAAACTTGCAGTACCGTTAATCATCACCATGATTCTGGAAACAATCTGACAGCCAGCGAGTTCCTGCCAAACAGACAACTTCTGCAGAACCTCCTGATCAAAAAAATACAATTCACACATTCTGGAAATTCCAGAAGTAGGCGAGTATTTAAAAACTCCTCCAAGATTCACGGAGCATCAACAACTATTTTACCACATTGTTAAAAAAATACTGTCATGTGGTCAAGCCTTCTAAAAGTTTTAACACCACAAGCAATTATTTAACAATGTGTGCATATATGAAAGTAAAAGAAAATAAAGAGAGAGCGGTGCATGAACTGTCTATAGCTGCTTGTTACTTGTTTGACTGATATTAAATGTAACTATAACCAGATAAAACATATCACAGGTTATATTTGAATAATTAAAGGATTGAAATTTTAGTAAATCACTGAGATATAAGAGGATTGATATCCACGGGGTCTTACCACCCTGAAATTGACATGGCATGACACTGCATTCGTTACCTCTGGGATTTAGGTTGATCACTAGATGTCAGGTGGTTCAGGCGACTTGCAAACTTTTGGTACCCAGTAAACAAAATGGCGGACCAGTCGTTGTAAGAGATGTTAATGTATTTAATGTTGGTTGTGAACAGACGATTTTGGCAGAAAGATGTAGGTTCCACTCTAGATACCTAAAAATCCATGTGACATTTGATCACACAGTTTTTCGTCTTTATTTCTCACTAAAATCTATTATCACTTGTAAAACAATGGTTTCTTTATCAATTATTTGCTATCTGAATGCCGCCAGTGAAGATAAAGGTGAAAGGTCACTAAGTGGGACAAATGAAGGTACTCTAGCAACACCAGTTCACCAGTGGTAAATACCACTTATCTAAAAATAAACACTGGAAAAACATTTCATAAGTAGGTCATATTTAAATTGTATTTAATACCATTTATGCCAAAATGTCCTGTAATGTCCCATGTGTTATATAGCCTGTTACTGGTAATAAATAGCCAATAATACTCATTATTACAATTATATAATTTATGTTTTTAAAATATACTATCCCAAGGCCAAATTATTTAGTTATTAGG
>JAQMYF010000023.1:13608793-13630725 GCA_030014195.1 Neosilurus mollespiculum | reverse complement strand
TATACACACACACACACATACATACACACATACATACACACACACACACACATATATATATATATATATATATATATATATACACACACACTTACAGTAAAAGAATTTTCAATAAGGCTCCAGTCTAAACAACAATGCCACTAGCAGTATGGCACCTGAGTTGATGCTGTCAGTCAGTGCGGTGTCTAATGAATGCTCAAATTTTGGTCACCTGGCATTTTCCATGAGTTGCAAAATAAATATGAAATAAAGTCAAGACATAACAATTGAAAATTATTTTTGTTTGAAATAATAGTTTTCTAAATCAAACTTTGCTCTTGTCTAATCTCCCCTATTTGCAGCAATTACAGCCTTGCAGACTTTTGTTATTCTAGCTGTCAAGTGACCTTTCCACAGATTAACGAAAAAGCAGAGCCGCCACAGACCTACAAGCGAACAATAATCTTACTGGCAATACAATGTCAATATACACTCTTTAACATCAATCACACAGAAACCACCAACAAAAAGTTGTGTTGAGTAACATATATAAAACATAATATATTTTACTTTATTGTCCACGGTATAAAGCCTATTGATTAACTTGATTTACTGATTTAATATATTGATTAACTAATTAAATAATCAATATTTACCAAATGAGAAATATTTAGTCAACCCTAATTCACTAATTTATATTACAACATGCCTGTGGGGGAAAATCTTAGCAATGTCCAGAACACCCCCTGTTCCAAGCTGCTGGTTAATTTCCCACATTAATATGAAGATGATCTAAACAAAACCTCTTTGTTTAGAGCTTGTGCATGAAATGGGAGGCTTAAAAAAAATAAATCCATGGCTGAAAGCCATTTAAACAGACATCAATCTGTAACTGCAAAACACAAAATATCTCAGGTCTGCATGTATAATAGGCCTTAGCTATGTTTAGTTGTGTTGCCTTGCCTTTGAGAGGAGAGGGAGAATCTGTTGAGTTAAACACCTTATTTATGCGTTTATTCACGTGGCTACCCAGAGAACACTCAATACATTAATCCTATAAAATACTGCAAACTTGGACAACATGGCACTTTTAAATTTATGATGGATTGGTGCCATCAGTGAACAGCTGAAGCTTAAAGCAAATGAGATGTACATATTTATAAATTGTTTTGTTTTTGATGTTTTAAAAACTTACCTTAGGGCATACAGTGTTTATTGTTTGCATGTGTGTTCATTCAGTTGTGTGTGAGCTGTTGCATGGTTTAATCCATCGTATACACTTATCCAACTGGGTTTTTGGCTTTAGAAAAAAAGATAAAACAGGCTTCCTTTCAGGATACCTTTCGTCTTCCCACACAAACAAGGACCATGTTAGCAGTTGCAGTGAATTGTTTCCTATGGGTCTTTTTCCATCAGCCAGCGTCTCTGTTAGACCGCTTGAGTTCAAGAAAATAAGGCATTTTGATTGGTTAATACTCTACAAGTGATTCACAGTGCAAAGAGGTTTATTTGAAAGATGAAGAAATTTTACCCCATGCTTCTTGAAGCACCTCCAAGTTGGACTGACTTGATGGGCACTTCTTTGGGTTTAGATCCAGTGACTGCGCTGGCCACACCATTATTGACAGAATACCAGCTGACTGCTTCTTCTCTAAATAGTTCTTGCATAGTTGAGTGTGTTGGCTCATTGTTCTGTTGTAGGAAAGTGGCTCCAGTCATACACCATCCACAAGGTATGGCACGGTGTAATAAAATGGAGTGATAGCCACCTTTATTCTAGATACCCTTTAACCCTGTACAAATCTCACCCTTTACCACCACCATAGCACCCCCCAGACCGTCACATTTCCCCCACCATGTTTGACAGATGCCATCAAGCAAGCCTCTCAAGCATTATTTTCTTTATTCTGCTCATTACATCTTAAACCTAGATTTATATATCCATAGCTTTTTTCCCCATTGTTCCTTTGTCCAATGTCTGTGTTCTGTTGCCCAGATTCTTTTCCTTTTATACACCAGTCTCTGTTTTTTCTTTGCAACTTCAGGAGTTGACTCTTCACTAAAGTTGAGACTTGTGCTTTGCGGTCACTATTTAATGAAGCTGCCTGGCAGTTGTTTGTTTCTTGAAACAGACTATAGAATAGCCTTCATTTCTCAGAATTTCGTTTTCAGAACAAATGTAGATTGATGAATTTCAGAGGAAGGGTCTTCCATTTTGAGTCCATAATCAAACCCACAAATGTGGGTTTAATAATCAAACCCCCACCCCCCCACCCACCGGTTCCTGGTTGCTGTAGTTATAGGATTTTGGTTGACTGGCACCCCTGTGTGGTGATGAGGTGAAGTGTGAATGTATGATACATGCAGGTAGAGATTAAAAAGAGCAAGTAGATGAAGGTGTAGTAGTTATTTTACTTATCTGTAAATTATATAATGTATTCTGTGATATTCTGATGGACATTTCAGGATTTGATGGTTTAATTTTTGCATGTGTGTGAAGCAGGATTATAATAATGTGTGTTTGCGTACATATGTGTGCATTCATGGTTTAACACTGGTCATGTTGTATCACTGTACAGGAGTGTGCAGACGCTGGCGGCGGTTCGTGCTAAGCAGGAGGCTCTGAGGACTGATCTGATCGACGCAATCAACAAACGCAAACAGCAAAGCTAGAGACGCTCACATGACTCACCTGTATCTCACCCCCTCTTGTCTTTGCCATCATGTTAATTTTCTCTCCAGTTGTCATTGTGCTGTGCTCTGTCTGCAAAACGCTTGTCTTTGGTTTTTGTTTTGGTTTCATTTTGGTTTTGTTTTGGGGGTCCTTTTGTCTGCTGACTGTCACTCAACGGTTAATGAGGAAACACCCAGGGGGTGGGGGGTTATAACATCTGTTTTACATAAGGGAAAGGAAATCTCTGCTTCGTTTTTATTGTATCTTCAGTCACACCCGTATATTAGCCAGACCCCTGTATAAGTGACACCGATTTTCTCCTTATAAATGTACTTGTTTGGTTAAGATACAGGTGATTTAAAATTATTATTATTATTATTATTATTATTATTATTATTAATATTAGTCATTCTCTTTGGGTGGGGTGTGTGGGATATACTGTCTCCCTGTCTTGCAGTCTGTCTCTCTCACCCAAAGCTTTGCTAGTTTATTTCTGTTTGTTTTTTGTTGTTGTTTTTTTGTATGGGGGTGAAATATCTTTTTTTTTTTTTCTTTTTTTTTTTTTTTTTGTAAAGCTTACAATTCATGTATTATTAGAGCCTCCAGCAACAATAAAAACTGTAAAATGCTATAAATGATAATCGACGTCTCTGATTGTGATGTATGAAATATAATGTTTGTAATGCCGTTTAGTGCATGATCCAGACACCAGTCACAAACTAGGACATTGGGGACATTGTTTATTTTAGGTGTCCTTTTCCTTGAAGACATCTTTGAGCAACATGTAAGCTTCCCGTGTTACCACACACACATACACGATGAACTCAAATCAGGTGTTTCCCAAAAATCAGAGTGTACTTTGTGTTAAAAAGAAGCCAGAGTTCTGTGACATGTTCAAGTCTATGTAACTCTGCCTCAAATAGCTACAGCATCACACTGCCAGCACACCAAATTTCTTTATTAAAACTTAAGAATTCTATACATTTGTGCATAAAAGTGACCTAAAACATCAGATTTTTACACAAATCCCAAAAGTAGATAAAGAAAACCCAATGAAATAAACGAGACAAAAAAATATTTAACTTTGTCGTTTATTTATTGAGGAATATTACACATCTGTGAGAGCCAAAAGTTTGTGGACCTCTAGGATTAGCAAGTAATTTGAATGTGAAATTAGTCAGGTGTTTTTAATTAATGGGTTGGCAATTAGGTGTGGAATTTTGGGATGGGAAAGTGAGGAATAAAAATGGATGAATAAAAATAAAGATTAGACAGATGGTTAAATAGATATTTCTCTTTTTGGTTGCATATAACCAATCAGGGTGTATTTATCCAGCTATCTTTTTCCATTCCCAACAAAGCCATGAAACCTCAATATATTAAACTTTGACTTTATTCAGAAACAGAAAGCTTATTATTATTATACTTTTTTAAAAAGCAACTTTATTGAAAGACTATGAAGATGCTATGAATAGTGTCTACAAGCTATTGACTTTGACTGCATAAATGGCACCTTGAAGACCACATGGTTACTTTTGTTCCATAATTATCTATAAAACTGTCTACATCTCACTACTGTTGTGCTGGACATTACTGTACAAACAGTTCTACACCCCATGATGTACCCATCTGAAACCCATCTCCTTTTTAGAAATTAGTCTTTATATGTCAGTGATTAGTCTTTAAATGTCAGTGATTGGATGGAATACAACATTTGGTCTGTCACCCATTTATTTTACAATCATGGAAATATGTTGGCTTTAATGGCACGGTGGAGTAGTGGATGGCACAGCATGAAGGATGTTTGTTTAACTCCTGGGCTTGGGCATTTCTTTGTAAAGCTTACATGTTCTCCCCGTGCTAGTGTGGGTTTTCTCCGGTCACTCGGGTTTTCTCCCACAGTCCAAAGACATGCACATTAGGCCAATTGGCTGTTCCAAATCGACCATAGGTTGTTAGAATAAGTGTGTACCCCGCATTCGCCCAGTGTTGACTGAGATGGGCTTCAGCCTCCCCAGGACCCTAAACAGTTCAGGCTGAATGGAAAAAAGAGCCCATTCACTGAGGATCATCTCCTGAGCACCCTCAAGGTAAAGTCCCATTTTTTGGTACCAACCATGTTTCTCATTTTTAATAAAGAAAACTATTTAAATATGCCAAATGTGTTAACAGTGAGACTTCAGCTTTTTACAACCGTTTATTAAACAGATTAATGGCTCCTGTTTATTATTGCTCGATGATTGCTTGAATTTTCAGTAAAATCTAGTTTTGGTGTAGTTACTTACTGTGACCAGCAGAGGACAGAAGCGCACCAGCGGCAAAGCAACGTTATATCGTCTGAATTCTTTCCTTGAAATTATAGGATCTATAACATCTTTTCAAACTTTCACCAATCAAGTTCGTCCATCTTTTCAAATATTCTACACATAATTTCAATGTGTACAATCATAATCTTTATATTTCTGCAGCCAAAGGGCTTTTTATTCATTAATTTCCATGGATAGAACACATCATGGTCCAAGTGATGTTATTTAATGTCTCAAGCATGTATAAAGCGCAAGTGTGTGTGTGTGTGTGTGTGTGTGTGTGTGTGCAGAAGAGGAAGAATTCTAAGGCTGAGGTTTTTGTGTTAAAGGGGCATTTCGTGTGGAAATCGAAATTTGCAATATTTCTGCTGTTTCTGTGAAGGAAAACTTTATTAAAATTGATTGGTGATGAAATGAAGACTTGTCTGTCTTGCTTCTGTGCTGACTTAGTGAAATATAATATATTTCATGGCATATTGTTTTTTCCCCTTGATTTAATCCATATGGTGAACAAAGCCCATTCAGCCCACATAGATAGATAGATAGATAGATAGAGACAGACAGACAGACAGACAGATATAAATTGATATAAATATTGCACATGAGGCAGGCCATAAAAAGGCTTCATAAATTAAAAATACTGTAAATACTATACAGAATGGTTTAAAATTTACAGATATAAATATAAAACAAACTACTATTCAAAATTTTGGGGTCACCCAGAGAATTTTGCATTTTTCATGAAAACAGAAGCTTACATCAATCAAGTAAGTTGCAAAATCAATATCAAATATAGTCAGGATATTGACAAGGTTTAAATAACATTTTTCACTTTAAATAATAATTTTGGCTTTCAAACTTTGCTTTGGACTAAATTTTGTATTTGCAGCAATTACAGCATTGCAGATCTTTGTCATTGTAGCTGTCAAGTTGCAGAGGTAAGAAATTTTACCCCATGCTATGTTATTTGAAATTAGACTATGAATCAGATATACAATATATAAGGGAATATATGTAAACTGCTATATGAGGATTGTTGTGCTGGAGTTTTAGAGTCTGATGGCAGTCTGGATGAATAACCTGTGGTAGTGCTCCTATTTACACAGTGGGTGGATCAACCTGCTGTTGAAGGAGCTGCTCAGGGTCTCCAAAGTCTCGTGCAGGGGATGAGAGGTGAGTGGATGAGAGTGATTTCTGTTTTTCAAAAGGGACCTTTAAATTTACTTAGAGACAAAAACATGTTAATTCACTCTCTCTCACACACACACACACACACACAAACGTAGTGCTTTAGACCTTAGTAGAACCAAATATTTATTCTCGGCTGCTCCACTGAGGTGCCTTAAAGAGAAATGATATTTTTGTGTGGTGTGAAGTGAGAGACTGTGTGTTTCCACAGAGAGATGAAGTGTGTGAGTGATTGTATTAGTTTTGATTTTATGGGTTTTTTAAATCTTGGATCAGTTGCTTGATGCCGAATGACAGAACACTTGATGACATCACTGACTTGATTTAATTCTGTCTCTGTAAGTCCTAAAACACAACAGTGGTGATGTACATTCATATGAGCTATATTTAATGGGGCAGCCGTAGCCTAATGGTTAGAGAAGCGGCTTTGGAACCGAAAGATCGTTGATTCAATTCCTGAACCAGCAGGAAAAATGTGCGGCGGCGGGGGAAGTTAGCTGCACCCTCCCTTCCTCCACATTCATGGCTGAAGTGCCCTTGAGCAAGGCACCTAACCCCCAAACTGCTTTCCGGGCACCGCAGTGTGTGGCAGCTCACTGCTCCGAGTGTGTGTGGTCACTCTGGATGGGTTAAATGCAGAAGTCAAAATTTCCCTGGCAGAATTAATATAGCATAAAATAAACAAATAAATAAACAGATAAATAATTCATTATTGTGTACTGGGGTACAAAACTAAATTTTTCTTGTCACTGACTTTGTGCCATTAAGCAGAACTGTGTTACCTTTACCCAGGAATGTGAATGACGTTTTTTATATCACAACATCATTGGAACTTAAAGAGCACTCAGGTACCTTTAAAGCTTTACTGCTTATAACACCATTTTAAGTTATTTCATTTATTATTGGGTTCTTCTCATTATTTGACCTGATGATTTAAAGGAGCTGTCCACTTTAATACCTCAATAACTCAAAAAATACTTCAGTCTATAAAGAACACCAAGACTGAACTAAACACATCTGAGCACTGAGCCTGAATCAGAACTGCTGGATTGTGTTAGGCTGCAAGGTGGCAAAGTATATCTAGTATATCCTTTCCACAGCAAGAAGGTCCTGGGTTCAAGTCTTAGACTCAGGTGTTTCTGTGTGGAGTTTGCATGTTCTTTGACTTATGCCTGCGTGGGTTTCCTCCAGGTACTCCGGTTTCCTCCCACAATACAAACACATGCACATTAGGCCGACTGGCTGTTCCAAATTGCCCCAGGTGCGGACGTGTGTGTGAATGGTTGTGTGTATTGGCCCTCCAATGGTCTGATGAGCTATTCAGGGTGTACCCCGCCTTTACCCAGTGTCGGCCGAGATAGGCTCCAGCCTCCCCGCAGGAAATGAGTGAGTGGATGGTGTTAAATAGATAAATCTGTGCTGAGGAGAAGTGAAAGAATTATTCTGCAGGGAAAACTGACAGTGCTTTAAAAAAACCTCATTAAATATTCATCATCACACACCTTCACAGGTAACATACACACACTCCCTTCTAAAAGCACAGCGACAGAGGAACCCCCTCCCCTCTCTCCCTGCACTCCACTCGCGCGCACAGTCCCCCGCGGTGCATTGAAACCGGTTTATGTAAATGAGTGGAGCCGCTGGAGCCATTTTAATGCATGACCAGAGAGAGAGAGAGAGAGAGAGAGAGAGAGAGGTTCGTGTTCCTTTAGGTTGCGCGCGGAGGAGAAAGAGGAGAGGAAGAGAAGTAGGAGAGAGAGAAAGAGGAGCAGAAGCATGGACGCGTATCAACAAAGCCGGAGAAGTGGTTGTGGTAGAATTTGAAGTTGAACGGTAACTCCTGCAGGGAATTTCCGAGATGAGGTGGAACCTGGTGTTTTGTGTCCTCGCGTGTTTAAAAGTCTCGGCGTGTTCGGCGCGCGGGTTCGTGGTGAACCTCTGCGCGGACGCGACTCCGGGCACCACCGTCGCACGCGCCGGACACCGAGGCTCCGCGTGCGCCCTGGACCAAGTTATCACTCCGAGCTTCACGCAGACTTTTCTCAGAACGGACACCTCCGAGGGCACCGTGTCCGTCTCGGGGTCTGTGTCCCGCTGCCGTGCTTTGCCGGCGAACCCATTTCCGTTGTACTTGGTTACCGACTGCGCGAGCGACGCCCCCGGCTTCAGACACCTTTTAATCAAGCAGTACCACGTGCGGGTCCGCGGGAAGGACTGCTTCAGCACACCTGAACGCAGGGAAAGATGGGATATGGAGGTGGTAACTTTGTTTCACCTGCACGACCAGGAAACCAAATGTCACGAGCCCGGGCGTGCACTCTTTCACATACAGGAAGTGCTACCCCCACATGCAGGCCCGCTTTGTAATTCTACTGGAACTGAGTTTTATGTTTCGGAGGGTGAACTGTTCGCATCCCAGCCACTCTGCTTGAAGCGCCACTCGCTTATGGAGTTCGACCTGCATTGCCAGGGGCAAGCACAGGATGGGGCGATTGAGGTGCACTGGCACATAGGTCACGGTTCCTTCAGGCAGCCTTACCTGGAACGGTTGCTGTCGAAAGTGGCGGCGCAGAGCCATTCCGGTTTGCTTAGCAGGAAAAAGAGGAACGCAAAGACAAACACCAACCCACAGTTTCAGCCTCCCATGTACCAGGTATCCGTACCAGAAAACAAACCTGCAGGAACATCCGTCGTAACCCTGAGAGCAACAGATCCCGATGAAGGAGAAGCGGGACGTCTGGAATATTCCATCGAAGCCCTTTTTGACAGCCGTTCCAATAAGCTTTTTGCAGTGGACCCAGCAAGTGGATTAGTGTTCACTTTGGAGGAACTGGACCGAGAGACAAAGGACACCCACGTTTTCCGAGTGATGGCCTTGGATCATGGTTTGCCACGCCGCACAGCTATGGCAACTCTGACTGTAACCGTGACTGACACAAATGACCACAACCCAGTGTTTGAGCAGCAAGACTATAAAGAGAGTGTACGGGAAAATTTGGAGATCGGTTACGAGGTTCTGACAGTGCGAGCCACAGACGGAGATGCCCCCATAAACGGCAATATTCTCTACAACATCCTGAACAACAATGGATCCAATGGTGTTTTCGAGATAGACTCGCGTTCTGGAGTGATTCGAACACGTGGCCCTGTGGATCGTGAAGTGGTCGAGTCTTACATGCTTCTTGTTGAAGCTAATGATCAGGGTCGTGACCCTGGACCCCGTAGTGCGACGGCGACTGTGCACATAGTAGTGGAGGACGACAATGACAATGCACCACAATTTAGTGAGAAACGTTACATTGTCCAAGTACCTGAAGATCTTATGCCCAATACGGAGATCTTGCAAGTGAATGCTGCTGATCGGGATCGTGGCAGCAATGCTGTTGTTCACTTCAGCATCATGAGTGGTAACACTAGAGGACAGTTTTATATTGATGCTCAAACTGGGAAGTTGGATCTTGTTAGCCAACTGGATTATGAGACAAATAAAGAATACACTCTGCGCATCAGGGCTCAGGATGGTGGACGTCCACCTTTGTCCAACATCTCCGGCCTGGTGACTGTGCAGGTCTTGGATGTGAATGACAATGCTCCAATTTTCGTAAGCACACCTTTCCAGGCCACAGTTCTTGAAAATGTCCCCCTGGGATACTCAGTTATACACGTTCAGGCTGTGGATGCCGACTCTGGAGAAAATTCCAGACTGGAATACCGGCTCAGGGAGACCACACCGAACTTCCCATTTGCAATAAATAACAGCACTGGGTGGATTGTTGTAGCAGCCGAGCTAGACCGAGAGAGTGTGGACTTCTACAGCTTTGGAGTGGAGGCTCGGGACCATGGCACCATTGTAATGTCATCCTCTGCTAGCATTAGCATGACTGTCTTGGATGTTAATGACAACAACCCAGAATTCACCCAGAAAGCCTACTACATGCGTCTAAATGAGGATGCGTCCGTCGGAACAAGTGTGGTGACCGTTTCCGCAGTAGATCGGGACATCAACAGTGTGGTGACCTACCAGATTTCAAGTGGAAATACAAGAAACCGATTCTCTATCACCAGCCAGAGTGGAGGAGGACTCATCACTCTTGCACTTCCACTTGATTATAAACTGGAAAGGCAGTACGTTCTGAGTGTAACTGCATCTGATGGCACACGATTTGACATGGCTAAGGTGTACATCAATGTCACGGACGCAAACACGCATCGTCCGGTTTTCCAAAGCTCACATTACACCGTCAACATTAACGAGGACCGTTCAGTGGGTACCACTGTCGTGATGATCAGTGCCACGGATGAGGACACAGGTGAAAATGCACGTATCACATACTACATGGATGACAGCATCCCGCAGTTTAGTATTGACCCAGATTCAGGTGCAGTGACCACGCAGATGGAGCTGGACTATGAAGATCAGGTGTCCTACACATTGGCCATCACAGCTCGAGACAACGGAATACCGCAGAAATCCGATACAACCTACCTGGAAATCCTGGTGAATGATGTGAATGATAATGCACCCAGATTCCTGCGAGACCGTTACTTAGGTTCAGTAATGGAGGATGTACCTGTGTATACGAGTGTAGTCCAGGTGTCAGCAACTGATCAGGACTCTGGTTTAAATGGACGGGTTTTTTACACTTTCCAAGGTGGTGATGATGGTGATGGTGACTTTATCATTGAGTCTACATCAGGAATTGTCCGCACGCTGAGGCGACTGGACCGTGAAAACACTGCTGTCTATAACTTGCAGGCTTTTGCTGTGGATAAAGGGCTTCCTGCCATGAAAACCTCCGTGGACATTCAAGTGATGATCTTGGATGTAAATGACAACCCACCTGTGTTTGAGAAGGATGAGTTTGATATCTTTGTTGAGGAAAACAGCCCCATTGGTCTGGTAGTGGCCCACATTTCAGCCACAGACCCTGATGAGGGTAGTAATGCCCAGATTATGTACCAGATTGTCGAGGGTAACATCCCGGAAGTGTTCCAACTCGATATTTTTACTGGTGAGCTCATGGCTCTAATGGACTTGGACTATGAGGCTCGCTCTGAGCACATCATTGTAGTCCAGGCCACTTCCGCTCCTCTGGTTAGTCGAGCTACCGTGCACATCAGACTCGTCGACAGGAATGACAACTCACCCGTCCTAAAGAACTTCCAGATAATTTTCAACAACTACGTGACGGAAAAGTCACACAGCTTCCCGATGGGGGTGATTGGAAAAATACCAGCTTATGATCCGGATGTATCAGATCAGCTGAGCTACAGGTTTGAGGCAGGAAATGATTTGCACCTGTTGATTCTGAACCAGACCACCGGAGAGATAAGACTCAGCCAAGATCTTGATAACAACCGACCGCTGGAGGCCTCGATGAGGATCGCTGTCTCAGGTCAGAGCTGTTTCACAAGAATTTCATAGGAATGTTTCAGAAAGTGTTTCCTGTTGGATTTTTACTTAGTCAGAACTGCTGTTACACAAAAGCTTAAAACTGTGGTTCAGTATCAGCGGGATGATCGATGGTGCTGGCAGGATGTTCTGATGGTGGTAGTCTGTGGTGCTTTATGTACATCATGTTTGGAAAGTACAGATTAAGGGAGATCCGTTTCCTGGCTTTTATTTTGTTTTATATATAGAGGACGAAACTTGTTTTTATTGTTCTAATCCTAATATCAGGCCATACAATGAGCAGGTGTGACAGATATTCTTTTATGCTGAGTGCTTGCTGAGTTTTCACTTTCTAACAGGAAGGTCATAGTTGTGCTAACTGTAACCCATTTGCTGCACTTAACAAAGTTTTGCCTCTCCACCACATCCACAAGATCGTGGAGCAGACAGTTTGTAATTAGTAACATTTGAGTTTGTGTGCAGATGTACCTGATAAAGTGCTGAGTAAGATTTCATTGATTCATTTATTTTCCCAACCGCTTACTCCTCCTAGGGTCGCTTGATGGCTGGAACCTATCTCAGCCGACACTGGACATATGAGTCTCGAGGAATGTCATGCTTCACCATGTCTGATTTATTTAACTAACCATGAACATGACATTCGAAACTCAAATTTGAAATCTCAGATAAAGGTCATATTATATAATCGAAAGGTTCTTCCTTGGACTGCAGGAGGAGTTGAGTTGGAATTTCCCTGTGAGTGGTGTGTTTTTAGACCGAAACAGAGATTAGTGTGTGTGTGTGTGTGTGTTCAGTGTTTGAGGGTGCATACCCATTAGCTTAGCTCACACAACGTTGAGGCATTGTGTGACGGTTGTATGGCTGATGATTGTTTGTGTGCTGTGGCTTTAAAGAGGAATTCATGAAGAAACGTCTCAGAAAGAGACTGTGAAAGGTTCCGTTTTTTGCTTCCACAGCTGCACGTTCGTGGAACTCTCTGCTGTAGGTGGAAGTGTTCCCCAAAGAGAAGTCAATAAATCTTCTGAAGGGTGAATAAGTTTGTATTTACTTTTGGTAGGTGATGGTGAAGGGAGGCTCATTTCAAAATGTAAAAAAAAAACAATTCTCAGTCGATCATGTGATCCCTTGAATCTGTTTACTGGATGAAAACTTATTGGGCTTAACTGGATAAGGACATTTTCACAGTCTCTTAGCTCTTCTCAGCCACAAAGGGGTAAAAATAAAGGTATTTAATTTGCTAGGTTTTTTAAGTAGTAATTTTCTTAAATGTTCAAGGTTATAAAAACTTTTTAAATGTTGGCTGTAACGTTATTTTCTTGGAAGTTATGGCCTTTGAAAGGATGCATGTCCAAAACAATAAAATTTCTTTATAAACTAGCATCAATAGTAAGATTTCAAAGTTAAAACCAGTTCAGTTTTATTATTTATTTTTAATCACGTTATTTATTTAGTTTACTAGAGGACTTATTACAGTTAAGAAACAAATATATTCCCAGACCATTGCATTATTGATGGAAATTTTTCATTTAATTTGAAGATTTTGTAAATAATGACCAAACATGGGAGATAAAGTCTGCTTCTTTTGTAGGAAGAATACCAGTTTTTGCTTGTACTAATGAGTGTAAGGTCACTCTGTCTTGAAAATGTTGATACAGGCCCTAAAATGATGAACTGCTGTATTGTATTCCAACAATATAAGGGTCCAATGTTTGGGTTCGGAGTGGACAAATTTGGACAACATTGTTATTGTGCTCAGTGGAGCCATCAGAATATAAGGTGTAAAAGAAACAAATGTTCAAAGCAATTAAGTCAGTATAGCAATATTTATTATTATTATTATAATATTATAGTCTGGGTTTTAAAATAACTTGAGTCTATTAGAAATAGTTTGAAAGTTGAATAACATAACCAGTGACTTAGAAATAAATCTATAAATTCAGGGAAGACAACAAATATAGGACACCTTAAGTTTTGTAACAAATGTGTTTGGAGTGGACAAACTTTTTGACACACGTTCAGTGTGGGCTTGTATCCAAATCAGCAGCCTGTAAGATTCTAAATGTATAGTATATAAAATATGTAGCAAATAAACCTTGATTTCGTAGTGGACACTTTTAGACGGACACATATTCACATGCTTGTGTAATCAACATTTCAGAATCTGGTTCAGATATGTATTTCTTTAAAGTTGCATACCTATATGTACCTTATAAAAAGTGTATCTGATTGAAAAAAAGAGAAAATTCGGAGTGGACATTTTGGACGGACACTTCCTCACGTGTATTCAGATCTGCCCTGTGCAGAACAAATTGGGGATACTGCCACCAATGCATGATTTAGGTAACAATATATGCTTATCTAATTTTAAATGGAAAAAATTTCATGATCAACATCTTTCTTCTGAAAATTATTTCAGTTCGAATCCTGAAATCGAATTTTTCAAGTGGGAAACTCAAATTTGTCCAAAATTTAACTTGTGTGTATACACTTTACCCTCGATTTCCCGTACCCCTATTTCCCGGATTTCGGATTTCCCGTACAAAATCTGGCGGCAGACATTATTTGGTATTGCCGGAAATCGTGAATTGATGATGCAAGTCCGGGTCAGCCATGATTTTCCAACTTCCCTCCTGTCCGACCTGTTCAAATGAAGCAGCAGAGGGGCACGAAATAATGTCCGATGAACAGATAGTGGCGTCAATGACTGGAGAGCTAAGTGAAAGTAAGGACAGTGACGACGAGTTGGAACCCACATTTAAAATGAATGTGATAAAAGAATGTACTGATTCGCTCCTTAAGTTTGTGGAAGCACAAAATTGTATATTGAGTGTCGAATAAGTGTGTAAAAGTCTGGGACTGCTGCTAAATATTGGTGATTGCCAGACCGATTATGGTAAATGTCTGGGAAAGGGTAGGGACCCCGGACATTACCAATTGCCAGACTTTTGAGGTTCCCGGACAGCCTATCCCCCCTAATAGTCCAGGAAATCAAGGGTGAAGTGTATTTTCAAGACAAGCTGATTCTTTGTGTTGATTTTTATTTTTTTTTTTGAAGGTACTCCATGCTATTGTGTATTTACTCATATATGAAATTTTACTTTATATGTACAGATTTTGGAACAATAGCCCTCATTTTATGTCCTCAGTGCTCTAGAAGACCGTGAAAAGGCCCATAACATTTTAACTTTATCCAGGATTCCATAGTGTAGAAGCGATTATAATTAGTTGACACAGAATATTGCTTTGTGGAATTGTCTGAAAACCACCTCATATCAGCGTGTAAAGGTTTTGGTGATAGCTGCTTTTTTCTTCTAAAGTCATGTTTATACATTACTCGTTTTTTTAATTCCACAGTTATAAACTGCTTATTAAGCACGGCAGAGGAACCCTGACAAATACAATGAGCACATCTGCATATCCAGAACAGGAATAGATTCACCGATGTGATAGACGTGAGACAGAGAGAGACACCATCCTGAACATGTCTGAATCTTTTTTGTTGTTTTTTACCATCTCTGTGGCTGACGTCGCTTCGGCATCCTCACACCCTCCTCCTGATATCAGGGTATTTTAGTGAGTTCTGCGTTTTCTAACACTGTGGAACATGGAGATTCACGGTTACACAATCGTACAGGAGCAGTTTCAGTAAAAATTAAATGTACACACGTTCCCTGAATTGTTAGTGTTTTTGAGCGGAAGGCATTTCCCAGGTGGAGACCCGTTATCTCTTGGAGATCAGTTTGGTTCCTGGACTTGCTGGCTGGATGTTTATGGCTTTGTTAGGATTGTTTAACTCAAAAGCTTGTTAGAGCTGCACATGATGGCAAAGCCTGTTATTATCACTCCAGGTCCCTCAGGAGCCCTAGAGATGGGAGGGAGAGAAAGAGGGAGGAAGGGAACAAGTGAAGGAGGGAAGGTCTCTGCTGACAGATGAGCTCTGAGTGTGTGTGTGTGTGTGTGTGTGTGTGTGTGTGGGTCGATTCGGACCGAGGGCTCGGTCAGAGGCAACAGCTGGGTCCCCTGTCCTGACCAATCAGAGTTTAGGAACTCTGCACGCCTTACACCTGCTGGTTGAGAAAGGGCAGGGGGTGAAGGGGTGCAAGTGAACATGAGATGTCAGTGTGATGATGTCATTTAATCTCACATATTATCATCAACAATGCCTACTGGAGAGACAGAGAGAGAGAGAGAGGGAGAGAGAGATATTGGAGAGGTACTGATGCACTGATGCGGTGCGTGTTGTTTAATTAATGATCTGTTCTCTGTCTGTGTCTGCGTAATACATTAAAGGTTTTAGTGAATTCTGTTAACAGCTCTGAGAGATAAACATGCTGTTCAAATCAATCTGCAGTCAGAGATCAGACGAGACACAGAGACGTTTTCTTGGGGACTTCACAGAAAACGCTGATGTCTTGAATCAGAAGAGGTACACGTCCCTGAGCTGTGTGTCTGAGTGTCTCTGATCCTGACGTCCTCACAGACACAGAGCTTCTGTGAGTGAAAAGTGTGTGTGTGTGTGTGTGTGTGTGTGTGTGTGTGTGTGTGAGTCCGCATCACATTAATGCACTTTAGTTTTAAATCATCCAGATCAACATTTTAGCTCTGGTTCAGAAATAATCTCCGTTCATACAAACGCGTGTGTTGGTGAACACAGGAAGAAGCTTGCCTTCTCTCCAGTTGTTTTTTCAGTATATGATTGGAGCATCATGAATTAAAATAAAACAGGATTGATGAGACTCAGGAAAGGAATGTGTGCATCTGTATCATCCATTATGAAACTCCATTTCTGCTAATCCAGATGAAACCCCATTGTATGATTTTTTAACCTAAAACAGAGCCCATGTTTCTATTCAGACACTCTGGAGTAGTTCAGGCGCCAGGTTTAAACCTAACAAAAGTCATGTGTTTTAAAAATAAAACTTAGATGTGCTGTGCAGAAGTTACACGCGAACATCATTTACATCACACACACACTTTTCAAGCACTGCAGCTTTATTTTACACATTACATCCCTGTGCTGCCAATCACATCACCTACAATAACATCAAACATGTAACACTTCAACTTTTCGTTTCTCAAGAGTTTGCGCGAGTCGGCTTACAGGAAAAACTACATGCAGCTGAGGTGATTTGGTGGTGGGGCTTCGTTCAGGAGGAGAAGGTGTCACATGTTTGAATTCTTGCATGACACTCAAATTTTATCATACTGAAAAACACTGATGTACGTGTGTGTGTGTGTGTGTGTGTGTGTGTATGTGTGTGTGTGTGTGTGTGGGTTTTGCTGCTTTTCAGCAATGTGTAGAAGTAAATAATCACTCATATTATAAACCAAACATTAAAAAAAATTATATATTTTGTGTTAAACAATTTTTTTCTCATCATATTAACAGATATGGGTAAAATTGTAAAAAGTAGCTACCTCATTTTAATCAAATTTTATCCATTGTAGACAGTAAATGTGTTGTCTAGGTTTTCACAAATAATACTTTATTAAGAGACCTCCAATTTTTTCAGTATTCTATAGCAATTTTTGGAGCCAAAATTTATACTTATGCTTATTTTTTCAGAATATTTCGTATTAGCCTTCAAAAAGTTTTTGTAATTAACATACTAAGAAAATGTATGTGTTATTAATCAGCTTGTTAAGTTTTCGTACCCTTGCTGAGTTAGTATGAAAGTTTCATACCTGTAGGTTTTGGCATTGTGTTCCTGTAAGTTAAAATCATAGGTGATCATTTTACAAAGAGACATCAAATTGTTTGTTTATGTTTCATTTTCAGCTTATACTTGGCATTTTTACAGTTAGTGTATTTTCCATTTTGTCTTATCAGCTAGTTTGCTTCAGAGGTTTTCTGGTAAAAACACACGTGCAGAAAAACATGTTAATAGAGAACTAACTTTAATCTAATCTCATGGAAATTGTATTGGATTAAATCACCATGGTGACATGCACCTTTTTCTTAGCAAGTGGCTCCAATAATCAAGTATAATGTCAGGAGTATAACAAACAAGTTAGAGCTTGAAACTCCTCTTTGTATACAATAATACCAACTAGGAGGAAAAACTATATATGAGAATTTTGATTTGGTTGGAAAAATAATTATTTTTTGAAACATTCTACTTCCCGCTACATACCGTAATAATTTGTTTGTGTATATTTAATAGTAAAGAACAAAACTGGTCAACCATTGTCATTGTCATCCACTATTATGTACAAATATATAATTAACATAAATGTTAAAACTTAAGCTAATAAAGACATGTAAACATAAAATATACTCGTGTAATCTGGTGTTACACTCCTGTCTAACTAAGGCTAGAGATTCATCAGGGCTGGTACTATACAAAACATGCCATTTTCCAGTACATATCTACTCTAAAGTTGTTTTTTTTAATGAATATGTACTAAGTATATGTTAGAAATCATATGAATATTTATAACAGTATTAGAGAAAAATATTGATATGCTGGTTTTACAGAAATTCTTGCCTCTTTTGTTATATGTTTGATTTAAAACCATACAAAATATGTTTGCAGTCTAATCAGTTTATTTAATAAATTCTAAAATTTGCAGTAATTTGAAAATAGAAAAGCATTATCACAATAGAGGTATGTATTTATATTTTTGATTAATGACTCTAAGGACATTAAAAAAAAAAAAAAACTTGTTACACTCCTCACGGCTTTACAGTACATTTCAGAGTGTAAGTGTTGTTTTTTTTTTTTTTTGGACATAGACTTAGACTTAACTTTATTGATTCCTTTGGGATGACTCCCTCAGGGAAATTTAAAAGCATTATTTTAAAGCATTTGCATTATGGCACCCATATTTAATACTCAAAGACTTCTGCTTGGGTTCTAACATCTGGTAGGTTTCTTCCACCTGTAACACACAAAATAAAATATAGTCTGATAGTCATAATTACATTATGTAATAATAATAATATATCAGTCAGATAGACTGTAGTTTGAAGTTTTGAGCCATTTTTTTAAACAGGCCTGTTGTGTTCTGGGTGTTTGTGTGGGATTTGTTCGGCTGGGTCTTTGAGAATTCTGGCACTGTGTCGCTCAGAAACATTTAATCACAAGCAGTTTGTGAGTTTTCTGGTTTCCTGCCCGGAGAAAGTCACGAACACTTTTTACTGGTGCTTTATGCAGAAGGATAGAAAAACAAAGTGAAGTGTTGGGAGACATGTGGAAGACGAAAACATAGAAATAGAAGGAAAGATTTCAGGAGAAGAAAAGGAAAGAAGAATGAATGAGAGAGAATTAGAATGAAGCAATGACAAAGTAAAAAACAAACAAACAAATAACAAAGAGAAACAGGTGATGAAAGGAAGGAAAGAAGGATAGAACGGAGGATATAGTAAATTAAAAAGGAAAAGGTGAAACTGTCTTGAAACTAATCAGGAAGTTAAGAGTAGGGGAGGCTGGTGCCCATCTCGGCTGATGCTGGGCGAGGGTTGGGGACATCCTGGACACCCCGCCAGGCCATCCACAGGGCCAACAGATACACACACACCCATTCACTCTCACACCTAGGGGCGATTTTGAACAGCCTTTTAGCCTACTGTGCATGTTTTAGGACTGTGGGAGGAAACCGGAGTACCCGGAGGAAACCAACACAAACACAGGAAGAACCTGTAAACCCCACACAGAAACGCCCCATGCTGGAGAAATGAATCCAGGACCTTCTTGCTTTGAGGTGGATGTGCTAACCACTGCGCCACCATATACAAGAGACTGATTAAACAAAAATGAAAGATTGCAAGAGGTGCAAAAGGAAAGAAAGATGGATGGAAATGAATGGAATTCAGAGAGTGAATGAGAGTGCATTCTGAAAATACTTGGCTGTTCCTTTCTCTCTCTCTCTCTCTCTCTCTCTCTCAATCTCTTTCACTCGTTTATTCTCGAGGGTCAGTAGTCAAAGGCTCTGTTGGAATGTGAGAACTCAGTTTTTCTTTTTTCTCGTCCGCTCCCTCCCTCGCCCTCTCCCATATCACCTCACGCTCTTTCTCTCCAGTGTCATTTCATCCAGCTATAACTCTTCTCGTCTTTTCTTTAAGGTTCTCCCCCGGACCTCTATGTACTCTTTTACCCCCATCTCTCTCTCTCTCTCTCTCTCTCTCTCTCACACACACACTGTGAAGGAAGAATGGTGAAGAGAAATGCTTTGTTAAGTCTGTGGTTGTCATAGTGACCTCAGCGATGCCTGAGAAATGCATGATGGGTGGGGATATGTGTGTGGGGTGAGGGGGGTGGGGGTGAGACTGGGTCGGGGGTTCTTTTGTGCAAAGTAGTGTGAGTTGGGGGTTGTGTGTGTGTGTGTGTGTGTGTGTGTGTTATAAGGCAATGTGGAATATCCAGCCTGAGTTCATGACCTGCAGCAGACGAAACATTGTTAGAGCCTTCGTGTTCGACAGGTTACTAAAACAATGTTTCTGCAACGTTCTGAAAGCCTGCGATGTAATAGTGGTTTGTTGGTGCGATGCCCCCTGCTACACAAAACGTAGCATGATTATATGTTCATTCATTCATTTATTTATTTGCCAAACCGCTTAATCATACTAAGTTCGTGGGGAGGCTGGAGCCTATCTCAGCCGACTCTAGGCGAAGGCAGGGTACACCCTGAACATATCACCAATCCATCACAAGGCCAACACCCACATAACCATTCACATTAAAAAAGCAAATTAGCCTAATGTGCATGTTTTTGGTCTGTCTGGGAAACCCATGCAAACACAGGGGAGAATAAACTCAATCCAGAAACGCCCTAACCGAGCCAGAGACTCGTACCCTTCTTTTTGTGAGGTGGATGAGCTAAACACTAAGCCACCATACTGCCACATGTAAATATATGTCTAAAATGTTAAGGTTAATATTTCTGATAACGTTGCATCATAACTGTTCTTCTTTATTGTGTGTTCTGTATAGTGAAATAACCGCACACGTTATTCAAGTAAAGTTGCAAACATGATGTTTTAAATGTACAGCCATTTTAGCTGTTGTTAGCACAGATGTGTATTAGCATGATAGCTTGTTAACATTTTGATGCAAAGCTGACAGCTCGTAGGAGTGTTTGGATAATCTGTAGTTTACATTTTTATCTTTAACAGGATTTTTCCATAGTGTGACCAAACATGTTTGGTTTTAAGACATTAGTGTGGATTTTGCTCAAAAAAGTCATCTATAAACTTCATGTTTGTTTTATTTAATTTTCTTAATTTAATACAAGGATTACAGATGCATAGTTATCTTATAATCATAGCTATGTAATAATTCTGGTGATTGTGAAGTTAGCCTGCTAGCTGAGGAATTGGCTAGTTTGGTCTGTACTTGTCTCAGACTCAGAGGCTCCGCCCACTGATTATTCATGTTCTGTTGACTTTGCTAGCTTTAGGACCTGAACTTCTGAGTTTATGGACATCTGTACACTGTTTTCCAACAGAAACACAAGCACGGCGACAGATTTGAATGTGCAGCAGTGTGTTGGCTCATTATCACACTCTCACCTGAAGGCCACACACACACACACACACACAAAGAGACAGACACATTGGTGTTAAGCTTCTTTTGTCTTGTTTTTTGCTTTTGTTTAGATACCCCATGGCACATGTATGTTGTGTTTGTGTCTCAGAGTGATGTGAAAGCAGGTGTGTGTATGTGTGGGTGGGTGGGTGTGTAAGCCCTGATTTCCTGCTGTTGGCTCTTCCCACAATCACACTGTCTCTCTGCTCTGTTGATCTCATAGTCTGGATGTGTGGGACATGACATCATCTGTGTGTGTGTTCGCAAAGCAGCAGGATTAACGGTGGCTTGTTGAAACCAGTTGACACATTTGGGTGACCCTTCTTTGTGTGTAATTTTCAAGTATAAATGGTAAAGATTAAACTTCATTGTTATATTATTTATTGTGTATTATTATTTAAACTTATTGTAAACTTCACAGCCCTGATGGACATTTGCTGCTGTTGTCCTCACTGCTCCTGCACTCCGTACCTGTTCTCCATCTCATTAAACCCCCATGAGACTGGAAAGCATGGGGTTTTTGTTTTGGCGTTTGGTCCCTCTAGGGGATATCATAACATTTATACTAGAAGCCATAAGAAATGGTGTGTGTTCATTTTAATCCATGTTTAAATTCATGTTGAATTTGTACATGAAACAGAAACATGCAACTGTCACAGTTATGACATTATGATAGTAAGAAAATCGCAAGTCATCATGTATATATGTAGCTTTTGGACATTAACAGAAATGTAGGATCTTTTCACAGTGTTTCCAGATTTTGTTGCTAACTGGGCAGATGGTGTGTGTGTGTGTGTGTGTGTGTGTGTGTGTGTGTGAGTGATCGGGTATGGTGGGTGGGTGGG
>JAQMYF010000023.1:13594514-13608783 GCA_030014195.1 Neosilurus mollespiculum | reverse complement strand
GGCAGAAGTCCCATTGCTGCCAATCACACACACTCAGACACGTCAATACACACACACACACACACACTCACGCACACACACACACACACACACACACTAGAACTGTTGAGGCTTGTAGTGCACTGGGGTGGGTGTGAGTGTGTGTGGGTGTGTTAAATATGCTAATGTGGCCATTCATGAGGACACTCGGGTCACTGGCTGTCCTTCTCCAACCCGTAATAGTAAGAAATGTGTGGAATGAAGTTGTAATCATGTTTTACTGAACCACATTCTAGTGAATCATATTCTACTGATTCAAGTTATACTGAATCACAGTCTAGAGAATCAAATTCTACTGCTTCAAGTTTTGCTGAATCACATTCCACTGAATCACCTTCTACTGATTTAGGTTTTACTGAGTCACATTCTACTGAATCACATTCTACTGATTGAAGTTCTAATGAATTTCATTAATAAATGATGTTCCACTAAATCACACTCTGCTTAACCTTTTCAAACCATTTCTGAGGGTGATACCTGTAAGTTCAAACACACCCATACAGACACTCACACTCACTCTCCGTCTTACTCTTTCTCTCTCACGCCCACACAAAGTGTGTATTTGTGACCTGATGTCCCTTCACCCCAAAAACACCCAGTCAGTCTATTATCAGAGTTTTCAGGGCATCCCATAATATTTAGCCATACACACGCACACACTCACAGAAGCCCCTTTTACACAGAGATCCTGAAATAAAGGAGATTCCTCATTATATCAGCTTTGGTAGTTTACTCTGAACTAAATAAAATATTTTTCCCAGTGAACAGGGGGTCCCGAACCAACATTATGATTCATTACATATCTGAATGTGGAAACCCAAATCTTCTGAGTGTACAACGGGTACTCACACTAAGTGTTTAGGTGCATTTGCAAACAGACAGAAATGTTTTGGAGGAAAAAATTGAACAGGAGGAAGAGATTAAAGACAGATGTATCAAAAATAAGAACATCAGGGTGAAAAATGTCATCCCTGTCCTGCTGTACTGATATCTCCGCTCTGTTCCTACCAACAGCTCTGCATCACAGGAGGAAGGACACACCCTATTCTGTACAGTCCCATCTGAACTGGGGTGTAAAGGGGATATTAATGAATGTGGTCAAAGCAGGACCTGCAGGGGTCACGGAGAGGTCACAGAGTGGAGTTTCCTTTATCTGATGAACTAGTGTAAATGAAGAGTTTTAGACAAATGAGCAGACAGACAGATGGGTCTAGATGGACAGATGGACCACATCATTTTGATTGTGTGTGTGTGTGTGTGTGTGTGTGTTTGAGCTCTTAAATGTACAGTGCTCTCAGCTCTGATGAGGTCTTATTGCAGTGGGTTTGCTGTTCTTGCGTGTTGATTGGTTAGTGAGGTTTGATTACTCCCCCCTACTGAGCATGTTCAGATTGCAACTCAGGTAGAAGAGATTTCTAACTCCGTTCCCATGACGTTTGGCCCCCTGGCAACACTGCGGTTTCTATGGATACAACACCCGCTGGGGAGCTTCTGGAAATATATTTGGGTGTTGCGTGGAAAAATAACACACACACACACACAAAATTCAGTCTCAGACAGATGTAGATGTTACTGAAAGTTTTTTCAGCAGCGCTCTGTAAGCGCCCTGAATATATGTCTGTTGATTCAGTGACTTGAAGAAGGAGTTGCAGGGAGTTAGAGGTCAGTATTCTGTGGGTAAATAAGTGAGTTTGTGATTCAATGAGTTTGTGATTCAGTGAGTCAATGACAGTGCACTGAGTGAATGCAGTGTAATGGCCAGATAAGTACTTTTCTATAAAATGGTGTCAAACCGAGTCTGAATGTCTGTGTGTGTTTAAGTTGAGAGAAGAATCGCGTATGGAACTGCACACAGAACCACACGTTGAGGTCGCCGGGGCAACACAATCAGCTTCATTAATATTAATTCTACAAGTGTGTATTAATTAGTGTTCATCAGTGAGTGAGCTGAGAGCAGATGAGTGTGTGATCGAGTGAGTCAGGGTGTTTCTGTGCAGAATTGTTCTTCCTGAAAGAATCCTGCAAAGCATCAGACTGAACATGATGCAGAGATGAAAGGAACAAACATTCGAGTTTGAAAACCTGCTTAAAAGTAAACATTGCTGATGCAGAAGAAGAGAACAGAAATAAACAACAAACAAAAGAAAGATATAATATGTGCAAGGAATAATATCACTGGTGTTGATTTCAAAGAAGATTGTGTGTGTGTGTTTGTGTGTAAGGATGAGATTTGTGTGTGTGTGTGTGTGTGTGTGTGTGTATGACGAGGTTGCTGAGGATCTTGACTTTCTCTTTGAACTGCTCCGTTGGTGTATGTAGGTCACGGCTCTTCATCCTCGTTACAGATACACTCTCTTATTCTCTTTGATGTTTCTCTCCTTGTGTCACTGCAGCATTCGACTTCCTTCCTTTTTCCTCTTTGGAGTAGAAAACTGAGAGAAATAGGATTTTTATATTTTGCAAAAAGAGACAGACTCATATAGACTTTTTGTTATCTTTGTTTATTACATTTACATCAACATTCTTGTTAGTTACTGACACAGAGCCTAGACACATGGTTCCCTCCCACAGTGAAAGTGGGACGAAAGTGTTTATGTGCACTATATAGTGAATCGGGCGTGGGGTTTGGAACTCACCCAAAGTGGAGCGGTGATGGGGTTTATGTGCACTATATAGTGAATAGGGTGTGGGGTTTGGGACGCACTCAAAGTGGAGCGGTGATGGTGTTTATGTGCATTATATAGTGAATAGGGTGTGGGGTTTGGGACGCATCCAAAGTGGAGTGATGATGATGATTATGTGCACTATATAGTGAATAGGGTGTGGAGTATGGGACTCACCCAAAGTGGAGCGATGATGGTGTTTATGTGCACTATGTATAGAACAGGGCGTGGGGTTTGGGACTCACCCAAAGTAGAACGGTGATGGTGTTTATGTGCACTATGTATTAAATAGTGCGTGGGGTTTGGGACTTACACAAAGTGGAGCGATTGTAGGTGTGTATGTTCACTATGTATTAAATAGGGCATGGGGTTTGGGACTTACACAAAGTAGAGAGGTGACAGTGTTTATGTGCACTATATATTGAACAGGGCATGGGGATTGGGACGCACCCACAGTGGAGGGATGATGGTGTTTATGTGCACTATATAGTGAATAGGGTGTGGGGTTTGGGATGCGCCCTCAGCATTGCGTGACATTTCCTGTGTTTCTTGCTTGTGTGTGAATTTTTGAGTGGCTTTAAGTGGAGTGGGAAGGAGAGAGAGACAGCGAGACAGAGAGAGAGAGCAAAACACTCCTCCACTTCATTATTATTAATGATTCTCCATCTATTTCATGATGACAGGAGTGTGATTGTGCATATGTGTGGGAGGCAGTGTTGGCACAGTGGGTAAGGCTCTGAGTTACTGACCAGAAAGATGGATATTCAAGACCTAGTACCACCACACTACTGCTGTTGGGCTCTTGAGCAAAGCCCTTAATTGTTCAGTTATATAAATGAGATAAAGTGGTTGTTGCTCTGGATAAGGGCATCTGCTAAATATCATGACTGTAGGTGTGTGTTCCTGTCTGTCTTTTCTGTCCTTTCTTTATCCAGCAGCACTGTAACTTGTGTGTGTGTGTTTGTGTGTGTTTGCTTGCCCTCTATATCAGTGGTGTCCTGCCCTGTGGCTGGAGTCCAGAACTTTACACAAAGCTGATCATTGATGAAAGTGTTTGTGTGTGTGTGTGTATGTGTGAGAGTGAATGAAGGACACGTCTTGTGTTTGCAGGATGTCTTTGATTTAATTAAACATGGTGTGTATTTGTTTCCCCTCTGGCCTGAAGAGCAAAGTGTTTTGTGTGTGTGTGTGTGTGTGTGTGTGTGTGTGTGTGTGTGTGTGTGTATACAGACTGTCTTGTTTGTTCTCAGGCATAAACAGCAGTTTAATGCTGTGTTTTCAGGTCTCTGCCCCCTTAGTCCGCTGCAATGTTTGTGTTTGTGTGTGTGTTTGTGTGTGTGTGTGTGTGTGTGTGTGACAAAGAGAGAGATTTTTAGTTATTACTTGTTATTACTACTTTAAAAAAAAAAAAAAAAATTACCTCTCCCCCTAATGTTCAAACCAATTAGTTCACTTATTGTTAATGTCATTTACCAGTGTTTAAAATATGTTCATGTATGTTTCCCTGAACGCTTTGGCAATACTTTACATGTATACAGTCATGCTAATAAAGCTTATTAAACTGAAAGAAAAAAAACTGAGAGAGAGAGAGAGAGAGATAGCCTGGCATGTGTGTGTCTGTGTTGGACATCCTTCTATTCTGTTTTTATTCTAAAGAATTTCTCATCACAAGTCTCGTAGTCTAAAATAGTGCACTATGCCCTATTTTCAACAAGCCTCCAGGTGCGTTGTGGGTATTCTGTACCTTGTAGAAGTAATTGTTAGTGCATTGTGAAATATTTCACACTGTTGTTTAGAAATTACTGTATAATCGCATGTCGATTTCAGATACATCTCCACTTTATAGGGGGAATCAGTTAGTGACCCACGACAAGTTTACTACATCTCCAACAGTGACAGAGAGCAACTTAAGTAAAAGAATAATGTTTTTGTATGGGACAAATAAATTTGAAATTGGAATTTGAATTTAACTATGGGTGGAGCTACATTTAAATTTGATCATGTGACATATGGCAATTTTTATACATACTGTAATAGTGCTGCTGTTGTGCTGCATAACAATAACAGTTCTCTTTCTCTCTCTTTCTCTCTCTCTCTCTCTCTCTCTCTCTCTCTCAGATGGCGTTCACTCAGTCTCGGCTCAGTGTTTGTTGCAAGTCACCGTTATCACAGATGAAATGCTGTCCAACAGCATCACGCTTCGATTAGCTAACACCTCCCAGGAACGATTCCTCTCTGTACTATTGTCTGAGTTCTTGGAGGGTGTGTCTCGTGTGCTTTCTGCCCACCGGGATGATGTCATCATCTTCAACATCCAAGATGACACGGACGTCAATGCCGCAATTCTAAATGTCAGCCTATCTGTGTTCCGACTGGGCAATGGGCTTGGTGGTGGGGCATCACGCCTGGGGCCTGTTGGGGCGGAGTTTATTGGCTCAGAGGAGCTCCAGGAGCGTCTTTACCTGAACCGGAGCCTGCTAGCGCACATTTCCTCTCAGCAGGTCCTGCCGTTCGATGACAACATCTGCCTGCGCGAACCATGTGAGAATTACATGAAGTGTGTGTCAGTGCTGAAGTTCGACAGCCTTGCACCATTCGTTACCTCCGACACCATACTGTTCCGCCCTATTCAGCCAATCGCAGGCCTCCGCTGCCGTTGCCCATCTGGATTCACCGGAGAGTTCTGTGAGACCGAGATCGATCTGTGCTACTCCAGCCCGTGCGGGAACCATGGTGTGTGTCGCTCACATGAGGGGGGGTTTACCTGCGAGTGTCTAGATGACTACACAGGTGAGTCCAGGGAGTGGGCGTTCTGAGTTCTGAGATTATTCTAGAAAAAGCAAGTACACTAATCTAGTATCTGAAATCAGCAGCACAGCTGTGATCTGAAGAACACATTCATACACACACACACACACACACACACACACCCCCACATACACACGACCTGCTGCCACTTCTGGGCTTAATGAGGCCCTTAATCACTGACACACATAAAATCAACAATTAACAGCACAAACCTAGCAAGTTGAGGGTGACTGGTGGTTTTAGTGCTGGTACACAACTCACTGCAGATCCTGCGCGCAGAGCCATGTCCTGGTGCCAAAACAAAAAAAGAAACCCAGAGAGTGGGGCTGTCGCCCCGATACCACCCCAGGATTTAGTAAACCTTGTGCCAAACCATTTGACAAAGTGTGTCTCAGATAAAATTCAGGATGAAATCAGGACACATCTTTTCTAATGTAAATTCTATGTTATTAATATATAATTATATATAATTATTAACCAAGGCCACATGCCTTTATTATACATATACACAAAACACAGTATATATTGATCACTCATTTGTGGTTTCTAATTGTGACCAATTGTAATTTCGTGAACAGTTTCTGAAGTGCTTGCTATTTACCACTACTGTCACTGACTGATTCCTGCCGAACCTTTTGGAGCGGTGGATCCAACAGGATTTTAAATTAAAAAGTCCTTGCAACTCTCTTGCCATTGCACCAACATGATTGCAAATAAAAAGTCCCATGTCTCCTGCTTGACATTCTTGGGTCACATGGAAATGTCTCATGGAAGGAGAAGAGCTGCCATATTGACCTGTGCATCTGTACATTCTTTACATCACATCATGTTATGTTCAGTGAAAATGTGTTGAATTACACTGCACTGCAATATGGGTGAATCGTCGTCAAATGTGACTATTAAATATTATATAAAGAAAAAAGAAATATAATTTTTTCAAAGTTTGAGTGATATTGTACTATAAGTTTGTAAAATAAATAAATAAAAAGGAAGAAGAGATTCTCTGACAACCTCACCATTGCAGGTAGCATAGCTAATAATGAATGGAAGTGCATCACCTTTACATCAGTGTCTCACTTACTTAGGGGGTGTGGCCTAAATGCTGCTTCCAGCTCAGGTGATTCAGAAGTTACATTGGATATCTACATTTATTAAATTTTTAATCCAAAAGGGATTTAATATTTTTATATGTGTTTATAAATGGTGTAACTGGCTCTATCCCACATTCTCTCTCCTCCATCTGTCTGTGTGTGTGTGTGTGTGTGTGTGTGTGTGTGTGTGGTGGCTGTCAGTATGAATCATTAAGAGTGTTAAAAATGAACAGGATCCCGAGGGATGCCTTTGTCTTTTATACAGAGATAAATGGATCACGAAACACTGCTGCTGTTCTTTGTGTGTGTGTGTGTGTGTTTTAGTCGCTTTGTCGTGTTTCACTCAACTAACAAAAAACTCACTTCATATTCTGAGATTTTCTGACATTTAAACCCATTTTTTACAACTCTCTACAGTATTACTGATAAACTTCTGAAGAAACTGTACCGTTTTCACATATTAAGTTGAATTGCTCTGCTCCATAAAAACATACCTCTGGTTGCCATGGCTACTTGCTACCGTCTGGCTAGCACAGCATGGTGCACCATCACTGATACAGAATACACTTTATTAATCACTTATCAGATACAGGTTACAGAGGGTCAGGGATTTTAAGATATGTAGGCAACCAATCAAAAATTTTGAAGTGGAAAAAGCTTCACCCTCCCAGAGTTCCCAGTTGAGAGCAAAACACTGGACAGGAAATAACACATACACGAGCTGCATCCACATAGGAAGTGATAAGTGACAAGCCACCATACAAAGTCAATGAAATCCAGCAAAATGAGTGATGAGTGAGAGATTAAATTAAGCCAGAATAGCCCCACATGCTCCCCCCACCACACAACTCTATAAATTTAGTAGCACTGTAAACCTTAGGAAGTCTATATTCCAAAAATAACTGTTAACAGGAAAATTTCTGGGACTCTTCTAAATTAGCACTTTTATTGTCCTACCCTAACCAAATCAAAATGCATGCTTAGGACATGTGACATTTTCCCACATACTTAAATTGTACATAATTAAAATATGGTACCCTATCTTGAATTGTATTTGCCAGTCAAAATCATCATGCATATCATAAATATTTATATATCATAAATATCATAAATATTAAAATTGGACATATAATGACAATATTGGTCATTTCGCGAGTGACGTGTTTATTTGCGTATACAAGTGAAAATGCTTTCACTTCAAAAAGTAATGAATTTTATATGAAGCCAGCTTTCATTTGGTGTGTCACCTGTTCCACTTGCTTCAAGGATGATGATTTCGAAGCTTTTTAAGTTTTGTGGGAAAATGTTGCATGTCGTAAGCGTGCATTTTGATTTAGTTAGGGTAGGTCAATAAAAGTGCTAGTTTATCGTAGTGAGTCCCAGGATTTTTCCTATTACCAGTTTTTTGAATCTAGACATGTAGAGTTATTGGAAAGATGCACTTGGGGCTATTCTGGCCGATAGCCTAAGTTCTTTCAGTTGACACGAAATGGGCGTGTACAGAGTTCAACTTATCTGAACTTTCATGTGATGCGATTTGACCGATAACCAGCCAGAGCTTAAAGATACCATTGACTGACAGATGCTGCCAAACACAGAGTTTTAACAAAAATAAATTCTCCATAGAAAAACAACAAACACAAGTTTAATGATTCCACCTACATCAACATTAATGAGCAGCTCAGTATCACCAGTGACATATGTGACACCAGTGACAACTTTAGAAGTACATACAGAAATTTTACAAGGATAATAACCCGAAACGTGATGCTCAGGTCCATGTTTTTGAAACAGTTGGCATTCCCGGTTCCTGGATTTGATGTATGAGACTCCTTTCAATACTTGGCTCGCAATAATAATGATAAAATAAGCTATATATAATATAAACATAATATAAGCTAATGATAATATAAACTATTTATTAGTGAAGTAGCTAGATACTGCTGGTGGATTTAGACTTCCTGTAGGGAAGTAGCTACAAACTGCTCATGCTTTAACTCTCTCTCTCTTTCTCTCTCTCTCTCTCTCTCTCTCTCTCTCTCTTCGTCCCTCTGACCCTCTGCAGGTGAGCGGTGTGAGGTGTCTTCACGCTCAGGCCGCTGTGTGCCAGGTGTGTGTAAGAACGGCGGTGTGTGTGTGAACCTGCTGGTGGGGGGCTTTAGGTGTGAGTGTCCGCCAGGAGCTTACGAGAAACCGTACTGTCACATGAGGACACGCAGCTTCCCCCCGAACACCTTCATCACCTTCAAGGGGCTACGTCAGAGATTCCACTTCACACTTACACTTAGGTACCACATGCACACACACATATACATGCACGGTTATAAGTCCTGGTTCTTGAATAATTAATAGCAAGGAACTGAGTAAAAGGTTAAAAAAATCATAGCTATTAAGAAAAAAAGACTGTGTGGGTGAATAATATTAAAATCACACTTCTCTCTCTTTCTCTCTCTCTCTCTTTTTCTTTGACTCTCTTTCTCTTATGATGAAGGAAGAATAGTGAATAGAAATGCTTTTACATGAGTACCGGCTGTCAGGACTCCTCATATTCTTAGAGCGTTCCGGAGAGAGCACAGATTGTGTGTGTGTGTATGTGTGTGTGTGTGGCTCAGGGAGAGTGAGTGCGTCACTTTCAAATGTGTGTTTCTGAGTGTGTTATATAAGTCACTCTTCACTCTGTTTTTCACATGTGTTAAACACATAAAAACTGGTTTGATTTCCTTACAATATATATTGTTTATTAATTATAACTATAATAATAATAATAATAATAGTAGTAATAATAATAATAGACCAGTACAGTGGTGTAGTGATTAGCATGTTTGCCCCACAAGAAGGTCCTGGGTTTAGGTCCAGGGCTCAGTGAGGGCATTTCTGTGTGGAGTTTGCATGTTCTTTCCGTGCTTGCATGGTTTCCTCCTGGTACTTCGGATTCCTCCCACAGTCCAAAAACATGCACACTAGGCTAATTGGCTGTTTCAAATTGCCCCTAGGTGTGAGTGTGAATGGTTAAGTGCGTGTGTTGGCCTGTGATCGACTTACGAGCTACTAAGGGTGTATCCCGCCTTCACCCAGAGTTGGCCGAGATCCCCGCAACCCTAGTAGCAGTAAGCAGTTCAGCAAATGGATGAAAATCGGCGAGGTGACGTAGTGGTTAGCACATTCACCTCACAGCAAAAAGGTCCTGGTGTCAATGTGTGTGTGTGTGTGTGTGTGTGCGTGTTTGTGCGCGCCGGTGTGTGTCTGTTTCCCAGCTTTGCCACCAGAGAGCCAAATGGGTTGTTGCTTTATAACGGCCGTTTCAATGAGAAACATGACTTTATCGCCATGGAGATTGTTAACGAGCAGATCCAGCTCACCTTCTCAGCAGGTAAGAGGGAATTATGCGATAATGCTACAGTACAGTAATGTGTGTGTGTGTGTGTGTGTGTGTGTGTGTGTGTGTGTGTGTACATGGTTATGCTCAGAGCTGCTGGAGCAGATGCAGCTATGATGATGTAATATCCTGAAAATATCTCTCACCTTTCTATTACATACACCCACAAGCAGTACAGTGCCATGCTGCCACTGTGCTTCCTTAACTGGCAGATTTTGTGATCTCACTAGGGACGTTTTTTGACCTTTTGACCCTGCAGGTGAAAGAAAGACAACAGTATCACCCTTCATCCATGGGGGAGTGAGTGATGGAGAGTGGCACTCTGTTCACATGCACTATTACAACAAAGTGAGTAAACACACTGAGCAATACACTTTACAGTCTCCGTGTACCACGCATGCATGTGTATACACACACACACACACAGTGTTTTTTAACTAAAAATTGTAATAAGTCTTTACTTAGTCGTCCCTGTTATTACTGCTCACGACTGTTTCTGTAACCCATTCTGCCCCCTGGTTTACACCTGAATTACGTCAATTAAAGGCTGTTGTTTTGGTTGCCTCTATTAGAAAACCGGACTTGTTGTTCACAAAGAAATGTACAATAACCATATTCTGCATTACATTTACAGCACTACAGAGACTCTCTTTCTACAGCTAAATCTACGTTTTATTCAGGTCTAATCAGTTCAGGTAAAGAAAACACAAGGGCCCTGTTTTCATAGTTAACAACATACTATGATCACCCAGCTCTCTTCCTCAGCATGTGCTTTAAACTGTTAATTGTAACTCTATAATGACATTTTTGGGCAGCTTGATTAGCATGTCTGCCTCACAGCAAGAAGGTTTGTAGGTTCAAGTCCCAGGATTGGGTGCTTCTGTGTGGAGTTTGCATGTTCTCCCCATGCTTGCCTGGGTTTCCTCCAGGTACTCTGGTTTCCTCCCACAGTCCAAAGACAAGCACATTTGGTGTGTGATATCCCTGACACTAGCTAAGTATTTGGAAGAGGCTTGTGAGAGAACAGAGTGGAAGCTCATGCTAGCTACTCAGATACATGTCACTTGTACGTATATTTTGTTTAAATGATATTAATAATTTTTTTTTAAAAGCTGTATGTTGTCTCAGGAATTAAATAAAATTTAATTTATTTATTTGACTGCGTCATTGTTTTCACCAAACAGCAGACAGTCATGTGACTATATTGCTAGCTAGCTAGTTAGATAGCATGATTGAGATATGAGGTTATCATTCTGTACAGCTGTTTCCGATTCATCCTAAACATGCAAAACAACAAAATATGAAATTAAAGTATCTGATAGTAAGAACCTCTTTTTATTTTCAAGAATGAGACCGAAAAAGAATAAGGATTTTTTTCACCAAACACAACTTTATCAGCTTTATACAATGATCAGAATGACTTCAAAGCAGGCAGACATTTTGTCTGTGACCACAGGGAAGAGGATATAGATATCATAAAATACATGACTCCGCCGTGTCCGAAGCACTGCGGTCCTGGGCTGTAAACATCATTTCATTTTCTTAATATTTATGCTATTGTCCTCTATGTTGATCTATATGGATTATAGCAGCATGAGAGGTGAAAAGATAAAATGAACTTCACAGCTTAGGGCAGCAGTGCTTTAATAATGTGCTATATTATATGATATCTATGAGAAGCAACATTGGTGTGACAGTTGGGCAATAATATTGTGCCAATTAACCGATAGAAATTATGCAGTATCAATAATTCTTTGATTACGTTTCACTAATCAGAAACGAGAAATATCTTAATGAATAATATTAAAAATAATAATATTAATAATAATAATATGAGTGTGCGCGATTGTGCCTTTATCACTGCGCTCTCGATGGCCATTATGTATGTGCGTATCATGTGGAGATTGCCACTGTGTAACTACACGAGTCTATCGATTTTCGTCTTGGTGTGATATCCAGTATGGCCACCACAGCTGCCATTTTGAATTTGTGTTCAGTGCATTAACTCAAAAACAGCATTACTGATCATCACTAATTTTGATGTCCATCTTGGGACTGAGCATACCTTTTTATAATGTGCGCATGGGCTGAGGGGTATTGCCTACTTTGCGGGGCTATTTTACAATACTCACGTTATCAAGATTCACCAGCAGCTGACTTCCATAACCCCTTACAGTTTGTCTAACCAGACTCATCCTCCTTGTTCTGAGTGTGGCCTTCACCATTTCTCACAGCATCCTTCTTGACTGATTAGCTTCTATTGGAATCACAGACACACCTTTAACTAGTTCCATTTCCAGACACTTCCAGTTTACTTCCACTAGGCTATATCTTCGTAAGTTCAATATCAGTTTTCATTGCTAAGCCGATGACACCCAGCTCTATCTATCCACTAAGCTTACTTCTCCCACCCGCTCGCCTCTGTCTGTAATTTCCTTTAAGAAATTAAACTTTCTAAAATGAAACATAAAAAGAGGTTCTCCTTATTTTTTTTAAATTCATCTTATCAAAACTTAACAGTTTCTCCATCCCCACTGATAACTCTTTAGTTTTTTCCTGCACTTGGCTTCTCTGGGGTTCTCCTCAGTATCACACTCTAATTTCACATATATGATGTCACACCATTTGCATACCTCCATACATGCAACATTAATTGCCTTCACTCCAAATGGTAACAGTATCCTCGTTCAAACTTTGGTCACATCTCGCCTTGATTATTGCAATTCTGTCCTTTTTGGAGTCCCTCTCAAGTCCACCCATAAACTTCAACTGGTCCAGAACTTGTCTCCGGCGTCATTACCAGAACTGCCTACAGTTCACACATCACTTCTGTCCTTCACTCCTGTCACTTTCACCATGTTAATATTGGGCTTTTTTCCCTTTTAAATCATAGACCGAAGCAATTTGTACAGTGTTAAGCTGAGATTCGGACCGATTTACTGCTCTGTAGATTTCTTATGCTTTATTTCTTGAACCTAACACAATTAAAGTAAATAGCTTTTAAGTTAATTAATTTTAAAAATACAACATTTACGTCAATTAAAAGTGTCACTTTAATACAGGTGAGATCTCACAGAGATAGAGAGAGACAGGAGTTTTAATAGACTACAGTTCAGCGTCAAAAACTTGCAGTTTTACATATGTAGTACAAAAATAAAACTCTGCCCTGTTTCTGAGTTTGGGTAAGAAATTTTATCATGTCCACTTCTTATTTTGGTTTTTGTAGTGTTGAAGTCGGACAGTTTCAGGTGCTTTTACTAAACACGGATTTGCTCGCATGTCCTTTTAAATCCAGTGTCATTCACCTGTTCCACCACTTTTTTAATCAGATCATCATTCCATGTTTCCTACCACCCATGCATTTCAGAATATTTAACATATATATAATATAATGTATTATAATATATAATAATTAATTAATAATTAATAATAATATTATAATATATTATAATATATAATAATTTGCCTTTCTCAAACGTCATGTAAACCCTCTGACTGACTGCTGTCTTAAAACACATCTATTTAAATTGGTGTTTTCCCTTTAATTTGTTCTCCTTTTTTTCTGTTTGCTTTGGTTTTAATGTATGACGTTTTCATAATGTAACAAGTTTACATGTAAACTGTGGAACTAATTTTAGTGTTAGTTTTTGCTTTATTTTGTTTTGTAAGGTGACCTTGAGTGCCTTAAAAGGCACCTAAAATACAATAATTATTATTATTATTGTTGTTGTTGTTGTTGTTGTTGTTGTTGTTGTTATTGTTGTGGATTTGGTACGTTTGATATTGAACCGGGGACCAAAGATGAAAGCATAGTTTGAGTTTTGGGGAGTTATAGATGAGGAACAGTAAAATGTAAAATTATGTCAGTAGTAGGTATGTAAGAGAAAACCCCTCCTGTCGAAAGTCTATTTTTATTTTCATATCAATTACTCAAAACTGGGACAGACACACATACACGGGCACACACACACAAAGTCACACAACTTCTCACACTGCTCTTCTCTCTCTCTCTCTCTCTCTCTCTCTCTTTCTCTCTCTCTCTCTCACTCACTCACACACACACACACACACACACACACACACACACACACAGGATGTGACACTGTGTTCTATTCAGGAATTCGCTTTGCATTAGAATACTGCTACCCGGCAACACCGTGGCATCTTATTCAGTGTGAATGATAACAGAGGCATGTGGGAACACACACACACACGCACACACACACACACACACACACATACACACACACACACACACACACACACACACACACACACACACACACACACAC
>JAQMYF010000023.1:13484340-13532708 GCA_030014195.1 Neosilurus mollespiculum | reverse complement strand
TATTTTTGTTTTCTGAAAATGTATATTTGTTTTCTTAAAATGTATTTTTGTTTTCTGAAAATGTATTTTTGTTTTCTTAAAATGTATTTTTGTTTTGCACTTCCCAGCCACCGTAGAGGGCGTGGGCGAAATTCTGAACTGCTGCACAATCCAGAGCGCCCTGCTGAAATAAAAAAATTGTATAAAACACAATGTGGCTCTCACTGTTCTGTAATGAACCTTGTACAGATTTAGAACAACAGTACATATAGTATAACATGCTGAGATTTAATATTTTATGTTTAAATACGGTGCTCAGGTGATTACACCTCACCAGTCAGTCTGTTGTTTATTCTTCTACAGGTGTGCTACTTAACTTCAGGAATAAACATGTGTCTTATCACTGTAAGTATAGGAAATGTAGCTAAACCATGATGTGGAGAAACAAACTCCAGCTTAGCCAGCATTATCATCCAGTTGATCATTAAAAATGAGTTAGCTGATGTGTGCGAGTTTCAGTTTGACTGGGGGTTTTATCTTTGTAAAGAAAAAAATATAACTTGATAAGAGCTAACTATCAATGTTTCATTCCATCAGATGTGATCAACAAACACAAATCAACTGTTTTATACACACACACACACACACACACACACACACACACAGAGAGAGAGAGAGAGAGAGAATACCCCACACATCACCTACCCACTGAGTTTTGTTTGATGGTAGTATACTTATGCTAAATCCTAGTGAACATATTCAATGATAGTCACTTTAAAGCACTTCTATAAGTCGCTCTGGATAAGGGGGTCTGCTAAATGCTATAAATGTAAATGTAAATGTAAATCCCACAGGATGAGTAGTTTAGGGTGTATGACCGCCCATACAGCATTTTTCTTTGTCAGAAAACTGTTGGATTCATCCCAGCACTTTGGCTTTTAGTTCTATGATAATATTATCTTGATATCACCATTCTAATTGCCTATATGATTGGTGGAGTGACAGTGACCACACTGTAGTCTTTACTAAAAGTTAAGAGATTAGAAGAGCTTGGATGAGCCGCAGAATCCCATCAGAGCACTTTGAAAAAAAGACATCATGTGCACCACTTTTTCCAGGCAGCTGCATTCACTTTCTGAAGTCACAGAGAAAAAATATGGCAAAGAACAGACAAACAAACAAACAAACAATAACAGCAACAAAAACTTTATGGACATAATCCAGTATAACTTTTTTTTTTTACATTTTAAACATATTAAAACTCTTGAGCATTGATTCATTCAGGATGATCTAAATCTCTTATGATTAATTGTGTTCTGGATATCAGTAACACAAAAAGCAATATATCAATATAATCATTCATGTGTTGAATTGATTTATCCTATTATAGTCACAGGGAGGCTGGAGCCTATCTATGCCAACTCCGAGCAAAGGCAAGGTACACCCTGAACAGCTTGCCAGTCCATTGCAATGCCAACACACATACAAGTTCAAGTTCAATTTCAAGTTCAAGAAAGTTTCTTGTCATTTCAACCACATATAGCTGACACATACATAGTGAAACCAAACAACATTTCTCCAGGACCAGGTGCTACATAAACATACAACAAAAACCAAATTCGAAAAAAAGCAACAATCGAGGTTTCTGTCATAGCCACATAAAGTGCAAAGTGTGCAAAGACAAGACAGTGCAAAAAAGTACAAAAAGAAAAAGACAACACAAGAATGAGATACTTAGCACCGAAAGAAAGAAAAAGATGAGATGGAATGAAAAAATGAAATGATGTACAGAGTAGAAGGGGTTGAGGTAGTGCAAGTAGAATAATAGATATAAAGATAAACATAACAGCGTAACGAAATAATAACATGGTTGAGGTAATGCAATAATTAATGAAAAGTGTAAGTTATGTGTATGTGTATATTTAGATATTTTTGTATAATTCATTCTGGGTGTTGAGAAGCCTGATGGCTTGAGGAAAGAAACTGTTACACAGTCTGGTTGAGAGGGCCCGTATGCTCCGGTACCTCTTTCCAGATATCAGGGGGGTGAGGAGTGTGTGTGAGGGGTGTGTGGGCTCATCCACAATGCTGTACGACCTTTCACACTCACACCTATGGGCAATTTAAAACAGCAAATAAGACTAACATGCATGTCTTTACACTATGAGAGTAAACTGGAGTACCCAGAAGAAACCCACGCAAGCACAGGAAGAACATGCAAACTCCACACAAAAACGCCTTCACCGAGCCTGGGACTCAAACCCAGGACCTTCTTGCTAGTAGGCAGATATGCTGACCACTATGCCACCATGCCACTCCTCATCATATTCAATTGTAAATAAAATATGGATAAAATATAAATAAAAATGTATATTCTACAGACAAAGTATTCTTTCTATACTCTGGTTATTTTGTCCGTATTCATGCATATTTTTTGAAAGTTGGATGAATACAGAGTACTAGAAATCATGACTACAGTGTGGCCAATAGTTCAAGTGAGATATGATGAGAAAATTTTAACAAGCAGAACTTTGGAGGTTCTGTAACTTGATAAGAAATAATAAATATTTTAATGACATTTCTTAGAACACCTGGGGAGAGACTGGACAGGAATTAAATGTGAATCAGTCTCCACCGTCGCCATGATTGTTGTTGTCAGAAACATTTGACTCTGAGCTGCCCTGTAGTGGACAAACTGCTCCATAACCATCAAAGGACACATTTATGTATGTGGCCAGGGCCGGGTACACTGACATAAACAGACGTATTTTAAGTATTTTGGTATGTTGTTGTAAAGTTGAAATGAGCCTTTTAAGGTTACTCATGATTAAAACATTCCCATTACTGGATACCCCCTGGCACTGACTTTTTACCTGCCCTTTTGTGTGTGTGTGTGTGTGTGTGTGTGTGCGCCATAGAGATTTGTATGATTGATAGAATTGTTATTTGTTTACAGTAAAGGTGTGCTTTGTCATTCCTGTGGAATCAAAATTTTTCACCCATGTGTCATATTCACAGTTTATCCACAACTGTAAATGTTTCTGTTTAATTTGATTCTATTCTATAAAATATACATCTGAAATGAAAATCTTAGATAATAATAATTATTATTTTTATTTTAAATTATTATTATTAAAATTTAGTTGTGTAGTTCTTTTTAAAGATGACACTGTCTCAAAGCAGCTTCACATAGTAAAAACAAATTTGATAATTTAAACATTCATTCATTTTCTGAAGCGGTTAATCCTAATTAGGGTCGCGGGGGAGGCTGGTGCCCATCTCAGCCGACTCTGGGTGAGGGCAGAGTACACCCTGAACAGCCTGCCAGGCCATCGCAGGACACACACACACACACACACACACACACACACACACACTCTCTCACCCATGGGTGATTTGGAAAAGCCAGTTTCCTGTGTATTGTGCATGTTTTTGGCCTGCGGGAGGAAACCAGAGTATCCATGCAAGCACGGGGAGAACATGCAAACTCCATACAGAAATAGTAACACACTGCATGTGTTGTCTTGAATGTGTATTTGATTTCTGTTTAAATAAGTAAGCCCCTCCCCCGTTTGTCCAAACCCCGCCCCGTGTCTGGTTGCTGAAGCCCCGCCTTCCTGTGAGGAGTGCGCTGTAGAGTGGATCCACCTGTGTGTGTGTTCAGAGTGTGTTTAGAGTGTGTGTGTTGCAGGAAATGTTGGAGCGCGTGTAAAAAGTTTTAGTCTCTGTTTTTAAAGTGTGTGATGGGGTGTTAATGGGGGCAGGTGGGTGAGGTGCGCTGGAGGAGTTGACGTGGCCTGTGTTGTGATCAGGTGAAAATGGAGGCGATACGGTGGGGACGCGTAGGGAACACGGTACCGGGGTCGGAGGCTCATTATGCCGACCGGAAGTGCCCCTCTCCTGGAAAACGGCACGCGGTGAAGCGACATCATCACAAACACAACCTGAAGCACAGGTACGACTTCCTGGAGACTCTGGGTAAGGGGACATACGGAAAAGTGAAGAAAGCGGTGGACAGAGCAGGAAGACTGGTGAGATTCAACTCCAGTAACATCAACATTCACCTCCAGTTCGATCTTTAATCATTCAGAAAATTAAACATGAATGCAGCTGATTGTAATCTAAACACTGAGCTCATGTTGGGTTTAAATCATCTATATATTCAGAGTAAAATCCCTCACCAACCCCGTATCACCTTCACATGAACCAGTTAATGATGTGTAACCAGTTCAGATGAACCAGTTAATGGCAGTAAATGGAGTGTAACCAGTTCATGATGTGTAACCAGTTCAGATGAACCAGTTAATGGCAGTAAATGGAGTGTAACCAGTTCAGATGAACCAGTTAATGGCAGTAAACAGTACCCTAATAAACATTTACGCTCAGAAATAAAGGTGGTACTCCTCCCTCTCCATGCTGGAGCACTACCTGTTAAGGAACAGTCTGTGTACCTTCAGTGTTAACCATGTTTCACCTGGGACTCGTTGTCTCTAATGTACCTTTTAAAATTATATTGAAAAAGATCATTAACGCTCCATAACACACAGCTACAGGTACAAGATTCACACTGAGGGTGCAAACCATATGCTGTTGAAGTACCTTTATTCCTGAGTGTAAAGTACTATTACAGAGGTACACTGCATTTACAATTCCAGCTAAATGGACTTAATATTTTATCACGCCATTGCCCCAAGTGTGTATAATTTTAGCTACCTTTCTTTCTCTTGTCTTTGTGTACACACACATGCAGCGTCTCATTTTGTTCATGAGTTAAACATGTTGAGTCACAATGAGAAGAAAAACACAGAAAACTGGTGTACACACACACACACACACACACAAAACAGAACAGGTTTTACTGATCATCATCATCCTCTCAGAGAAAGGGTTTTCAGTAAGGAAGCACAACTGTAATGCTCATAGTAAAAAAACACACATCAGCACTCCACTACATGCAGCGTGTGTGTATGAGTGTACAGTATGTATGTGTGTGTGAGTATACAGTATGTGTGAGTGTATGTGTGTGAGTTGTGTCGCTGTAGAAAGCCTAAGCTTGTTTTAATGTGTGTGTGTGTGTGTGTGTGTGGCGAGTGAGAGAAAAGTAACAAGGATAAAACTCCACATTTGTTCCTGAGATTGGTTTTACACTCTTGTTTGTTTCCGTGTGTGATCTGCCCATGTGCCAACATAAAGTCAGTAAACAAGGACAGGGAATTCAGCAGTGTGTCAATAATCACTCAATATTCAACACACACGCATTCTGTCTATAGCACATCAGAGACAGCATGAAGGAGCTCAGTGTGTCTGTGGGTTCTAGTGTTGGCGATAGAACCTTAAACCATTAAGAGCAGTGAAGGAACTGTAATAAAGAGGAATAAATGAGTAACACACGATTCAGTATTAAATAACACATCAGGTGACATGTGGTGCAGGATCTCATCACTGAATTCTACGTGACACATGATCCATTCTTATGGTTTACAAATTCCACTTCTCTGTTTTCCGTCGCGTGGTGCTGGATCAGAGAGGCTCCAGATCACTGACCTCCACATCGTGTCTCTGATCTGGAAAAACATGACCAGGAAGTGAAAGTTCAATTTCTCCCATCACTCTATGCTGTAAAACTGCAAACTGTACTTTCACTTGAAAGCTGCGTGTGTGATCTTGAGTCAGTGTTATGTCGGGAGTGAGAGACTCAGCATTCGGGTTTCACCGAGGGGAGAAAAAATAAGGATAATTCTATAAATAAACATAGATGACTTCCTCTTTTATGCTTATCACTGCTTTGTCATTTTGATCTATTTTAAACACACACACTTCTCTTACAGTGCTGAATCACTGTAAGAGCTGAGAAAGAGAGAGAGAGAGAAAGAGAGAGGATCCAGGGATGGGAGAAAGGACAAAAGAGATGGGACAGAAAAGGATAAATGATGAGATAAAAGAGGGAAGGAAAATAGACTATGACTGTAGTCAGTGGTAGAAAGACAGATGTAGAGTGAGACGAAGGCTGTGTTGTTGTTGGAATGTGTTTTATTCAGGACGTGTTAAGACATGAAGAGCTTCCCTGAAATTTTTTCCATCAAAACTTTTCTGAGAGAGATAGATATATCTTGTGACTATAGTATTTATGTTCGACATACCTGCACCAGGCTTCTCTAAAAATAGCACTGAAAGAAAGAGAAGTGGTTAAAAACAGAATGGTTTAATGTTCTGTGGGAAGGAAATGCCAGGCGTGTGTCTCCCAGTGTCCTGGTGAACGCTAAATTTAACTCCTCCACACGACCCTCAGTTATTTCCTGTCAGGAGATTCTTCAGAAATCCACTGAGATATAAAAACCTGCAAAGATTCATATCAGACCCCTCCAGATTTCCACAGAACCACTCAAATACTCACTCACTACTTACTGCTGCATTCTGGGTAAATATGGACACAACCAAGAGCTTCAGATAAACATTGTACCTGTGTGTGTATAAACACCAACAATATAAACATCTACACCACAAACAAGCACTCAAACCAACACTGTACAACACTACACATTACCATTTTAAACACCACACTACACACCACCGATTCTATATTACACAACACTACACACTGCCGATTCCACACTACCAAACACAACACTCCACTGATACAAAACTACACAACATCGATTCTACACTTCACAACACCGAATATACACTTCACAACACTACCGATTTAACACAACACTAAACACCACTAATTCACCACCACACTACAGAACACCACTTTTTATTCTTTTTTTGTGAACATAGAGTTTCTGTGGTGAAGTGTACAACTTCAATACTGGATATTGAGGACATATCCCTGAAGAGGGTCAACTTGGTGCTCCTGCTCTGTTCTCATTACTGTGGTGTGTGTGTGTGTGTGTGTGGCCTCTGATATCTGTTGCTTGCCCTCCATCTCTCGTGCACTGGAGGTCCTCGATGACGCACACAGGCCGATGAAATCTAAAGAACACACACACACACACACACATACACACACTTCAGTCTAATCTGAAAGTGCAGAATATCATGCAGAAACAAAAAAGTTTGAAAAGGAGAAAAGAGAAATTAAATTTCTTTTAAATTAAGTGAACTACAAATGCTGTCAGTAAAAAATCTAAAATTTCCTTCATAATTATCTATCTATCTATTGATCTATCGATCCATCTATCTATCTATCGAATTATCTATCTATTTGTTGCCAGCAACAGATTTATTAGCTTAAGGTTTCATTACATTACACTGTATGTGTATTATTATTAATCGTAGTATTAGAAGTAGCAGCAGCGCATACTATAAGGGAACAACATGATCTGATTGGTTTGTTAATGGATATTATCCATCTCGCAAACTCAGAATAACACTTGAATTAAAACAGTAGACAAAAACTCACCCTAGAAATTTAATAAAAACTGTCCCAAAAATATGAAGAAAGCTACGTAGTATGACCTTTTTTCCGAGGTTAAAAAAATACGAAAAAACTTTTTCAAACTGGATTACTTTCAAATATTGTAAATGAGTTTGAGATCACTGCCATGGTTTAGAAATCTAACAATATACTATAAAAATCTTGTTTGTTTGCTTTTCTTATGTTCCCATGTATTGTGTGTGTCTGTGTGTATTTGTGCTGAAGGTGGCCATCAAATCCATCAAGAAGGAAAATATTAAAGACGAACAGGACCTGACACACATCAGAAGAGAGATCGAGATCATGTCGTCCCTTAACCACCCCTACATCATCACCATATATGAGGGTAGGTAATTTCATAGAGAGTAAATAAAGTGAATTTGTTCTTGATGGTGTGACTGTGCAGCGTGTAAATCCAGGGGAAGTTAGGTGTGAGGTGGGAGTTGTAGTGTAGAGATGGTTTTCATTAGAATATTAGGAGTTTAATGAATGCAGATGTTGGGAGACTGTCACTCTGTTACAGACATGCAGAGTTTGCTGTTCAGTTAGAATAAACGATAAGTCTGTGTTGTGTGTGTGATGAAAATATTTCCAAGTGTTTGGTAAAAATTTATGATGGAGGGAATGTAATGTTTCAGCATTAAAGTACAGACATCAACGTGTGTGTGTGTGTGTGTGTAGTGTTTGAGAATAAGGATAAGATTGTGATTGTGATGGAGTACGCCAGTAAAGGAGATTTATTCGACTACATCAGTGAGAGGCAGATTTCTGAGCGAGAGGCCCGACACATCTTCAGACAGATCGTCTCAGCTGTGCATTACTGCCATCAGGTAACTCTCCTGACTACTGCACTCTATCCACATGCCGTGCACGATTTACACACGTTTTCCTAGGGCTCAGCTCACGCTTTCAACACACTAAGGATGTAAAATGTATTAATCCATTTCTGCATTCGAATAGTCGAACAGACACTCTTCACTGATGTGCTCATAGGATTAAAAACACCTGTTTATCTACTTGTTTATTTCTGATAGAAAGTTGATCTCGCTGCTAAAAAAAATGATATGATGCTCATATCACAATATGATAAATGAGCACGAAATCACCCAGCCCTACATTTCTATTTTTTACAATTTAATTAAGCTTTCTCTTCAGACTTTCTGTGTGGCTTAATATCACAAGCCTGCCTTTACCACTGAAACCATGGTACCCATTAACAAAAAATATGCCAATTATATAAAGTAAACACTGACAAACCATTGAGTACTGTAGGATCATATAAAGCGTTCAGCCCCCCCCCAAATTTCTTTCCATCTCAATTCATTTGCTTCACTGCTCTGGTTTCATGTTTGCGAAGTTATATAAGGCAGAAATTAATTGTGTGCGTGCGAGGTTACATAAGAGCACCCAGTCCACCCTTAACACCATTGAAACCTCAACGTGTGATTAAATTACCAGCTCACTGTGACTGCAGGGCATTTTAAGATTTTACTTAATGTTTTAATGTTTAATCAGTTGAAGTCTATGGGTGCAGAAATCAGAAGTGACAAGTTTTATATAAATAGATGTAAACTGAAAAAATGAGATGAAGTGTAATAAACAGGATTTGAGTAAATTTGTATCTAAAAGGGAAATATTTTTGTATTCTTTCCCAAACAAGTAAATTCTGGAATTGGAAACCATTCTTCTACATTTCTCTTCCTGTTTACGTATTGTTTTGGGGCCCCCGCCCTATTCTGGTCTGTATTTCCATTCCGTTTCTTTTTTCCATCTATAATGTGCTCTGGTTTCTGGGAATCTGTGGGTTTGAAGGTATTCCCTCCTGCCGAGAAAAACAACAGGACGGCATAGCTCACATTCCACACGCTGGGTTTTTTTTTCATGACCTTATTTAGAGATTAGTAAAACAAGATAAGCAGACTGAACCAGTTCGTTTTTTGCTGAGCAGACAGCAAAACCTACACTGACACACAGACACCTACATAAACCTGACTCTTTCTTATATATTTACTTATCGAGCAGGGGGAAGAACTCAAAACCCGCCAATGAATTTAAACGAATAAAGAGATTTGACGCTTCCTACATCAAATATGTTAACAGCACAACATTTAGTCTATTGTTATTGTTGTTATTATGATGATTATGATGATTATTATTATTGTTATTATCAATAAATCTCTTGAGGTGATTATGTCATATAAAAAGCTCATTGTAAAATTAAAGGACACAGAAAGGATTAAAACAATGTTAAATGGAACAAAAACCTATGAAATGTGTGTGAGTGGATAAGAGAAGGAACACTGCGATGAGGAAAAAACTCTCATATAACATAAAATAAAAGACCTGAAACGTGCACTACACTACATATTTATACTACTGATCATAAATACTTTATTTTATTTCTCCAGCACATTTCTTACACCAGATGTTATAATTTTCAAGCGCAATAAAGCACATAATAAAAGTTTACTAGGTGCTTTGTGGTGCTCTGCAGTTTTCACTTCATGTTTTTGTAGCTACAGTCAAATATATTTTATCATCAGTTTAATTTATTACATTTATCTACTGTTATAGAATGGCATTGTTCACCGTGACCTGAAACTGGAAAACATCCTGCTGGACGCAAACGGAGACGTGAAGGTGAGACGCTCAGCACCTGCTGTGTGTGTATGTGTGTGTGTGTGAAAACATACATCAGTAAAGCTCACACCCTTTGAGTGTATATAAAGTGATAAGTTCTTCATACACACACACACACACACGCAAGCTTTAATGTCTATAGTTTTAGATGTTTATTCGTGGAAGAAATTCACTGTTTATCTGTTTTCACTCGTAACCTTTTTGGCAGTAAGTATTCTCTGGTCATGTTACATTTAGAATTGGGCTTCATCAGACATCAGCGCTTTATTTAGCATGCCTTGTACTCCTGTGGAAGAGTGGGTCAGTACGTTCCATATCCTGCCTGATGGTTGCCATGGGAATGACTGTGTGATGAGGCACAAACCCAAATCTGACTGAAGGGACTGTGAAATAATGTTAGAACATGAGAAAGTGGTGTTAATAACTCTGATGTATTTACAGATTGCTGATTTTGGTCTGTCGAACCTGTACCGGAGCGACGAGTATCTGCAGACGTACTGTGGCAGCCCGTTGTATGCCTCTCCTGAGATCGTGAATGGGCGGCCATATAAAGGGCCAGAGGTGGACAGCTGGTCTCTGGGCGTCCTCCTGTATGCTTTGGTGCATGAAGCCATGCCGTTTGATGGCCACGACTACAGGACGTTGGTGCGCCAAATCAGCACCGGAGACTACCGCAAACCCACTAAGCCATCAGGTACTAATTCTTTTAATTCTTTCAACCAAGGCTTCCATCTTCGATAAACTCCTGTCAGATCACTCATGATGTATATTTCTTGAAAATGTCAGTGAAATGGAAAGCCATTGTTCCGGATTAGGACAAATTCTCCAGCAAAACACCACAAAGCCTGAAGGTGAATGGGACACACTGGGGCAAGACAACTTTACGCATGTTTAAAGAGCTGTCCTTTACACCATTACTTTATTATATATAATGTCATATAACAGTATAAGAATTACTTTTTGGGTACAATATTATAGAATACTGGTATTGGTCATCCTTACAGCATAATTTGTGTACAGTGTAATACGTTTAAGGGATACAGAGCTTATTTTAATTTAAATGACCTTAAAAAGTATTATACTGGGCAATTATATCCCATAGATTACTAGCGGGGGTTGAACCAATGCGGAACAACTATTTTGTTCCTGGAAGTGACATGAACTCGTTGGGCCGGGTTGTCCAGTGAAAGTAAACAATCAGCGAGGGACATTTTAGGTGATGAAACTCCCCGCATACTAAAGGCTCTTACCTTTTACTGGTTCCTTTTGGCGAGGCGCTGCTCCCGTCCATTGTCGTTCTTTGACTTTTTATGAAGGAATTCCGTAGGAACAGCATTCCATTTTAGATGGAAAGGCTTGGGCTTTGTGCCAAGTAGTTCTGCCCAGAGGTCACGCCGATAGCAGGTCGGCTTGAAGTGGTCTTCACAGACTACTGGATTGCTTCCAAAAGGAAACGTTTTTAGAATATGGCCTTTGCCAATGTTATGTTTTCCGTGATTTCTGCGCTTGTTGTTTGTGCGGCTGTATGCTTTGCACTCCGCCATTTTCCTGCCGATACAGCTCAGCACTGGCTGATAATATGTTATCTTAGACTGGTGTGTGCTGCACGCAGCCCAGCCAACAAAACAAAAAATTCACATCACTACCAAGGCTGGAACAGCCAATGAAGAAGGCAACATGTCGCTGCATGCCTAGTAGTAATAGTAGTGTGGTAGCACTCACACATACTTGACAAGAAGCAAGGACTGATGTTGCCTGACATAACCGAGGATGTCATACGTGATCGTTTTAAAGTGCTAATAAGACAAATTCACCAAATGTACATTTATGTAATGTTGCTAATACTATAATTTTTTGTGTTGTAAATTAATGAATCTAATTTATATAACTGGAGTAAAGAATTTTATCCGAGTCCCCTACCTCTCCCTACAGATGCATGCGGTTTGATCCGCTGGATGTTGATGGTAAACCCTGACCGCAGAGCAACACTAGAGGAAATTGCAGGCCATTGGTGGCTTAACTGGGGCTATCAGCGTCCACTTCTGGCTGAGAATGAGACCACAACAATTACTACTTCCACTTTGTCAGTAACAAGCAACTCTGCCCGAATCACTGATTGGCTTAGACGAACTTCTAGACCTTTGCTGCACAGTGGCTCAAAAATGCGATGTATCCTGCGCCCAGGAGGCGGACTCACAGGAGATGCGCCCATCACTCGTCAACGCTCGATTCGCAGGTCACGCAGAGAAAACAACGTTTCTCAAAGCATGCAAGAGAACACCGCGCCAAGGCCATTTAAGGGCATCCTGAAAAAACGCGGCAGCTTAAAACAGAAGCTATGTGGTGAATCACAGCCTCCGCCTTTGGACAAAAAAATAACAAATACAATAGTTGCACCACCTGTAGCCCAGCCTCCGGCTCCGCCTCCACCCCCTCGCAAAGGAATCCTGAAGAAGCCAGTGGAGAAGGAGAGGGAATCAGGTTATTACTCTTCATCCACTGAAAGCAGTGATTCCACCCAAACCCCACAACTTGTGTTGTGTACTGAGATACCACCACGGCATAAAGGAATCCTAAAGCGTAATGGAAAATTTTCCTCTGGTGTTTTGCAAGAATTCGGCTCACTCGACCAGCTAGCTGCATCCCTTCCACCTGGGGGTGTCAGATCTCGTCCCAGCATGGCCAATAGTGAGGACAGCATCCTGTCATCAGAATCCTTTGATCGATTAGACTTACCTGATCGTTGTGAACCTGCAATGAGAGTAGATCGTCCAGCAGGGGGTGGCCCGATGCGTGGCAGTGTTTCGGCTGACAATTTACTGGACCTGAAAGACAGCAGGCAAGAATTATGGGATACAGACAAGGTGGGAGACAGCACATTCTCCATCATGGACTGTGAAAAATGACCGAGGTCTACAAGTCTGCCGGTAACAACACCCACATTAGCTGAAACCCTCAATAAAAAAACTCCCAGGATTCATCTGAACACAAGTCCAGATGAACTGGTCGTGTTCCGGTTCTTTATGAGAAAGGAATCGTTTTTTGGGGCAGCAGCCCTGGTGCTGGGAAGGACAACTAGTTAGCTGATGTTCCACATTCAGACATGAGGAGGCATATTCTCCCTTCACAGACTGAAAATGTGACCCAAGTGTACAAGCCTTTAATGGTGGTGGAAGTAGAGCTTGCTGAAACTAGATATTAAACTTAGTTAAGATTTGGCTGTCAGGGAAGCCCAAGTCCATTATAGTTTTTCTTGAGACACACAAAGGGCATTTATTAGCAATGCCAAAATGGGGTTAAAAAAGGGAATAATTTTGTTGGGAAAGAAAAGCAAAATGTGCAGAGAAAAGAGAAGCTGTTCTGAGAGAGGTGATTCTCCTTTTAAACAGCATTTCGTCAATATGTTTTGACTTGAGGTTGAAACCTCTGTACCTGTCAGACTGGGACCTTGTTTTATTAAACTTGCAAATGAACCAAAAGAGCCAAAGATCCTGAAAGTGCATGTTTTAAAAAATGAATAGGGTAAAAATAAGACTACAGAGAGATGAGAACCATAAGAAAGCCCCATCATCTATAAGTTCCAAGTTTGGTTCATTTAGAGTCCATTAGTGACAAGGCAACCTTTTTTAATACAGAAATGTTTGTTAACCTTGTTAATGATTAACATGTGGGACAGACGGTTATCAGTCTCGCTCTGGACTGAAAGACCAGATCAAACACACATTTATTGCTTTATGAAATTACTGTTATGATAACTATGAGTAGATATACCGACTGTGAGAAGGTTAGAAGAGCAGTTGTGGAAGTGGGACTCACTCATTGAAGCCTTGAATTGAAAACACGTTTTTTTTTTTTTTTTTTTTTTTTTTAAAGATCTGCTTTTGTATTTTGTTGTTACCTTCGTCTGATGTAGAAACATTTCTTGAGATTGAATTTTATTTTTTTTTATAAAAATTTTATTTTATTTCCATGACACTTCAGTGGTGTTGTGTTTATAACGTCTTACTGTCATTTCATGTTGATACTGCAGGAAGAATGTGATGATGCAACACTGTTCAGATTATACTGGAAAATCACCAGCATGGCAGAAATGTAATGTGTATTTTTGATGCTTGTGTTCCCATCAAAGAAGACCTGTACATGTTAAATGCTGTCACGTCATAGGGTCGACTTTAAACTGTTTTTGCCAAAAACGTACCTGACCTTTCAGTAATGTTTATGCTGAAACTGATACTGGATAAGTGGTCAATAAAAACTCAAACAGTTAGTCTTTCCTTTTCGTTTTTCCGATTCTTATCAAAGGCATGCTTTATGGTTGGAATACCAGTCTGATCAGTAAAGGGTGCTGAGAGGCCAAAGAGTAAAGGTTGCCGTTATAAGTGAATTAGAAACTGAAACAGTGGAGAATGGGACATGTACCTATAATCAGTTATACATTATACTGTGACACTCGGTGCTAACTGTTGTGCTGAAATATTGACATGTAATGGCTTTGAGGAAGGAGAGCAATCGAAAACCATTTTATGTGAAGTTAAACAAAACTACAATGGGTTAAAAAAATTGTCTTTAAAGAACAGTGGTGTATTATTTAATAATTTCTAAAAGAATCTGAGGTCACAGTGTCATTCTGAAAGCAGTGTTGGTCCAGTGTGCCAAGGTCAAATGAGAAATTCAAACACTGAGGAAACAAAAAGGTACAAAATGTAAAGGAAACAAGCCACAGTAGTATAACCCAGCCAACAAACAATCTTTAACATTTAAAACAAACTCCACACACATCATACATACATAGTGTAGTGAACAGAAAGTTCTGAGCTCACAGACTGAAACGCTGCAGCCGAGTTCATTTATTCTGAGAAGGAAAATAACAGGCAGAAGAGGAATCAGGGAATTCAGTGTAGCTGCAGCTTACAGGTGGTAATTCCTAATGACTGACAGGCAGAAAGCATGAATATTAAAGTGGATTTACTTCAATTCTAAACTACACGCCTTCGACTCAATCTGTGGGTGTGTGATGATTAGAAATTAATTCAATATTTATTAAAATTTAAAGATGTTCTAAGGTAATTTAATATTATAGTTTAATAGCAAATTATGAACAGGTAACATCAAACAAATTCTAGAATTTAGTCAACATAACTAATGTGTGTAAGAATTTAATATAAAGTGATCACTGATTGAAACAAATCACACGTACTGATAAAGAATTTAAATCTTGATAAGGCACTAACGAGACGTCTGGGGCGATTATGTAAAGCTCAGAGGGGACATCCTAACAGGTGTGTTGCTGCCCTCATGAACAGGTAAAGCAGACCTGGGCTGGGGTGGATTTAAGGGCAGAGTGAGCTTCAGAGTCTCCTCCATAGCGACGTAACAGTTACACAGAGACACCTGAGAGGAACGGAGAAAAATCACTCATATATCTTATTCAGGAACTTATTCATACTGCACACATAACAATGCTCCTTTACTGATGTTTACACTCGTATCCATAGAAACTACATCAAACACGCGCCTCTTCCCTGTTGACTATATATCAGTGTTAGCACGCGGCATGTCTGTGCTCCACCCAGCGTGTTTGTGCATTGTGTGGGAAAGCACACACAAAGTGTAATAGAAACTACACAGAAGATGAGAAGCCATAAAACAGGTCAAGATCGGATTCCTTCTTATCCACATTGTGTGTTAATTAAAGACAAACAGAACACTGGTCATTTTAATGGCGCTGGACTCATGTGAGTGACAAAACCCTCCAGTACTGTAAATAAAGATCTCACCATGTCAGTGTCTAAGACATTAGCCATGAGCTGCAGGAGTGCATCACAGGACAGCCCACCATCCAGCAGGTTCAGACGCTGAATCGCAGCAGCCACACTGCTACAAGCGATAATGGAGGGACAATATGTTGAAAATCTGAACTCTAACACACAGAGGTACACACAGGATTACTGATGTGTAAACGGAAAACGGAAGCAGCCACACAGCTACAGGTGAGAATACACTGATTACACACACACTGTGTGTACAGATCCAGTCGCAAGTGGTATTAATCATCCAGTGATTAACTGAATAAATGATCAATAAGACACAGAGCTTAAAGACACATTTACAGGAGTGAGATATTAACAGCCTGATGTGATCAGTGTCAGAATGGAACCGGAGTAGAGCTCCTACCCAAGAACTCCCAACACACACCCACTTACACATGGGGCAGTTTAGCAGAGTCAATCTGCACTCAGATCTGAACCCAGGACTCTGACATTCAGACCTTAGATTCCACTTAAAAATATGCCATTCTTTCTAAAGTCAAAGGCATAAGCTTCTGATGCTTTTTAGCTTCTTTATCTTTTAATAAAAATTTAACTTACCTTTGTATCAGCCTATACATGTAAACATGCTCTAATTATTCTGTTATAGTGATTTCCAGTGTCTCTGCACACAGTAACACTCGCGTTCAAATACTGAATATAAAATATTGTACTTGTTTTAACCAAACTTCCAACGGAAAATATGAACAGCACATTTTAGAGATGCACCTATAAACTGGTTAGAGACCAGAATCAGCTGATTTTCAGTGTACCCAGCACTGACCGGATATCAGCATGGTAGTCTCAGATTATGAGCAGGTGCACATGGGTCCAGCACAGGCAATAACAACACAGTTGCAAGTGTGCGTATAGCCACAGGTCAGCATGTCATCAGTGTGGAAGTTTTTTACTGAGAGTGAAGAAGATATAAAGTGCATAATTTGTAATATACGTGAGGCCAAAGTAAACCGTGAGCCACCATGAAAAATGTTCAGAACAACAAACCTAATAAGTCCCATAATACACGACCACCCAGCTGAACATGCCCAGTTTGAAGGAGCTAACAAAGGAAAAGAGACTAAAGTTAAAGCTAGGCATGTTCACTGCATTAAAATGGCTTTTGGAGAAAAGAACAAACACAGACTGCGGAGTGGGTACTGCAAAAAGTACGCTGCAGTTCAGAATACGTTCAACATTGGAAAAAAAGTGACCAGATTGGGTGATTCTTCCTCCCATAGTGATTGCACTAGAAATTATACAGATGGACAGAAGCCATTTCTAAAGCTCCCTCTCCACTCAGTCATTGGCAGCAGGAGATAATTAATTAAGGATAAGAAACAGCAGTGTACATCTCACTCAAGTCAAGCAAGTTATCCTGGCAACTTGAGTAATTTATTTGTAACCTGAAATCTGGATAGGTTGAAACTTACATATTCCCCTCACTTTCTTTATCACTGCCATTGCGCCGTTGTTGCTGGGGTTATAAAAATATGCAACACTGACATGTGAAAGTAAGTTTTTGGGGTTTTCTGGAAAAAATATGCAAAAAGAATGATAACTGTTTTGAAAAAGTATAAATACCTCAAGCTTTGGCTCGACTGTTTTGACACTTGAAATAGAAGAATAGGTACCAGAAGAACAACGCAATTACTGGTACGAAACAATGCTGTTGGGTATTAGAGAAGCTCTCTTTCAAATGGGCTCCAAGTTCAATGTATGAATTTGTCAATATTGAATTTATCATCTTTAGAAAGCTGAAGTCCTGTCTTTTCTATATATATAAAATTCATCCAATAAATTCACAGAGTTTGGCATTGGTGGCCTGGTGGTAGGGTGCTGGCTTACTGATCCGAGTGTCGGGGATTCAAGCCCAACTATCACCAAGTTGTCACTGCTGTCCCCCCAGTGCAGCCAACTGGGTTATCAAAGGCCAGTTATGTCTCTCACTGTCTGTGGTAAGAGGTATGTAAAAAAAAACATTGCTGTTGTTCATAAAGAGTAGGCCATTGGGTCGCCGTCAGCTTGTTTCTGTCCTGCGATGGCCTGGAAGTACTACGCCCTCTCACCAGCCTCCCCATGAATCTAATTGGGATTAAGCGGTTAAGAAAATGAATGAATGAAATTCATAGAGGAAACGAAAAAAGCAGATGTTAAAAAAGCAGTATTAGAAATGCTGGTAAAAAAATGGCAGATAGTCGAGTACCCCAGTCTATGCACCAATCCAATACCACATGATAAAACAGTAGTTTTACACAAATTAAGCTGTTGTGTTCAAACCTGATAATCAGTTCTTCTGCACTGATCTTGCCAGCTTCTGTTCACAGCAGTGAAGAAAACCTTCTGATTTTGAGAGGCTAGCAACAGTTATCATAGTGTGCACACCAGTACAAAAGCAATGTGTATGTGAGGCAAGATAATGGTTCTGATGCAAAATAACAGTTCTGTGAAACCCAAGAACAGTTTATGCTAAGAAGATGAATGGAATGATAAGCTTCTTTTTTCCCCAAGCTCTATCCAGCTAAAACTAAAATTAATAATGATTGCACTTAATACTAATTATTTTTATCATTTCTTTTATTATTCCTTCAACGGATTTTGTTGTTACTGATTGGTGAAAAGTCATCAAAGAATTCTTGGTATTTCATCAGTGACAAGGAATAACTGAATTTTTGCATCATTGCCATCAGATTATTTGAATTATTACTGCACTACTTGCATGTGTGATATAGTAACATGACTGTCTACATTAAAAATAATTTAAATGAATAATAAAACAATTATAGAAGGCCTTTGACCTTGGGAGATGTGTTTTTTGTTTGCTGGTGTGATTGATTTTGAGTAAAGGGAGAGTGTGTTGGTTTCACATCAGACAAACCTGTTAGTTTAAGACTGCCCTCAATACATCTTGCTTGTACACAATCTCACACTGAAGCGGCTACACAATAACACACACTACAGCCGCTACACAACCTCACACTCTGCAGCCTCTACACAATGACACACACTACAGCCACTACACAACCTCACACTCTGCAGCCGTTACACACACTACAGCTGCTACACAACGACACAAACAGCAGCCGTTACACAACGACACACACTGCAGCCGTTACACAACCTCATGCACTGCAGACATTACACATTCTTACACACTGCTGCTGTTACACAAAGACACAAACTACAGCCATTACATGACACACACTGCGGCTGTTGTGCAACCTCACACACTGTGGCTGTTATACAACCTCACACACTGCAGCTGTTGCACAACCGCACACTCTGCAGCTGTTGCACAACAACACAATACAGCTGCTACACAGCAACAAACACTACAGCCGTTACACGATGTCACACTGCAGCCATTACACATCCTTAGGCACTGCTGCTGTTACGCAACAACACACACTACAGCCATTACACAACACACTGCGACTGCTGTGCAACCTCAAACACTGCGGCTGTTGCACATCCTCACACACTGCAGTTGTTGCACAACAACATACACAACAGCCACTACACAACCTCACACTCTGCAGCTGTTACAGACAATACAGCTGCTAAACAATGACACACACTACAACTGCTACACATCAACACACACTATAACTGTTACACGACACACTACAGCCATTACACAACGACACACACTGCAGCCGTTACACAACCTCATGCACTGCAGCAGTTACACATCCTTACACACTGCTGCTGTTACACAAAGACACACACTGCGGCTGTTGTAAAACCACACACTTTGCGGCTGCTTCACAAACTTATGAAAAAATTTGGTGTTTTTAATGCAAGCTACATTAACCACTGACAAACCTGTTTATGTTCGTATATATTTGTACAAATACAAGCTCTGCTAAAAAGAGCACAATGGACACACACACCCCCCCTACACTATGTCCCCAATGTCTATGCCGCAGGGCTGGGAGGAAAATACATACAGGAATACAGATGCAGCTCAGACAGGTGTGTCCCCATCCATTCATTCACTATCCCTCTATGCCAGGAAGTCAGGTGACCAAATGAATGGCCTGCAATAATTATATCATGTCTGTGGTTGCCTTGGGCTACCTGAGCTGCAGGATGAGGAAGGGCAGATGGGGGCTTTCACATCACACCCACACAAATACTTGGGTTTTGTTGTTTTTGTATATATTCAAAACAACAAAACCAAGGTGTGTGTGTGTGTGTGTGTGTGTGTGTGTGTGTGTGTTTGTGTGTGTGTGTGTGTGTGTGTGTGTGTGTGTGTGTGTGTTTGTGTGTGTGTGTGTGTGTGTGTGTGTGTGTGTGTGGGCTGGCGCAGTGGTTAGAACATCCGCCTCACAGCAAGAATGTCCTATGTTCGATTCCAGGGCTTGGGTAGGTTTTCTCCCACAGCTGAAAAAACATGCACAGTAGGCTAATTGGTTTTCCAAATCGCCCCTAGGTGTGAGTGTGTGGTTGTATGCGTGTTGGACCTGCAATGGTCTAGCAAGCTGTTCAGGGTGTACCTCGCCCTCACTCAGAGTCGACTAAGGGTGACAGCCTCCCCGCAACCCTAATTAGAATTAGGCGGCTTAGAAAATAAATGAATGAATAAATAAATAGACATTTATATATATATGTGTGTGTGTGTGTGTGTGTGTGTGTGTGAATACACACATAATAAATTGAAGTGTGAACATATACCTCTGTGTGTGTTTACCTGTAGCTGCAAGTGCAATGCATGAGTGTGTGTGTCTTCGCAGGGCTGGGAGGTCTTGAAGACTTATGGGAAGGCCCTGCAGTAGAGGCTCAAGGAAGTCGGAGGGCAGCACTGAGGCCAAATCCCAGTTCAGCCTTGACACAACCACTATTTCCCACTGCTAAACACGCACTCACACACACACACGCACACACACACACTTTAAAGTGCACTGCACAGAGCCTGGTAGCTCTGGGTGATAAAAGTATTGTGGAAATTAATAAAATGTTTTAAGTTACGGCTACATCACTGCTGTGAGCAGAAATTTAAAAAGTCGGTGACCAAAAACGTGCTACAATGCAATCAAACTGTGATGGTCCTGTGATCATCATTTATTAATATTACCAAAAGCTGTGTAATGGAGACAGCATTGTCAGTGTAGATGCAGAGCTTTGCAGCACTCAGAGGAACCCTCTCTCTGAGTTTGGAGGCCAGAAACATGCAGACGGTACCGAGCAGCTGCAGACTGGTTGTGTCCACGAGATAGTGAGCCATGTACCTGTCCAGGTACTGAACTGCCAATGAAAACACCTCCTCCTCACAACGCTGCTCCTCACACACCTAAAGAACCCAAAACAGGAAGTCTGCGATCAGAGGTCGAATTCTGAGCAATTGTCCCCCCACACCCATCAGAGGAACTTCAAATCTACAATAACAGCAACAATAACACCACCACCTGCTGCGTGACCTTCTCGTGACATCCTGACACATTTAGCCCTTTTGATCTACTGCTAAAAACAGTCATGTGTCAGATGAATCATCAGAACAAAACGGGATGATAACCGGTTCAGTATGAATGTTCGCTTTTGTAACCTTGATGTTAGTGTGGAGAAGAAATGAAAAGAAGTGAATCAAACTGAATGGGTTGGATCATGCATAAGAGCCGCCTCCCATCTCGGTTCCATTTTTTTTACTAAAGCGTTTTAAGTTTTAGATAGATAGATAGGTAGATAGATAGATAGATATTTGTTTGTTTGTTTGTTTATTGCGGCTGTGATAGGTTCCTTGTTGTTGTACTATTTAATAACCAAATACTATTTATTTGCATCAGACTTGAGACATTCAGAGAGATCCTCGCCATCACACTGAGAATCAAACACTTACCTCACTGTTTACACTAACAAACAGCTCGGATGTTCACACGGAAGAAAGAAATTCACATGGAAAAATTATGAATAATCGAAAGTGCAAGCCTTATCGCAAGCACATAAAACGGGGTAAAAGGGAAAACACTGATATCCGGATGGGCTAGAACGTTCACCTGAAAGAGCCGACTCAAAGAACCGAATCCTTCTAGATCGACTCATCACTGGTGCAGTGCCTTGTTTCTGTGAAACGACGGCCTTAAAGTCTTCTTCGGTTTCATAAAGAAATTTTATATTAACCTGTTATATTTATTAACAGTCTTACCTGCAACATCCAAACAGTTAAAATTCTTCTCATATAAGGCAGCACATCTCTCTGAATGGTGCCGAAATATGATTCTGAAATGGTGTGTTTTTTCTCTAATCTAGTCATATTTCTCCAAACCCGTTGGTCTCCTGTCAGGACCGAGTCTCGAGCAGCACGAACCGGCCTGAGTTCGGAGGACTCTTCAGTGGTCGACAAGAACTGCTCGTTTTCATTACAGATTAACTCCATTCGATAAATAAATACAAATCACAATGGCAAGTTTTAGTCTAAAAACCTTTTTTGATGTAAATGAGTCCTCGGGATGCTAACTCATCAGCAGTGCTGTTTTTAAAACCGGTACTTTTCTAAACGACTCCAGTCGCAGCCTAAACGACACCCAGTCAGCACCGGCTAGTTTAACTGCCGGCAAACACTTTTTAATTAATAAACATGTTAAATATGTGTTCGTTCTTCGCCGTCTTCTAGTAGCAGAAATTTTAAAATGGCGCCCGGGTTTCCATGCAAGGCACGAGCCTGAATGTCGGCGGTCTCGCGCCAAAGTTCTGATGCTCACGCAAACCTTCCTCGTGTATTAAATTATAGTGACCGGAAGTGGATTTTAATACACAGTACACATGAATCACCATGAAGTTGACTAAACTGTCAGGTTTATAAAACAAAACCGAAGACATTTCCTGCCAAAGCTGGAGTTCTTAGGATTCTAACTGTTCTTGAGTTACATTGCATTAAATTAAGAAGAGAAAAACAAAACAAAACAAAAAACCCTTGTGCATTTATTTATTTAATTATATATCAAGACAACATGGTCTTAAGTTTTTAATAGTTCATATTTATTACACATTTGAAAGTCAGAGATAAAGTGTGTATGATTTGGCATCAGCCAGAGCTTTGAAGGCCACTGGCAGGCCGTGGGTTTATTTGAGTGATTAACAGGTTCATAAAGGCACTATGACCTTGAATAATGAACTTGCGATATGTTTAAGTATAAAAAACCTTGTTGAATTGTTAGGTACACTCGATTACAATAGCAGAAACAACAGTTCAACTGCACGTGAAAAGAGAAATGCTTCTGTTTCTGTCCTTGAATGTTGTGACTTTATTTTCCATCACAATACTTTGTCAAAATATCTTCCACTGACATTACACCGTAATAAATAGATTTATTATTTATTTAAAGTATTTTCTTATTTCCGATTAGTGGAAAACCATCAAATAATTATTGTCATTCTTATACAAGTTGTCTTCTCCACTGACATGGAATAAGTTGAAAATATTTTAATTAATAATAAAGCAATTTTAGAATTCAGCTTTTGTATGATATGAGTAATTATTCAGATCTCAGAGGGTGGTATCCACCTTGGCCAATAAAACCCCCTCAATCTGAATAATTCTTCACATCATACTTTACCTGCCTGCGATGGCCTGGCGAGCTGTCCAGGGTGTACCCTGCCCTCACCCAGAGTCGGCTGAAATGGGCACAAGCCTCCCAGCAACCCTAATTGGGATTAAGCGGTTCAGAAAATGAATGATGAATAAATACTTCACCTGACAGTAATGGCAATTTGTGTTTGGGTGTACCTTTAAACTACAGCAGAGTGAGTAATATTTAAAGTCCTAATTTGAGAGTTCTGTGTTTATCAGTCCATTGCCATGACAACTGGGGCGTCTTCCTGGTCTCGAGCCTCAGCGTTCTGAAGCTCACGCCTGATTTCAGCTGATATTTGTGCGTGAGTTTGGACCTTTAGCAGTTCCAGCAGCGCCCCCTTCTGTTCAGAGGCCAGGTCAGCCTTGTAGCGCTGCACAAGTGTGAGCAGACTCTGATGCCACAGCACAGGAAGAACACGTTGCTCTGTCCGGAATGAAAGGAAGTGAGCTACCATTGCATCCAGCACACGGAACGGCAGCGCGTACTTCTTATCCAACAGCAGGCGTAGGAAGATACTGTTTGCACCATTGTACTCCATTTCAGCTAGTTTTAACATGGCGGCACTGCAGAAGAATACAGATGCAATTAGATACTTACAAAATCTTGACACTCAGGAATATGGTCTTCTAAAATATTCAGCATGAACCAGGTCACTGTTCCTCTCACGTCCAACAAAAAGGATAGCACTCTAAAAATAAAGGTTTTTATTTAAATCTAATACACTGAATGACAAAGAAATTAACATTTACCAGTACCTTAAATATTACACTGTGAAAATATTATAGCACCAGAAAAGAGATTAAGATATAATCATAATTGATTTGTTGGTTATTTTACAGATTTTATGAATGCACATTTATCAGGGCCTAAATAAAGTTTTCCCTTTACTTACTCACTCGAAAATGACTCTGATTGTATAAATCAAGTCTACAGTTTTAAAGAGAAGTGTGTGTGTTACCTGGAGTGCAGTACAGGGATCGAGCACTTGGTGAGGATGCTGCCGATGATGATGGCTTCTCTCAGAGTGCAGGTTCCGGATTCACACAGCGGGATGAGGATTCCTACAAGAGGGAAATTCACCACTTATTAATTTCTGTTCACTATTAGATCAGGTGTCCATTGTTCTCCTGAAGAACTTGAGATCATCATCATCACTCAGAAGTCATCGTTTTTCACTCAGCAGGTTATCAACAGGCTTAGTTTAAATTTGTGAGTGAATATTATGTGGTAAAGACTCTGAACACACCTCACACGTCTCACCTCACCTTTCACTCCTCACCTGTCTTACCTCACCTTTTACTCCTCGCCCGTCTCACCTCACTTTTTACTCTTCCCCCATCTCACCTCACCTGTCTCACTTCACATTTTAGAATCAAAACCAAGCTTTATTGGCCATGTATGTTGACACATACAGAGAATTTATCTACTCCTCACCTGTCTTACCTTACCTGATAGAGTCAGGACCACAACACCCCCCACCCTTTTTTTGTTCACTTTCCAGAACAATGGTCCACAGTGCAAACTGTATGAATAGCAACACTGTCCTCTAGTGCTCTCATATATTTGTACACATGACATGAAAAAGAAATAATATAACTCCATAGTGATCAATACATAGTGTTGTATTATTCAGAAATAACACCAGCAGTAACACTTACAATAATTCAAATGCAGCACAGAAATACTAACAACTAAACTAAACTAAATGTTTTGCTGTAATCTCACTGCGCTTATCTACATTTTTACCTAAATTTTACATAACTTTAAACTCTTATCCCCCCCACCCACACATCCTTATATGGCTACATATATTTTTAGCAGTGTTACTAAATCAGTGCTAGTTTCTTTTACAGCTTTCACTTCTGCTTCTCTATTAAAAAAAAGGAGAGAACCTGCACTGGAGAACATTTCCCCATGACACAAACCAGAAACCAGGATTAAATATCAATCCCATACTGACCTTTAAACCAGGCCCCTGGTTTAAACAGAGCTTTCTTCAGAGCACTGTACAGGTGGAAGTTCAGCCGCTTGTACTCAGCAATATCGTCCCGGATCCGCGGCAGCAGCACGAGGTTATAGAAGCGCTGAGCCATTCGCTCCTTCAAGTTGGACGCAAAAATCCTAAATACAGGTGTAGAAATGCAACAAATATATACATCAAGCAGCAATACTCAAACAACAGTCCACGTGTGTGTGTCTCTCTATGTGTACCGTGTAGCCTGGTACATTGCTGCTGCACTCCAAATCTCAGGCTCGGTGAGGTAGAGGATCTGCTCCCAATTGGAAAGCGCTGGGATGATTTTGAACGCTTTGGGAAGTTTCCCACTACGGTACTTACACAGAACCTTGGGGGGGACAACACAAAACACACACACTCGGTCAAAACAGAACCCCATGATTACTTTGTGATTTTTTTTATATACTGTATTAATCCCGCAAGGGAAATTATTGCCTCTGCATTTAAACTAAAGTGAGCATACACACCTGGCACAGTGGGCTGCCACACACATTGTGGCGCCAGAGAGCAGTTGGGGATTAGGTGCTTTGCTCAAGGGCACTTCAACCATGAAGGTGGAGGAAGGGAAAGTGCAGCTCACTCCCCCACCACCACACATTTTGCCTGCTGGTTCAGGAATCGAACCAGTGACCTTTCGGTCCCAAAGCCGCTTCTCAAACCATTAGGCTATGGCTTCCCCCACTACATTACACCACGTATCAGTGAAATGATTCATGATGAAGTTTCTTTAACAGAAAGCAGCTCATCTGCATTAGACTACTACATACATGTGAATGTCACTGCAGTCATTTAACCCTTTTTTAATTCATGAAGCTCCTTTACACAGGTGCATCGGTGTGGGCGTGAATGTTGCCTTACCTTACCGACTCCCCTGTACACCTCTATAACTCGTGGGTCGAGCTGAGGCATTGGCCGACCTGAAACCTCCGACATCACTGTGCCCACCTCCGTCTGCTTCTCTGTGATCTTCTCCATGATGATATCAGCTAAAGTACGCCTGTATCTCACACACACACACACACACGGAAAATAAAACCTGTTTATACATAGACTGTTTATACATAGTCACTGCAGTCACTGAGCTATTGGATGTTATTGGTTTCTTAAAATCAGGTTCTGGACCATATTCTATTAGTGGGTTTTAAAGGAGAGTCGTAGCAACGTAAACATTTTAATCAGGAATTTCTCAGAACAATGTCTTTTACCATCTTCACATGCAGTGATGCATCCTGAGTTATAACCTCAACACCAAGCTCATCTCAAGAGGAAAGAACTCTTTTTCGACGTGCAAGTGTCTGCGAGAGCAAACTCAATACTCGATCCTCACACAGAGTAAAAGCAGATTAATTGAACATGTCATCTTCATCTGTCCCTGTTATCCCCTCACCTACAGCCCAGTGTTTACCTGACAGGTGGGTTCTTGTTCATGAACATCTCAATGGCCTTTTCATCCTCCTGATTGATCTCCACCTCTGAGCAACCCTCGACCTGCTCTGCTCCGAGATCGGGCCATTCCTCATCCGAATCAGCATCCTTACTGCTTCTACCTGCAGAGAGAGAAACACTCACAACGTTAAGTACATCACCACAATAGGATTTATGATTTAACAGGCTTGTTCCACATTATTGAGAAATTAGAAAGAGGTGTAAATTCTGCTTTCCTGAAGACTGATGGAATAGGATGGAAAACTTCCAGTTCTACCTGTTTCACACAGCTGACACTGGAGACTCCTTCCACACATGTTACATAAACACATTTCTCCTTACAGAAAACTTCTACTGTACGTTTGACATTAAACTCTTCTAACGGTTAATCTGTGTAGCTGTGTGTGTGTGTGTGTGTGTGTGTGTGTGTGTGTGTCTGACCCAGCAGTACAGAAGGTGATGTTTTCTTCTTGTTGTCCACCTCGGGGCTCAGGCCGTACTCCCCCTGCAGCTCCTCCTGTTGAATTCTGGCCTGCTGCAGGATTTTGCGGGACAGTTTCTCATCCACATACTCGTCATCCTGAGCTTCGTCTCTGCGTTTCTTCTCTCTGTGTGTGGAGCGGAGCGCGGTGTCTCCCTGCAGAATCTGATCCGCCAGAGGGACCGACACAGGGCCAGAGCCCCGGGTCCGCTCCGCTTTACCCCGCTTCACCTTCGGCATCGCCACTTAATCTCACCGTACACACCGGACACTTCACAGTACTTCCCGAAACACACAGTAAACACAGCACAGAGTATTGCTCCGCTTACCTTCCTAACCCAAACACGTGGGCTTTCATCTCCAGAGCAAATGGCGAACGCGCATGCGCAGGACATCTCCCATTCACCAACACGCACGAGCTTCTGTATTTGTGTTTACCTTTCAAATAAATTTTACGTATACACATCAAACCAAGCTCAAGAACAACACTGGATTCTTGGCAAAAAAAAAAACAACCCACAAATATTTTCACAAAATAGTTTTATTTTATTTACATTTCGTTTCAGAAGTAGAGTAAACCGGAAGCTGTTGTAGGACCCCGGAAGTGAATATATGTAGCAAACAGTGGCAAACATAGACATATTAAAGTTTTTATTATGTTTATGGTGGCAAAGGAAATGACAATGAACGGTAAAGTCATTTACCTTGTAGTTCTGTGACCAGCAGTTTCTTTACGGCAACTAGAAATACCAAATATTGACCTAGAATTGCTTAAAGTTAAGGACGAAAATAGTAATGAAGATCTAATCGGTGCATTTCATGACCATATAACGGAAAAGTACCAAGAACGCCTTTTAATTTTTACTGATGGATCAGTGAATCCAGTAACTGATACTACTGGAGCAGAATTCATAGTTAAATGATGGAATATTGAATCATATAGGAGATCTTCTTATTACCTGAATATATACACAGTAAAATTATATGCATTAATAATTTAATAATTTAATGGCAATACAGTGGACAAAACATTAAAAAATTCATAAAGTGGTGGTGTGCAGTGACTCTGTAACAGCAATCAAAAGTATTGGGAAAGGTTCATCCAAAAGTTGACAAGACCTCATCTATGATATTCTTATGGCAATTGGGGATGTAGCAAAGAATAGTGTGGAGATGTCATCGATGTGGATTCCAGCACATAGAGAAATTCCAGCACGTGAGAAGTGGATAAGTTGGCCAAAAAAAGGCTGTTAAAAAAGAACACAGCAGAGGGTAAATGTAAGGGCATGAAAGAATTCTCAAGCAAAAATATTACAGATATAACATCAAGTGTAGAGGGGAAAATGCAGACGTTTTCATTTTGACTTATCAAGAGGATTTAAAATGCAATAATAGATGGATACAGCAGAGGGCAGCAATGCAACTATAACAATGCCGACTGCTATTAACCAACACACAGAAGAAGAAGAAGACGAAGAAGAATTATGTAGCAGAGTCTTTTTTTATTGACAGCGGGAAGTATTTAGAATCCTTTTCAAAGGAGTTTTATAAATGGGTGTTACGTGGTAAGAATGATGTTTTATATATAATTTTTTATACACTTTTTGTGTAGTAAAGTGTCTCATTTAAAGATTTGCGGTTGTATTCAATGTTTCTCTGGTTTGCATGTAAAGAGAACATTCTGCCAATAGTATTTTTTTTTGTTACGAAACCATCCCCCGAATTGTGGAGCCGGTGGTGTAGTGGTTAGGGTGCTGGGCTCATGATCAGTAGGTCGTGGGTCCGAATCCCTGTTAGACCCCCACCGTGCTAAGACCCCTGGGTAAGGTCTTACCCACAAGTGTGCCTCTGTGCAGACACAGTATAAATGGGTACCAGTAAAATATACTGGGAAGGTAACCTGTGATGGACTAGCGTCCCATCCCGGAGGAGTTGAACTCCTAGTCGCTTCACGCTACAGAAACCGGGGATAAGCTCCAGCCTGATGAGCCACTAGGCTCGGGAGTAAACAGCCCAACAGACTTAGACACCTTAATGAATTTAAGTCGTATTCGAAATCATTAAACTTACCAAAGTTTAATGGACCAAAAGAACAAAAAATATATGAATGAGTTTGGACTCTTGGTAAGTTTGTTGTGTGTGTATTATTCTTTCTCCTAATTTGAATTAATTTCCCCCTTTCAGTGAATTTATTAACATTCTAAGTATTCAAACCTTTTCATTATAATGTAATGTTTACACTTTTTTCTTTCTCCCCCTTCAGTGTTTATTGAAGATTTGGATTATATGCTGTAACTTTTCAATAAAGACTTTAGAAAAATGTGATTTACCTTCTCTTTTAAAGTAACAGCAGATGCTTTATTACTCATGATGTACTGAAATTATACATTTTAAATTCAACACATTCCTTTTTCATAATATATTTAATAATAATTATAACTTGCTTTGATTAGCAGGAAAACTGAAGTTGAACAAAATCTCAGCTGTTAAAACCATTTAACACCTCCATTGCCTTCAACAGGGAAGAGAATAAAGTAATTGCATTTGTGTGTGTGTGTTTAAGTGTGTGCCAGATGCCAGTAGTGGAAGGGAAGAGTGTCCAGCAGACAGTGGAACAGCTGCATAAGAGACTGGAGCAGCTCGGGGCAGTGAAACAAGGCAGCTTCTTCGTGGACTGTGAGACGTATCATGCTACGGCAAACACCGGAGGTAAAACACACACACACAAAACTTCAGCGTTCACAGCAAAAAATCATCTGATAAACATCATGTCAGCATTGTGTTTGGAAGGGGTGGAGCTTATGTGAGAGTGGCAACAGATTAGCCACAATGGGAATTAAGAATTGTCTAAAGTGTATGTGTGTACATCAGCTCAGCCCTCTAAGCTCCTGTACGTGATGCATAACTCGGAGATGCCCCTCAGTTGTCTGGCTCTGTTTGATGGCGGCCCAACGCTAGCAGCGGACGCTAACTTTGATGTGCTTATGGTGAAGCTGAAGAGCCACTTCCAGAATGCTAAAGGTCACAAGGTGGAGAGCCGAGGTGCCCGCTATCGTTATGCTGACTTCCTGATTAAGGTTGGCACGGTAACAATGAGCTCCAGTGCTCGGGGGATCTCAGTGGAGGTTAGAGGTCTCACTCACACATGCACATACACGTACACAAATTTTACATCTAAACAGAAAGATGTGTGTGTCCGTGTGTGTCCGTGTGTGTCCGTGTGTGTCTGTGTGTAGGTGGAGTACTTGGCTTGTGTGGTTCCTGGTGACTGTTGGAACCTGATGAAGGAGTTTATGCAGAGTTTTCTGAGCTCAGGTGTCCCTGACCTGCCCTCCGTGTTCAGCAGTAAGGCTGAGGGTCTGTTCACTCCTGCTAACTGCATGGACACCATGAACCAGTACCTCGAGCTTTTCAGCAAAATCCGCAAGCAGCAAGTGCTACCAGGGAGCGGCGTACGCTGACACTCATAAAACCTGGTCCAAGCTGAAAATAAAAAGGCACACACACCTGTGGTGAAACAGACCTCTTTCAGCTCTAGACCTAGAACAAAACTCTAAAAAAAGAACTGTAAACATTCACAAATCACACTTTCAATTCTCTGCCTTGTGATTTGTTTAAAAAAAAAAAACATGATCTGCTAAAGCAACAAAGCGAGCAGACACTGAACAAACTGTGATGGTGTTTTTCATTTATAGGCTTTTTTAGTAAAATAAAGAATTCAGTTGATTTGTTGCAGGAATTCTGTCATTTATTAAATGAGGAATAAAATATGATGCAGGTTGACACAGCACAGTTACTGTTACCATCTGAAAGCTGATTGTTTTCCTATCACATCACGTCATGTTTTTTATCCATTTATAGTTACACTTAATTTTGTTAAGCAATTTTGTTCTTGTTGCAAGTTATGTTATAGCAGCTTTAAGCACTCATTCTCTTACCAGCCCCTTGATGAGCACATTAATATAATCTTGTGATTTAAAGCTGCAATACATTCTGTGCAGCTATTATTTTCAGCCAATCACGATGCAGCAGCAGCATGGGACAGGTTCATATAAGCCACAATTTACATTATATTATGTCTACAGTGCATTTTTATAAATAGTTCATTCCTATTGGTAAATGTTCTTTTGAATTTATCTTACACTACTGTTCAAAAGTTCTTCCATGAAAACAAGCTTGCATCCATCAAATGAGTTGTGAAATTAATATAAAATATAGCCAAGACATTGAGAAGCTTACAAATAATAATTTTGTCCTTCAAACTCTAAAATCCTCCATTTGCAGATTTTACAACCTTGCAGACTGTTGTGATTTTAACTGTCAGTTTGTTGATGTAAGATGTAAAAAATTCGCCCCATGTTTCCTGAAGCATCTCCCACAAGTTGGAAGGGCTTGATGGGCACTTCTTCTGTACCATATGGTTAAGCTGCTACCACAACAGCTCAATCAGTCTGAGATCTGGTGAGTGCACTGGCCACCCCATTCCTGACTGGCTTCTTCTCTAAATAGTTCTTGCATAGTTTGGGTCATTGTCCTGTTGTAGGAGGAAAGTGGCTATAATCAAACACCGACCACAACATATGGCATAGTGTTGCAAAATAGAGTAAAATCCTTCTTTGTTCAAGATCCCCCTTTACCCTATACAAACCTCTCTTTTACCACTACCAAAGTACCTCCAGACCATCAGATTGTGTCCACTGTCTGTTCTCTTGCCCATCCTAATCTTTTCCCTGTTAAAAATCTTTTCCTTGTTTTCCTGGCCTCAGATATGGCTTTATTTCTTAGCACTTCCAGGAGTCGCCTCTTCACTGTTGAAGCTGAGACTGGTGTTTTGCAGATTCTGTTTAATGAGCACCAGTTGGATGTCTGTTTTTAACCAGAGACTCTGATGTACTTGTGTTCTTGCTCAGTTGTGCACTGGGGCCTCGGACTTCTCTATCCTGGTTAGAGCCAGTTTGCACTGTGCTGAGAAGGGAGTGTGAGGTCTGCCATGGGAAATCTTCAGTTTCTTGACAGTTTTTCATCTCAGAACGAATATAGCCTGATGAATTTCAGAAGAAAATTGGCCATTTTGAGTTTATAATCAAACACACAAATGTATTTTCTCAAGCTACCCAGCATGCCCAACAAAAGCCAGTTTTATTGCCTCTTTAATCAGATCAACAGTTTTTATCTGTGCTGACATAATTGAAAAGGGTTTTGTAATCATAAACTAGGCTTTTAACAGGACAAACGTGGATTAGAAAACACAAGGTGTCAGAGGAACACAGGGATGACTTGATGAAAATAGGCCTGTGTACACCTGTGTAGATATTCCATTCAAAATCCAGCCGTTTCCACCTATAAAAGTCATGTACAGCATTAACAGTGTCGAGACTGTCTTTCTGATCAATTTAACAGATTTTTAATAAAATGTTTTTTTTCTTTCAAAAACAGGGAATTGACCCCAAACTGAACGGTAGTGTATATGCAGGTTGCTTTCAGATTTAAGTCTTCAGTATCCTTTCACAATAGTGTATAAACGCTACTTAGCGTGTTCAGGTACATGAACGAAAATAGGGTTTTTTTTATTTGCTTGTTAATAAACGGAAGTTTATGATGAGAATCTCGGGCAATTTATTCAACGCGAGTTCCTCTTGGCCCCGCCTCTGTCTGGTGTGACTGACGTGTCCGATAGCCAATACGAATCAAAGCTTATCACGTTCACAGCCAATCAGATTGGAATAGACTGAAAACTGCATCCCAAATGGCTCCTCATTGGATATATAGTGCACTATATACAGTGCGGAGGGCCGGTATTGTTTTGAAACTATGTAGTGCACTGTGTAGGCAGTACATGACCATTCGGGATACAACCTCTGATTCTGTCCGGGTTCGGTTGAACCCAAAAGAAAAAAGAAAAAGAAAAAATCCGTGACAGCTCGCGTGCGGAAGATGATGACGGTAAATAAAAAGCCGCATACAAACAGAAATGAGTGCAAATATTCCACACAGAGAGTTTTGTGAATGATTCTCTCTGAGATGTTGAGGACTGAGCTGCAGGAACATGGCGAATCTCTAAACCTCACATTTTTGTTCTCGTGGTGGGTTTATAGAGGATCCCGCACTTTAATCCGAGCTCGAGCTCCCGGTGTTTTTGTTTTGTTTTGTGTAAAGATTTTAAAACAAAAGTTGATCAGCAATTACATAATTTTTCAGACTGATGGTGAACACACCCCGAAGCTGTGTGTCGGAATTGTGTCGCAGTAACTCTGTACACTGAAGTTTTTTTGTGACTGATTATTCTTTCGGCTTGGTGTAAAGAGCGCTCTTTGTTCTGAGGTAAGTACTGGGGATGCTAGGCTAGCTCACTAGCTTAGCTTAGCTAGCATTAGCATACCGGCACCGGCTCTCTAGTGCGGTTTGCTAACTTCTCATTCTCAGTTAAAAAGAAAAATATTTTTGTCCTTGTACTGTAGATAAAAAAATTAGTGAGTTGTTTTGATGTACTTTGACCCTCTGAGGTACTTTTATGAGCAGTTTGTGAGCGCTGAGTGACGATTCAACGGCACGAGCGCTGACCACATTTAAATTTAAATTCCCGAGTTTTGGTCAGAGAGCGATGAAGTGAAATATCGCGATATTTGACTTGCTCAAGATCATTTCATAGGAATTCAGTTTAAGGCATTTTTTCCCCACTCCACCGTGGCAGTACCGGACCGGAAGCTTCTTTTCTCCCCATCAGTCACCGGTTGCGTGCTGAGAATCAGACTCTGCACTGCTTTAAGTTGGATATCTGTTAGTGATTCAGGTTTACTCCCATAATCTACACCACACTTTCCTTTCTCAGTCCCTGATTAACTCTCCTCCACACTACACTTACTGTCCTCTCTGATAACCCAGACAAGGTCTAGACCTTCAACGCTGTTCTCTCGTTGTTTTGTGATGTCACAGTGTTTAACCAATCTGATGGTGTATTTACGTTTCTCCATGGCAGTGTGACACAAGGCAAACGCTAATGAGGTAATCTTGGCTCTGAGGTTGTGATGCTCAGCATGTGCTCCAACAGAGCTCTATGAGTCCACTTTCATGGTGAGTCTTACCACTTTACTTCCAGTTTGGATAACATAAATAGTATTTGCATATATACCCTCCATGCATGTTTGTGTCCCCTCAGCTCCAGGCCTGTGACGCCGCAGTGCTGTGGCTCCTGACTCTTGAGGGCTGATGAGTGTTTGGGAGCGATGGAGCGCTGTAAGCATGTGGTCCGTCTTCGTTTGGGACAAGACCACTCCATCCTAAACCCTCAGAAATGGCACTGTGTGGACTGCAACACCACCGAGTCCGTGTGGGCATGTCTCAAATGCTCACACGTGGCTTGTGGTTACTACATTGAGGAGCACTCTTTGCAGCACTACCGTGAGACGCAGCACCCACTTGCCATGGAGGTGAGGGAGCTGGATGTGTTTTGCTTCGAGTGCGGGGATTATGTCCTGAATGACAATGTTGAGGGTGACCTGAAGCTTCTGCGGGGGGCGCTGTCCACTGTCCAGGATGCTGGGCGCCGCTCCATGCGTTCTGCATCATCAATGTCCTCCAACTCTGTGAGCGGTGAGGGGGTGAGGCTTGTGGAGGTCGCGTTCAGGCACCGGCGGCGTGTAATGCTAGCGACTGTTTTCCAGAGATGGCGGACACGGCAACAAGAGCAGCAGAAAAAACTGAAAGAGGAGAAGGAGCTTCAGCGGCAACGTAGGGAACTGAAAAAGAGGATCATGGGAGATGATGGTACTGCACCACCAAGGAAGAGCGCACGCCTCCTGACACAGGCACCGCGGCCACTTATTGCGCTAATTCCGAGAAAATTCCGAGACCTGCCTGAAAATGTGCCACTTCCCAGCAAGAGTTTGTCAAAGAATCCCAGAAAGACACTTCGTACTGTGAAATCCAGCGTTACAGGAAAGCGGGCCAAGTCATCTTTTCTGTTAGCGCGGCGAAAGCGGTTAGCGCCAGGCGTCACAGGACTGCGTAATCTAGGCAACACATGCTACATGAACTCAATCCTACAGGTGTTGAGCCACTTGCGTAAGTTCAGGGAGTGTTTCCTCGCGCTGGATCTGTGTGAGACAGAGCAGCTGCTGCTCGCCAAAACACAAGGAATGATGAGAGGAGAGAAACTTGTGCAGCCTAAAGACCCTCGTGCTTCGTCTTTAACTGGCCAGCAGGTCGCGTTTTCAATTTAACTCTAAATCCATAGAATAATTTTTAATGGCATGATATGTGATGCAGGATTACTAAAAATAAGCATACTGGATAAACTTTGTGGTGGTGGTAATTGGTTTTAATTGTTGTGGTTGTGTTTATGGTGATTGTCATTATGGTTGTGATGGTGCTGGTTATGATTGTGGTTTTGATTAGGGTGGTGATGACTGACGATTATGATGGTGGTTGTGAAAATGATTATGGTTGTTTAAGGTGATTGTGTTTGCGGTAGTTTGATGGTGATTATGGTAATGATCGTGTTGTGGTTGTTATGGGTTTGAATGGGGTGGTAGTGGTGTTTATGGTGACTATTGCTGTGTTTGTGATTGTTGTGATTATGGGGGTGACGGTGATGTTTAAGGTGGTGGTAGTGATCGTGGCCCTGAGTGAGATTATGGTAGTGGTCGTGATTATGGTAGTGATTGTGATTATGGTGGTAGTGATTGTAGTTGTGATTGTGGTAATTATGGTAGTGATTGTGACTGTGGTGGTAATTATAGGAGTGATTGTGATTATGGTGGTAGTGATTAAGGTGATGGTTGAGATGGTGATTGATAGTTTGAGCATTCTTTTTTTATTCCTTGTTTGGTGAATTTCATTTATGTAATCCTAAGACAGAAAAATAAATTCATTTCAAAACAGGTATTTTTCTTTAACAACACAACAGAACTAGAGTACAAGAAAGGGTAAAAAATAAATTATTTTGCTTTTTCTTGTATTATTAAAGAAGCGAACTAGTGCTATGATTTAAACATTTAATAATTTGAATATAGTAGTCTGTCCTGAGTTGATGGTTTACATGTACTTTTCATACTATGTATATTCTGTTGAAACTCTTGCTTTAAACAGACCAGTGACACATACTGTCACAATGTTTTCCATAACATTCAAAAAGGAGGTTCCCTTAAAAATACTTTCATAGACCTCCCTTTTCACCTTGCCTCTGAGTGTAGTATTAAAAGTGACTAGACCCCCAGGTAGCTTTTGATGCTGCTGCTACCAGCTCAGGATGGAGAATGTCTGCATGCAGAATAAAATCTGATGTCTCTACTTTCAAAAACAAAAACGAAACAAAAATCCACCCTGTATTAACCAGTTCTGTCACACGTTATTAATATCACTTCGGATAGTCTCTCATGCCAGATGTTTGTACGTGCATGCACTCTGTAGATTGCTTGATTCCAAACGGTGGCTAGATGTGGCGACACTTCTGACAGGCAAGTACACATGCGCAGATGTACATGATGTAGTTACAGTAGCTGCCATGAGAGGGTGGTGAAAGGATTGGCTTGGCGCAAAAAAAGTTCCGGTTTTAAATTTATTGTGCACTCAGCAAGTTAAGACCGGTACCACCAGCAGATCTGCAAAACAAGGCATAAAAAAAGAATGGCCTTATTATGGTGGTAATTATTGATGGTTGTGATGGTGATTATGGTAGTTATTATGGCAGTGAGGGTGGTGATGGTGATTGTGGGTGGTGATTGAAATGGTGTTTGTGATTGTGGTTGCAGGTGTCTCTGTGCCAAGAGCTTCACACTCTGTTCAGGGTGATGTGGTCAGGCCGCTGGACGCTTGTGTCTCCCTTCGCCATGCTGCATTCGGTGTGGAATGTCATCCCGGCATTCCGTGGCTGTGACCAGCAGGATGCTCAAGAGTTCCTATGTGAGCTACTGGATAAGGTGCAACAGGAGCTCGAGGCCGACGGCTTTGGTGCAAAACAGCAACACACACGCACGCGCATCGTCATTCCCATCACACAGAGGAAACTCTCCAAACAGGTGCTGAAAGTCCTCAACACCATCTTCCATGGCCAGCTGCTGAGTCAGGTCAGTCCATAAAGATACGGGGGGGGGACAACATTTCATTTTGATTATACTGGAATGCTCAGCTGGTCCAGTGGACAGGTGCTGCACTTGGAGCTTGTTTGTCATCGGTACACTACTTCAGAAAGTTCAGAACTCGTACTTTTATCTGCATGAAGCCTTCATTGTTTAATTTTATTTTTGGAAGCAGATACATACTTCTAGAAGTACAGTTTACATTCTCTTCTTATAGTCCAGGTGTGTTTGTGGTTTGTTCGGAAGAGCACACCTGAATCAAAGTAAACAAATGACTGGTATAGCGATGGGTACTTGGACACATGCATGCTCTGTCTGTAATGTCAGTATAATGACTATTGTAATATTAATTAATTTCTATAAGCTCTCAAATGTCTAGTAATAATAACATAAACAATATGTAACTCGCAAGAAAGGTAATAACTTACTAGCACGCATTCATGGACTCTGGACAGACACAAGCACACACACAATTTCCTGTGGAAGAAAAATAGCTCACACGAAAAGTAATAATGCGGAGGAATAACCCGTACATGTAAACGTCAAGTCAGTTTTATTTGTATAGTTTATTTGTAAACATAATGTGTGTGAGGGCTGGTTCTGTGCACCATGGGGCTGAGCATCTTCAAAATGGTCACCTTCAGGGTCACCTCCTAAGCCTGCTCAGTTTTACCACTGACACCTTTCATTCCGTCTTCTCTCCCAATAACGTGTGCGCGTGTGTGTATATTTGGTGTCCAGGTGACATGTCTGTCGTGTAAGCGGAAATCGAACACGGTGGAGCCATTCTGGGATTTGTCTCTGGAATTTCCTGAGCGTTATCACAGCGTGGTGAAACTGAGTCAGGCGTCGTCTCAGAGCTGCTCACTCACAGAGATGCTCAGCAAGTTCACAGAGACTGAGGCTTTGGAGGGGCGCATCTACCACTGTAACTACTGTAACAGTACGTGTGTGCACTACACTACATACTCACACAACAAACATACTCACACAGACTACATACACACACTTGACACACTACACCAGTGCTGTTCAATCTTATCCACAAAGGGCCAGTGTGGGTGCAGGTTTTCATTCCAGCCATGCAGGAGCTATCCCTGAGAGTTGATTAAATCAATTGACCTTCACTTTTAAACAGGTGGAAGGTGTGGCTCCTGCTTGGTTGGAATGAAAACCTGCACCCACACCAACCATTTATGGATATGGTTGAATACCCCTATGCTACGCATTCACTGCATGCCTGAATCAAAAGTCAGAGTGTCTCTCATATGAGAGTTATCCAAAATAGCTGGGGGTCTGAACACAAAGAACAAACTGCTGTGTGAGTTCAGCCAATCATGTTTTTTTTTTTTATTTATAATTGCAAGTGTGGTGTTTGTGTGTGTGTGTCAGGAAAAAGACGCAAGTCATCCCACAAGCCGCTGGCGCTGTCCGAGGCATGTAAACAGCTGCTGATTTATCGTTTACCTCAGGTGCTGCGGCTTCACCTTAAACGCTTCCGGTATGTCTCTCTTACACACACTTACACTTACTCTTATTTATTTTCATTAAACAATACATTAACATTCTGTGTCGGTTCTTTTGGTGTTTTTCTTTGTAATATATTGTGTGAGCACTCGGTGTAACAGATGAGTGAAGTAACAGTATAATGTTGGAAGTTGTTGTGTTTCTGTGCCTCAGTCACTGCTGAATAACGTTCACGAGTAAATACATCACAGAGTAAAAATAAACAGAATGAGATGACGTTTAAGGTGCTTGCAGGTCATTATCACTGTATGTACAGTTCTGTAGGAACTGTTAGTAAGCGGTGGACAGCAAGGAGGAAACCTGACATCATGGCTGTGTTCACAGTTTCACATACAACCTTAAAGAGGGGATATCATTCTGTTTTCCACTTTCCAATAAATGTTAGTGTTGAAGAGCCGTGTTTGGTGATCTCAGTGTCAAATAATGAGGTTCAAACATGTTTAAGTTTGAGGTAGCTGTAAACACAAGGTTTTTGTGTTTTTATCAATTTTTTGGGCACACTAGTACAATAGGGTGTACTGGGCCCTCTGGTTAGCTACATACATGCACACCCGCTAAAAGTACAGTGGCATTTTCCCACCCCGGTCTAACACTTGTGCACTAAGCGTGTAGTTTCCAGGTGACCAATCAGAGCAGAGTAGGTACAGAGTATGGAAAGACCATAAATGGGAGGAGGAGGAAGCCAAACAGGACTTTCAGTGTGCACACTCAAAATCAGTGTTTCAGGGGATGTGGGGAAGAAACTTTTTGGATTGCAACTTTGATGCACCACTGGTGAAAAAAATATAATGGGAGCAGTATCTAACAAATACAAAAAAAACAAAAAAAACAAAAACATTTTAACAGTGGATTGGATCATTGCTGAGAATTTTTCTGTAACCGATATCACCTCGTTTGTGTGTAGCTGGTCGGGCCGGAACCACAGGGAGAAGATCGGTGTTCACGTGGCATTTGATCAGGTTCTGAACATGGAGCCATACTGCTGTTCTGACGCATCACAGGTCTTCACCTATGACCTTTCTGCTGTAGTGATGCATCATGGGAAAGGCTTTGGCTCAGGACACTACACCGCCTACTGCTACAACACGGAAGGGGGTGAGTGGGGCAATAAAATTCTCACAACCCACAGTACGACTGATCACTTTGTTTGTCTTCCACATGCCCTCAGTCAAGTGCCTGAGATTTAGAGAATAAAACTTTCTATCAGTCTAACACGCAGCTCATAAATCACCAACAGCATAAAGACACCAGGAAGAAGTCTGAACAACAAACTGTGAAGGGTTAGCACCCTCTAGTGCCACACTGACACCATCACCATAACATTCAGCAATCATTATCTTTGATTACTCTGTTTACTTCATCCTGTGTGTGTGTGTAGGTTTCTGGGTCCACTGTAATGACTCGGAGATGAACGTGTGTAGTGTGGAGGAGGTCTGCAGCACTCAGGCATACATCCTGTTCTACACGCAACGATCATCTTAAAGACATTCAAACACACACCTGTGTGTAATACTGACTGAACAATCCAAGCTGTGTGTGTGTGTGTGTGTGTGTGTGTGTGTGTGTGTGTGTGTACGTGTACGCGCACCTGTTCCAGCTAGCAAGTGTGTTTCGGTCAGGTCATGTGATTAGCCGTCACACGGCTCGGTTATATTTTTCCACTGAGGTATTTTCAAGTAAAGATGAGGTTCAGTACTCACAGCACTTTTCCGCTGATGCGGAGCCAGATCTAGACCCGTTCCATGCCTTTTCACTGCGGGACAGCTGGTTCTATGTATGTAAACAGTATCGCACAGCAACATTTCATTTCGTTATAATAATGTACATATGGACATGTATTTCCTGGATGTTACTTGTGATAATAGTGATGTCATACACTCCCAGAATGCATCTAATGTAGGCAGGAGTAATGACTGACCACACCAGCAAAAAAACAAAAAAAACAAAAACAAACCCAAAGCAGTGGCGATGCTGTTGAGTATTCTCATCATTCCATCAGTGTGTAAAAATCTCATATCCCTCACTTCACACATCCAAGTTTAGTTTGGCTCATTGTTGCTATGGTGACAGCAGGTTTGAGCAGCTGTTAGTGTTGATGCGTATCGGCATGCTGAAGAGCACAGTGTGTCTGGGAAACGCCCATGGCAGATGATTAAATCTTTCTTCTCAGATGAATAAAAATCCCCGCTGATGTCTGGTTGAAAGTTGCATCAGCTCTGACCTCGAGTTCGTTTTAGATCTCAGAGTTTTTCTACACCTGCACTGCTTTCACACACACGCATACAAATGTGCACACACACACAGCTTGAGTACTCATCCAGGGCATTCAGGACCAGCGTCCTCACACTGGAGCTTCAGGAACACATTAACACCCCCACACTGCTGGAGGTAGGAGCTCCAAATGCTGTGGTCAGATAGAACCGATGGATGGGGGAGTGCAGACGAGGTGAGGGTGGAGCTCCCCCTGCACCTTGTAGGTTTACTGCAGGACTGAGACGACTGAAGATTCCATCATCAAACTTCTTACAAACTCCAATCAGGAATTGCTCAGCTTTGTGATATGCCTCTTCTTTTCTACTGTGGTTTCTAAAGTGCTTAGTGAACTGTGTGTCTTGGGCGGTGGGACTTCCTGCACCTGGGAATCAGAGGGAAGGGGCCACCTCCACTCAAGACAAGATGGGATGGGGGGAGGGTTAAAGGGAGGGGATTGTTTACTTTTGTCATTTACTGACCATAACAATCTGATGACCATGAATGTCTTTTTTGTGTGTGTGTGTGTGTGTGTGTGTGTGTGAGAGAGAGAGAGAGAGTGACTGAGAGCGTGTTTGTAAGACTGCAGGGGTTTTTGTAGTGACCTCTGACCTCATGACCTTTTGTTCTGTATTGTGGAGCACCAGTTATCAACTTTATTGATCTGGGTTTGGCCTGATTAAAATTATTACTACTAAATTCTGAGTCATTATTCAGCTTAAAGACAAACAGTTCATTGTTTTCTCACAACGTTTAGTTTAGGTTTCTCACTACAGGTGTGCATGACTTGTTTCAAAACCCAGGACAGAAACACATCACATTATCGGCCCAGTCATGTGTTGACACGGCACCTCACACCCCTCAAATATGTAAAAAAGGACTTTCTATTTCTTAGCTGAGGTTGTTCAACGGAAACTGTGATTGACACTGATTTCATTGAATGACCACATTAACGTTAAGTGCACCTTTTAATTGTTACTCAAGGTTTTGCTGCTGTTTTAAGCGATCCAGCTCTTAACATGTTAGACATGTTATTAGCAGGCTTTCCTGTTTTGCTTTCATATACCTCAGTTAGCTTGATGCTGTGCTTAGAAAGCAGGCATCAAACACTCCCAGAGGGATTTCGTCTTATTACTGTATTTATCAAAAATCTAAAACATTATCATCATCATTTAAACTCCACATTGTTTCTGTTGTCTGATTTGTGCTTGGATGTTCGTCCTCTTCTGATTTTTCTTTTAGTGTTGACAAACCATTCAGACAAAATTATGTGGACACCTGACCATGATACCCGATGTGTGCCTGCTGACCATACAATTTCAAAGCCATGAACATAAACCTGTAGCCGATCTCTTCATTCCTGTTATAATAAACTCCATTCTGGAAAGGCTTTCAACTAGATTTGGGGGCGTGTTATGGTGATTGTTGTTCATTCAGCTACAAGAGCTTTAGTGAGGAGGTCAGACACTGATGGGATTTAGAGGAGGTCTGGAGTGCAGACAGTGTTCCAATTCAGTGCTCAATGTTGAGGTCAGGGCTCTGTACAGGTACCTGTAATGGTCAGGGGGTGCAGCTATCCATTTAAAGAGGCTTGGTAGCTCTAACACTAATATCACATTTTACACTATAACACTATGATGTACACAGAGCTTCTTTTCTGACTCTCATGTCCCCTGTGAGAGAATGTTTAGACTAACACAATCCAAAGTATATAAAAACATCATCACTCAATCACAGATCTGAGCTCAAATACACACCGATACAGCAGCACTGACACAGTGTCAAAAGAGTGCCTGGGAATACAGGACAGAAAACCTCTCAGAACTTACTACTTAAACATGGTGAAGTGACAAACACTATTTACATCTGATTCTGATGAGAAGTATAATGTTATCACGACCGTTCATTTTATTTATTTATAAAGAGATAATACTTTTGCTAAACTATCTTTTAGATGTTTCTGAATATCTGACTGATAAAAACAGGCAGGAATAAAATACTGATTTTAAAAAAGCACTAAAAGGGCACTGGTTACTAAATTTATTTTATTAAAAAAAGAATTGTGACAAAAATACAGTAAACAATGAAAACATAGTACTACATTACATTTACTAAAACCTTTCTGATATTCGGACTTTTATGTTTGTAATAAAGTCATACATTTTAGTGCTCATCCCCATTTTAAGCTTATTTATTTATTTTTTATTTTTTTATTTTTCTTGTTGGAAAGGTTTTTATTAATTATTAAAAACACAAAACACAATGAGGTGTTGGTGTAAAATTACCAACATAATTATATATTTAATCATTAAAAAGTAAAAATTTACTATAATTATATCATCAATGTCCTTATTACATAAAACTATAAATTACAATAATAAGTTTTAACCTAATAAATAAATTCAATCAATGACTTTTTGTCTTCCTCTTTTTCGGCTGCTTCTGTTAGATTACAGTGGTCATCCTCCTCGATCTCATTATGTCTTCTGCATTTGTCTTTGTCATGCCTCCTCTTTAAGTTTCCTCTTCTCCTGCCAGGCATTTCCATCCTCAACATTCTTACCAATATACCCTTCATGCCTCTACATATCCCCAACCTATCTCAGTTTGGCCTCTCTCTCTTTTTATTTCCACTCACTCCTACTGTGCTGTCTCTCTAACATATTCATTTCTAATCCTGTCCTTTCTTGTTACTCCCAGAGAAAATTACAGCCTTTTCATCTCTGCCACTTCCAGCTCTACCTCCCTTTTTGTCAGTGCTACTGTTTCCAATCTGTACATTATAGCTGGCCTCAGTGTACTGTCTTATAAACCTTTCCCTGCCCTCTTGCAGATACACTTCTATCAAAAAACACTCCAGCCACTCTTTGAGTGTCCCAATTCTTTTTCATTAATCTCTTCTCCTTGATGCTTTCTTGAAATTCCTCATGCCACGAGCAGATCTCTTTGTCCTCCTCTGTCCAGATGTCACCCCAGGTACATTCCTAGCTTTCTTCCTCATTACAAACTCTTGCTGTCCACTTATCCAGCGTCCCCTCATGGCCATCTATGTCTGTTTCTTCATTATTTTCATCATCAATTTCCACCATCTAAACCTTGGCTCCTACTATTATCCTTGGAAACACTTTCACTCAATTCATATAACTCCCTCCAGAATCACCTCTCACACTTGATTTTTGGGGCAAATGCACTGATGGTATTCATTAGTTCTTCTATTTCTAGATTGACACGTATCACTCTGTAACACACTTCAGATGAGCATCTCCTTCAGGATATCCCTAAACCATTTCCTGTTCACACCATGGTAAAACAACTTAAATCCACCTCCAATGTTCCTGGCCTTACTCGCCTTTCACCTGATCTCTTGTACACACAGAACATGTTTACATTTTTCTACTTCATCATATCAACCATCTCTCTCCCTTTATTGTGCCAACATTCACAGTTTCTACTCTAAACTGAACATGCTTAAGCTTTCTCCTCTCACTGTCTCTGGATGCGATTTCTTCCTCTTCTCCTTCTCCATGGCCCAACAGAAGCCCAATTTCCTACGATACCTTGCTGGCCAACAGTACCGGTGGCAGGTGTTGTTAACCCGTGCCTCAACCAGTCCAGCATGAACATTAAGTTTTGAATACAGATATTTGATTTGGCACAGGTTATATGCTGGATGCCCTTCCCTGGTGCAGCACCCTCCACATCATTCACCTGGCCCTGGGACTGGCACTCTGGCTTGCGTCTCATTCGGAAAAAACACATTTTTCTCTGAACCAAGAAACAGAATGATCCAGCAATTTCATATCTCTCATTCAGATTTAAATACTTAACAAGCACTTCTCATTTATCAAGCATTCAATTCAGGCCAGAAGAATACAGTTATTTTAAATTGAGAGAAAATAACGTGATATTATTTCTATATGTTGCCATCTAGTGGCCAGAGACAGCCGTTACAGGTAAGACGAGGAGCTTCTGGTGCCACTCACTCACTTAGTCACTAGTTTGCCCACTTTTTCCTATTAGAGTCACAGGGCGGCTAGAGTCTATCTCAGCCGACAATGGGCGAAGGTGGGGTACACCCTGAACAGCTCACCGGACCATTGCAGGGCCAACACACACACACACACACACACACACACACACACCTACCTAGGGGCAATTATGAACAGCCAGTTAGCCTAATGTGCACATCTTTGGACTGTGGAAGGAGACCAGAGTACCTGGAGAAAACCCATGCAACCACAGGGAGAACATGCAAATTGCACACAGAAACGCCCTCACCTGGGGCTTTAATCCAGGACCTTATTGCAGTGAGGTGACATGCTAACTACTATGCCACCATGCTGAGGTGCCAAATTAAAAAATAAATCATAAAATAAAAATATCACTTTGTCGGAAGAGACAACACGACTCTTTTGTCATGTTTGGGGGGGGGGCGACGACACTGTTTGGTCTTTTGTGTACTCTCTGTTTCAGGTCAGAAATGAAAACAGAGTGAGTTTTAAGAAGAGTACACCTCTAATTCTGTGTGAAGAGAGACTAGTCCATACTATACAGTCCTTACACTTGTCTTGCTTTGGTTTATAAGTGGGGAACAGAAATAGTGACATTTGAAAAAACAAAAATATCTATGCCATTACTCATTCAATGTGGAGAAGTTTTCTAGGTTTGTGGTTAAAATGCATTCTGTACAATTTGCTGTGATTAAAGCTGGTTGAGAGATTAAATCAGTTCTTCAAAATACATATGGTGCATTAGTCCAAAAAAAAAAAAGACACATTATCATAAAGGTTTGTAAATGTGTTTATTAATATTACAGTGCAATATTTGGTGGATTTTAGCAAACAGGGTATAAATGTGGAAAGTGAGTGGACATACCAGTGAAGATGGAGCTGCGACTATGTACAGTATTGCCATTATAAAACAGCCATGATGGACAGTGTTTCTGAACCGAGTGTTGAGAGTTCTCCCAGTCTGTCCCCTCAGCAGTACTCTCAACAAAGAGAAAGATATGTATAATCTTGTAACCGATGGACAGAAATATAAACTTTATAAAACATTTAATGTGACGATAGGTGTACTCAGTGTCATTATCATGGTGGATATAAATAGGGATGAACATGACAGTACAATGTCGTGCAGAACGCTGACTCTTAAACATTCATGAAAATGCCCATCTGCCATTGCTGTGAACTTAAAAGTCTCGGCTTCCTCCAATGCTGCTGACTCCAATAGTATATTATTTTCTGTACTCTAAACATTAACCAAAATATTGCAAGTAATGTAGTGGTGTGAGCAAAAGTAGGAAATACAGTCCTCAAGCAAAAGCTAGCTAAAACGGAGCCTAACAATTTAACTAGCAAGCTTTTTGAAGGGAAGTGAGAAGTGAAAAACACTGAACCATCCAAAACATCAACATTTACATCAGGTGTGTTGGCAATTTACAAAAAAAAAACCCAAAAGGTTTTGTATCATTAACCCAACACAATTCAACACAACAACATCAACAACAACAAAACACTGTGATATTTTATCAGAATTATTAAAGTCGGATTCGTTTATGTTGCACATTTTGCCAAATAGTGAAATACTGCTTGCTAATATGGGACACTGATCTGGTCTGCTAGTTGGTTTAGTGGCTTGCTAGCAATCGTGGCTACTCTAATGAAAAACCCAGTTCGGTACAAAACACAGCAAGGTCTGGTCAAAATGGTAGATCATCTCAGGGTTGCCAATGCTCAGGACTAGGACTAGTGAGGACTAGCCATTCACAGCACAGTAGGACAGAAGCTGCTGTATCCATCCTTCCGTGTTGTACGGAGTGCATGACTTGCAAAAATGTAACATTACAATCTCCCTGACACTCCCAAATTAACCTGGCTGAAGGTAAATGAATAGCACAGATACCTTGTCTGTCTAATGTCAAGTGCATGTTGCAATGGTACTTGTTTTTCTTTGCAACTTAGCTATTTATTATATATGTATTCAAATATTACGTATAAACTTTAATAACTTATAAACCGGCATTAGCAATCAGTTTGGGGGAAGACAGTGCCAGAATCAGCAGGAAGAATTTTAATTAATTAATTTTTTAATTTTGCTATACTGTATTACTCCCGCAAGGGAAAATAATGCCTCTGCATTTAACCCATTCAAAGTGAACACACACACATAAATGGAGAGCACACACTCGGAGCAGTGGTCTGCCACACACGTTGGGGGCGCCCGGAGAGCAGTTGGGGGTTAGGTGTCTTGCTCAAGGGCACTTCAGCCATGAAAGTGGAGGAAGGGAAGGTGCAGCTCACTCCCCCACCACCACACATTTTTCCTGCTGGTTTGGAAATCGAACCAGTGACATTTCGGTCCCAAAACCCGCTTCTCAAATCATTAGGCTACAGCTAAGTTTAGTTCTTATTGTTTTACATGGACCAAAACGGCTCCTGTGTGTGGCTGTGTGTGAGTGAAAGCGTGTAGGAGCGAAAGTGTGTGTGTACATGTATATATTTGGCAGAGTATGTGTACTCATGTAGATATATTTATGAGTGTTTCGGCTATGCATCTGAAATAGAAGAGGTTCTTGTGTTCTCATGTGAAATCAATAAAAAACAGCACAGTTTTGATTTTGAAAACAACACATCTGTTTTGTGCCCTTTATTGGGTTAGTGTATGGGACTATAATGTGAAATTGTGAGCATTTCCTGGTTATAGCCCTATATTCTGACAGCTCATTGGTCCGACAGTTACAACCCATTGGTCCCACAGCCCTAAAACCCCTTGCTCACTGGGGTGAATGTGCTGGCGAACGTCCCGAACTAAATTTTTCAAGCATGTTAGAAATTATTGCCAAGGTCTGGCGAAGGAGCGCATTAGACCTATTACGTAATCACTACCGTGTTATGAACGCAGAAATGCGTCTTTTGTACACCTTTTTCATGTTTCATTTGCCATGTGCGTCTTCGCTGCGTCTTTCCAACATGTTGGCAAAGCTCACTTATGTGCCCATTCTTTCCTTGCTTGGCCTCTTGAGGTGACCAAGGGGGCATTTCCAACAGCTAGTGCAATGGTGGCGAAGAAAACGTGATGGTGGCGAACAGGGCTGGACTGGGAGAAAAAAAAGGCCCTGGAATTTTTGGTTTAGACAGGCCCTCCACAGCCAATCGGCTTTCACCTGTGTGCCTGTT
>JAQMYF010000023.1:13433997-13457762 GCA_030014195.1 Neosilurus mollespiculum | reverse complement strand
GAGATGGGCGCCAGCCTCCCCGCGACCCTAATTAGGAATAAGCGGTTCAGAAAATGACATGACATGACATGACATTCTAACAATGACATAAAAACCAGAGTATACCAGTCCTCATACAATCAAACCATGAAGCGCATAACAAATTATATATTCTATACTGCCAATATGATCTGGGCACTTGACCATCACCTATATGTGACCCAATCTGGCAAAATGAGTCAGAAGTCTCCACTTTGGAGATTCAGGCCAAAATACATTGTAATGCATTGAAATATCGATTTTTCATTTTTTCTCTAATTTGAGAGATGGACTATTAATCTATAATTTCCTGAAGTCTTATAGCCAAAAAACTTATATAAACTAAAAAAACTGACCATTTAGCAGAGGGTTCTACTTCTAAATTTGGCAGGAAAGACCAGGAAATATCCATAAAATAGCCTAAGTTCTGATCACTGTTGATACCCCATCCTCCTGGTACCTTCTGACACGGGGGAATCTCCACTTTCTATATATAGAACTTACATGGCAATTCTCAATACAGAAAGCTAATTTGGGGCAGCTGTAGCCTAATGGTTAGAGAAGCGGCTTTGGGACCGAAAGGTCATTGGTTCGATTCCCGAACCAGCAGGAAAAGTGTGTGGCGGTGAGGGAGTGAGCTGCACCTTCCCTTCCTCCACCTTCATGGCTGAAGTGCCCTTGAGCAAGGCACCTAACCTCCAACTGCCCTTCAGGAGCCCCAAATGTGTGTGGCAGCCCACTGCTCTGAGTGTGTGCTCGCATAGGATGGGTTAAATGCACAGGCAATAATTTTCATTTTGGGATTAATACAGTATAGCAGATATATAAAAATAAAAATAATAAATCAGAGCGCTCAAAAACTTGTAAACAAACCTGCCTTGTTACTATGCAATGTCCAGTGACCCAGCCGTGACCCACAAACAAGCACACTGATTGGTGCAGCCGGTAAGGCAAGCTGCTTTGTGGGTAAACAGTAATGCTTGCATCCAGTTGACTCGGATCGGTTTTCGAATCCTCCATCAAAAAGTGTGAAATTTTGTGTCATTTATGACGAAATTTTGTATCTACTACTAGTGAAACAATTGTATGGTAGGTAGAGAGTCCTTCGATGTCTGACCGGGGGACAATGGCTCTGTCGAAACACCGTCAAGTTGCAGGTGCATTGAACTCGCTAGCCGACTTGGAACTGTGCAACTTGCGTTCAACAGGAATGGAACGATATTGTGAACGATTACTTTGGTTCAGATGACCCAGTGCCTTCCTGAGATTTGGAAAATGATGACAGTGATGACGAAAGTTTGTTTGGTGAGGAAAGTGATGCCTGTCTAAAGTACCATTACTTCATGTTGTACTTACTGTCCCTGTGAGGTGGTATGGATAACTCATTTTTCAACTTTTGGACATTCAGACTCATTTTGCCATATGGGGTCACATATGAGCTTGTTGGAAAGCTCATATCAGAACTTTAAAATGGAGAATAGATGGCCGTCATAGTTCCTTCACTCCAAACACACATCTTTTTATGTCCCATCTTAATAGATCTGGTTTTGAACACAGGAGTGTTGTCATCCTGAAACAGAATGGTTCTTCCTCAAAATTTTGCCACAAATGTTGGAAGTGTGCTTGAATGATGTAGCCATCACATTAGCTTGGCATTGTTAGGTATGTTCTGGTTGGAAAGGTTCTCCACCAGACTCACATTGGTCCTTCAGACTGCCAGAGAGAAAGAAGCATGATTCATCATTCCAGTTACCACTGCCCCATAGTTCAGGGTTGGTTTTTTACACCACTACAGCAGGAGATTGTGTGTCGTGACTTCAGGCTTGTGTCAGGGTGTGTGTTTAATTTGAAAGTTTGTAGGACACATGGGTGGGGTTGAATGTGTAGGAAGGAGGGAAACCAGATGTTATAATTTGGTTAATTTTGCAAACAATCTACAGTCGAGATCTGATCGGGACAATAATTAAAGCAATACATCAAAGGGTCTTAAATTAAATGTTAGGTAGTATGTTATATACCGAATGGTACAATTCAATTCAATTCAGTTGTATTTGTGTAGCGCTTTTTGCAGTATACATTTTTGCAAAGTAGCTTAACATAGTAAAACAAATATGTAAACATTTCTCTATGAACTTTATACAAAATGATAAAGACTATGGGAATGACGACAAGGAAAACCTCCACCAGACGACATAAGGAAGAAACCTTGAGAAATTGAATAGGGAATCCCATCATCATTTTGGTGAAATCAGGATAAATACAAACCATGTAGGGTCGCAGGAAGGCTGGCGCCCATCTGAGCTGACTCTGGGAGAGGGCAGAGTACACCCTGGACAGCTCGCCAGGCCATCGCAGTGCAGAATGGCAATACAGTCTACTCTTTTCTAAAGTCAGCAATTTACATACCTCTCACCACAGACAGCGAGAGACATGGCTTTGATATGGGCCTTTGAGAACCCAGTTAGTTGTACTGTGGGGGACAGCAGTGACAACCCGGTGATAGTAGGGCTTGAACCCCCGACCTTTGGATCAGTAATCCAGGACCCTACCACTACCCCACATCACACAAATATCTCACTGATAAATGTGAACATATTAATTTAGGCTGTTTGCTGAGAACTGAACTCCAGAGAAACTTAAATTACTGGCTTAATTATAAAAATGAATACAGCCTCATTATAAACTCAAAGTCCAAAGGTGGCACAAAGCTGTATTCATGTCCAGCATGAAACAAAAGCTTGTGTATTATTTGAATAAATGGGTTTTTTTCCCCCACTTCTGAAAAACGAGGTCAATTATTTTTTCCCAGAGCAGCAAGTTGATAAGGTTGTGGTGGGAAAGACAGGAATCTAAGCTTCATTAAACACGCCTGATTATCTTCTTTTACATCATATCACCTCTACTATAGAAATATCGTAAGATATTAGCAGCCATTTCGACTGATCTAAAATCACATTCATTTTAAAATAAATTCACCATCTGATTGAATTGGGCAGCACAGTGGCATAGGGCTTAACATGTTCATCTCACAGCAAGAAGGTCCTGGGTTCGATTAGCGGGCCTGGGCGTGTGGAGTTTGCATATTCTCCCTGTGCTTATGTTGGTTTTCTCTGGGTACTCAGGTTTCCTTCCACAGTCCAAAGGCTACATTAGGCTAACTGGCTATTCCAAATCACCCCTAGGTGTGAGTGGTTGTGTGTTTTGCCCTACAATGGTCTGGCAAACTGTTCAGGATGTACCCTGCCTTTGTCTGGTGTCGGCTGAGATAGGCACCAGCCCTCCCCGCGACCGTACAAGTTTGGCAAATGAGAAGAGACTGTTAATAAGAGAAAAGGAAAATATAAAATAACAGAAGAGTTATACTTAATAAAGAGTTAACTTAGTAGTAAAAAATGATAACTGTAAATTGCTCTGGATAAGAGCGTCTGCCAAATGCTGTAAATCTAAATGTAAATGTAGAAGTGCGATCAGCTGACGTCACGCGTTGAGACAAAATCTGCGTGTGTAACCCGTCCTCAGCGCGCGAGCGGGGAAACCCTGAAAACTTCCATCTCCTGAGTTATCGTCTCTGACGTCACTTTCCTGTGAGTAAAGTCCTGCTTACAGGAAAAAAAAAACGCCCGAAATGTTTAAGCCTCTAGTGGACACGATGTACCCTAGCAGCCGGTTCACGTGCTCGTGCTTAAGATAAAGCGGGGAAAAAAACGCCATGACCATAACAAGATGAAGGAGTGCGACTGAGTGGGCGGGGCTTCAGCGCACAGCTAAAGAACAGGCCAGGTCCACTGAGAGAGCCAGATTAGATTAGTGCATCTCTCTCTCTCTCTCTCTCTCTCACACACACACACACAAACCCATTTCTTGCTGTATATACACAAACAAACAAACAAACAAATAAATAAATAAATAAATACTGTTTAGGACTGGTCAGGCTCAGTCAGTTTGGATGGTGATGTTAATGGACTGCAAGCTTCAAGTCATTGCACAGATTTTAACAAGGACATTTACCTCTTTCTCCTTCAGACACTGTATGGACATCTTCAGCTCACTGAACTCATACTGAACCTTACTCTCATTCACACATTTCTGGCAAAGGGCAGCAAGCTATCCTCAAGATGTGGCCACAGAATCTTCAAGATTCTGTTCAAAGTTCAATCAAGATTTGGCTTTTTATCACATTTGCAATGTATTTGTGATATTGTCACGTGCACACAATTATCATTATTTGACAAAATATGTCTGCAACTAAGGGCAGCATGGTGGGGCAGTGATTAGCACGTTTGGGCATTTCTGTGTGGGGTTTGCATGTTCTCCTCGTGACTGTTTGGTTTTCCTCCAGGTACTCTGGTTTCCTCTCACAATCCAAAAAACATGCACATTAGGCTAACTGGCTGTTCCAAAATCGCCCCTAGCTGTGAGCGTGAGTGTGAATAGTTATGTGTGTGTTGGCCCTGTGATGGCCTGGCAAGCTGTCCAGGGTTTTTCCCGCCCTAGCCTAGATTCGGCTGAGATGGGCGCGAGCATCCCCGGGACCCTAATTAGGATTAAGTGGCTTAGAAAATGAATGAATGAATGAATGAATTTCTGTAACTACTTCAATGTTGCCATAGGCTACTTCTATCCAGTTTGGTGGGATGGCCTGATCCAAAAAAGGGTCCTTGTAGTACGAAACACCTTCCACTTCTTTATTGTGGACTTTACCTGACCTGAGAGACCAGCAACGCTGATTTGAAAATATGAGCACATATCAGCATTTCTCAAATGGGAAGCATTAAGGACAAGAATGTAACTAAGGTTAGAGTCCATAGGTTATGTAGGATATGTAGAGGTTATCAGGCAGAGAGAGAGAGAGAGAGACAGACTCACATAGAGACAGACAGGGACACACACAGAGAGAGAAAGAGAGACAGACAGGGACAGAGAGAGAGAGAGAGACTCACATAGAGAGACAGACAGGGAGCCAATGGCTGGAGCCAGTCAAAGCTGACTTTGGGTGAGAGGTGGGGTTACACCCTTAAGAGGTCATTGGTCTATTACAGGACTAACACAGGCACAAACAACCTTTCACACTCGCATTCACACCTGGGGGGTTAATATAGAGTCAACTGTTCAACTGATGTGTATGTCTTTGGGCTGGAGAAGGAAACCAGAAATCCCAAAGGAAACCCACACAAGCACTTGCACAAGAACATGCCAACTGCATACAGAAAGATGCTTGACCGAGATTCTAAACCAGAATCTTCTTGGTGTGAGGTGACAGTGATAACTATGAGACACCACGTGATGAGCCCTAATATGATGTAATAATATAATAATATTAAAATGTAATTGTAAAATATATTACTGATCCTGCTCTAGTTGAAAAGTAGTGAAATAATACAACATTAATTTTTATAGCTGCTTAAAACACACACACACACACAGGGAAACAGGAGGGACAGGTGGGGGTCAAGACTTTTGTAACTTCCTCATATCACTGGTTTATAACATATTACTTTAGCATCTGTATGAATCCCCTCTAACTTGTTTGTGAAAAGGAAAATTGTGAACGGACGTGCGAGCAGTATTTTTGTTTAACTGCACCCTCTGCTGGTTAAAGTAGTAATCACACACGTAAAACAGTGATCAAGCTATTGATCCACATGGCGGTGTTGGTACTACCGTATAACTGCCAAACTACGCCTAAAATATGAACCTAGAGCAGTATAGAACTTCTCGGACTGTTTTGACATAAGCTTCATATAATAAAAACAATTAACTCTAGTTTATAAAACAATAACAGGACATGATTACTGACTATGATCTGGCCAAAATTGTATAAAAGATTAAAAAATAAATAACAAAAATGAAATATAAAAAAGCTAAAATTGAAAACGAGAACAGAAAACAGAAAGACAGCCTTGACCCTGTTAATGTTGTACATGTCTATTATAGGTGGAAAAGGCTGGATTATTAAGGCAATATCTACATGGGAACAGTTGCCCATTTTCAATAACCATCATACTTGTTTCAATGGCACATTGTGTTAGCTAAACCAAGTTCGTTGTGTTAAAAGCCTAATTGGTAATTATGAAACCCTTTTTCAATTTTGTGGCACCGTGCAAGAACCAGATAACCCACTTGATCATTAAGAGTCCTGTGCACTATTGTAGACCTTAGGCATCATAGTACAGTGTAAAATTGTTAGAACAGTATTTGTTCATTCAAAGGACAATAGGTGTCCCTAGCAGTTCAAAGCATAAACGATACTTTTTTTTTTTTTATTTCTATGCAAGAAGCAGATAACTCACACTTTCAAGCAATGGCGGTGATGGTGCCACCTATGAAGAGGCCACACTCAGCAAGTCATTGTCTTTTAACGTTTTAAGGGAGATGGAGTAAAATAAGTTGAGCAGTTTAATTTATCATGCAGTTGATACTTAGACTGCCTTGACAACCATAAAACACTAAAAATTCAGAAGGGGAATTTTTGTATGCCGTTCGGTGTGGGTTATTACTGGAAAAATGTTCAATTTCAGGACTATTTTTTGTCAATTCATTAAAAAGAAATCCTGGGGTCATTATAGAATTGCTATGATAATCACAGCTGTGGAAAAATTTTATTTTATATAAATTTTGCACAATGTTCATCTCATGGAAAGATGTGATTTCCTGTTTTATTGATATTTTTATTAAAAGTTATTTTTAGAAGAACAAAATCTTATCTTTTTTCTCAAAATGAACATATTGTGGGATGTCTGGTTCTTGCATGGTGCCACAGAATTATTTCATCATGATAAACTGTATTAAAGCAATAAAATTTGCCTCCACCTGCCCTCGCCCAGTCGGCTGAGATGGGCGCCAGCCTCCCCGTGACCCTAATTAGGATTAAGCGGTTCTGAAAATGAATGAATTTGCCTCTGTTAAGCTAGTGTGAATCAACGTGGGTTTAATTAAGCTCAAAATGGCTAAAAACAGACTCAAAAGTAGGAAGTACCAATATGACAGCCAGTGGCTTAAAATCCTTTAAACCTTTGAGCACATCAAGTTGTATGTAGAGCACAGTGATCCTCACTTATTAAATGCACAAATAAGAGAACTGGGATAGCTAGCAAAGATGGCAGACCAGAACTTCCAGTTCAAGCAAGGAGTGAGGAAACATAACGGGTTTGAGCAGCACCTGCTGTGCCCTCACCTCATGTTTCCTTGGTAGGAGGTACCAAGTTGCAAGGATGTGACACAAGTAAGCAACCTGTACCCAGTGTACAGCTTGCACAGGCCTTAAGTGTATAGATATATAAACACAAAAGGTGAAAGGTCATTCTGAAACAAAGTTTTTATTTTAGATGAACATTATAAACAGTACAAACACTAGAGGAAAAAAAAGAGGGGCAAAACATTTCTTCATAGTGCCGTACAGTTTCTCATCTCACACTCACAATTAATTCAGAGAATTCCCAACGCCATGAAACAAAAAGTTCACTTCACATCTGCTGAAAAACATGTGCAGAATTGTTCCTTACAGTCACATGAGCAAAAAAACAAAAACAAAAAAAAAACAAAAACAAAAAAAAAAACTATATATCCAAAGAACCTTAAAAAATGAGCGATGGAATGGCGATAGCTGAGAAATGGAGCTCTGTATCTTTCTAACACACACACACACAAACACACAGGTGAGAAACATAACCGCTCTAAAACATCTGATTTGTTTATAAAACAAGGAAAATAAAGAAAAACGATAAAGCGGGGAACGAGTCAATAACGTTGGAGTTTAAAAAGATGACTTTTTCCACAAAGCGCCCATAATCAAAAGATCTTCTTCGTCTTACTTCCTGTCGTTCGACCGAGAGCGGCTGAGAGAAAGGGAGAGATTGGGATTTTAAAATAACTTCAACATTACAGAGTGTCACATTATTTCAGTTAAAAAATAAACAAACAAAAAAAACTCATGTAAAACTGCTGAACACACACCTTCTAGATCTGGAGAAGGAGCGAGACGGTTTGTGGTTCCTTTCACGAGACAGTGATCTCTCCCTCCTGCGGTCACGAGAAAGAGATCTAGACACACACACATGCAGACTGAGTACAATAGAATTTTCACACTGACACAGCTGATCAATTGATTCATCTGCTACATTATATACAACTGAAAAAAACAGTGGTTTCTGAACAAAAAACAGATATTAAACCATATTAATGAATCTGAAACGTGACCCCTAAGTGAGTGACATTTCCACAGCACTACAGTTCACACCTACAATTAAAGCTGTAAAAGACACCATGTCTGATTCACTTCCTGCAGTGAGTCGATTCAGAGTCAAACCAGTTCCACTATTGTTTAGAGTGAGACGTGAGTGCAATCACTGGTCTCAACCACCCAAGCATCCACACTGGGGGGGGAACCCCAACCATGGCTCTGCTTAATCATTTACAGCAGACACTCTTATCCTGAGCGACTTAGAATCAAAATAAATACTTTATACACACATACATACACACACACTCTGAAATTGCAGAAAGTGTGTTTACCTGCTCCGGCTGCGGCTAAAGCTCCTCCTGCGGGGGGATCTGAAGGGCACAGAAGGGGTAACAAGCAGAGAGTAAGAATCAGGAGGGCAGAACGGAATTAACAGCCCTACAGCCCTCACCCTCCAAATAAACTACCCCTGAACTCACCTTCACACACCTGGAGAAGAAAATCTACCTTATACAAACAGCAATTAAACACTAAATGAAATCTCTATAAATGAGAATGACAATCTGCATCTGGACATCAAGTCAATGAGTGATGTTGAATGGTTAAATATGGATAATGTACAATCTGATAACACTAAAAATACTAACACCGCAACATTAACACAGCTGAACATCTCACGCCTCATTATCCAGCACAAAAAGGGGGGACAAAAATAAAAACCACACACACAGCAAAAACAATGGCCCATAATGCAATGTGAAAAGGAACAGAGCCCTGGCCCCCGATGCTCACAGGAGACACTTACACACTGCTGTATTTCTGGGAGTTTAAATGGAGAAAGCTCGATGTTAAAGCTGTTCTCATAAGAGAAGAGCTGTCTCCCTTTAAACTACACACCGCACCAACCCTTTCATTGTGCATCAAAGCAAAAGGAGATTTTATTTTAAAGAAAAAGAGGAAACCTGAATTTCTCTTCATTCTTTACAACTGTATTCAGCATCAAACTGTATGAAGCAGGAAAAACTTACTAGTCTTTTGGTTTTCAACAAGCTAGAAATGGCGAAGGGGAGGCAGACTGGCGGCCGTGAAAGTGGCTGCAGCGGGTTTTTCCTGCTTTAATTGTTGCTGCTGCTTTGTAGTGTAGACTTTTGGGAACGTAAAACACGCTGATTGCTGATTGGTCGGGAATGTGAAGTGGGCCGCTGCTGATTGGGTGTTAAGGTTGGAGGAGGAAGAGGAGGAGGAGGAGAAGGAGCTGAGAGCTGCATGCTCAGGAGCCAATGGGCTGGTTGCGACCTGACGATTGGGCCCGTGCCTGAGGTCATGTGACACGAAACCGAGCCAGCTGACTGGGGCACGCTGGTCACATGATGCTGAAAGAGGGTTTAGTTGACTGATTCAGAGGTTGCTGAGAAGGAGGCATGGTGGTGGACTCTGCAACGGGGGTTCATTTTTATTAATATAGAGATGATAAAGGAAAAAAAGAAATCCTTTATTAAAGAAAACAAAAAGATTGGCATGTCAAGCATCACTAAACCTAATAAATTTTCAGCCCTCATGGCTCAAACCCTGGTGATAAATGTGTTATAAAAGTGAATGCAGTAATAATTTAGAGGTGCTATAAAGCTGTATACAAAGCCAGCCTTGGGTGCTTCACTTCCACACATCTGTGTGCATGTTAACTGAACTAATACCCTGAAGCTTAATAATGAACAACCAAATGATAAGTGAGGATGAGAAACTAACATGAAAACTGAACCACAGAGTCCAAGGTGAACTAAGCTGCTTTAAAGTGCAGAAAGATCAGAGGTGGAGACAGAGCAGGGGCTTTAACGGCTCAGATGTTAAACTGAGAGGGGGGAATGGGGCAAAAAGATCCATTAGCCATCTCTTTTAACATTAAAACAAGTAGCACATGGGTGTGGACGGGCAGGGCTACCTGCGCCTGGGAGGCGGGCTGCGGCGGCGATAGTCATCACGTGGACGTCGGCTCCAGGAAGGTGGCGGGCCTCGATTACGGGATCGCTTCTCTCCATTGGACAGCTCAACCCTTACACGGCAACCGCACAACGTTCTGAAACACATCACACACAGTGAACAAGAGTGTTTACAATAATCACATCCTGCACATTTTCACATTTTTAAATCCTCCACTCCAAACACGTGTGGATCAATTTCAGCACTCATCTACCAGGAAAGCCCAAATGTGCACAATTAAGACAGCCCTGTAGCTCAAGTGTCTGTAACAAACAATTCTCCCACACAGCCAGACACATTAACCACAAAATAATTTCAGCCCCACCCCCCAATTCTCATCAACACATGAATCTTCCTAAAACTAATTATAGCAACAACAATACACTGTGCTGCAGAAAAGATGCCTGCTTTGCTTGTGTGGGACTGGATATATTATGACTGGTCACTCCCCCAGACTGCTGCTTAGTGTGTAAATGCGTGGATGTAGGAAAATAGAACAAGTTCGGCATGCTTTTGATCTTACCTGCCGTCCAGCTCCCTTACGGCATCCGTGGCATCTCTTGGGTCCTCAAACTCAACAAAGGCAAAACCAGGAGGATTCCTGGCCACCCAGACGCTGCGCAGAGGCCCGTAATAACCAAATGCTCGCTCGAGCTCAGATTTATTTCCATTGTTTCCAAGGTTCCCTACGTACACCTTACAGTCAAGTGGGCAGTCACGGTGCATGATGGGAACTTGAAATGATCAAAGAGAGGAGGAAAAAAAAGACATGCGTGGTTTAATGAACAGAATATCAATAAGCTTTCATCATAGATTACCACCATCCACAAAGATTCAATCTCACTGGTGTGTATTTACACAGAGCTCAGGCTTGTTTAAGGTTAAAAGGTAAACATGCTAGAACAGAACACTACAGTGTGTTACACAGATTAAAAATTCATGAAAAAGTTTAAAGACTGAAAATTTGAACACTAATAGTAGTATGGTGAATTCCTTGTTTGTGAACTCGCTGACTAGCTCGCTATGCTAACACCCCGCCTTTGTTAGTTCCCAAAATGGCGCAGGACGCCGCCATCAACCTTCCAGCGTAGATGACCTCTTAAATCTTAAAATTCAAGTCTTCATGACTTTTCAAAAGCGACTTTTAAAATTAAACACGACAAGGTTCACGTACACCGAATTTTAAGCGAAAAATAAAAAATCCTTCGTCACCAAATCGACGCCACTTTATCACGTTAGCTATCATGGCTAATTTACATCCGACAGAAATCAGACTGAAAAAATAATTAAACAAACGAATACATGATGCGGAAATAAAAACATTAAGCTGGATTATATTTTATCCAGTTACAATAGAATTTGAATAAAAATAAATACTTACAGTATTTTTAATCTGCAGTTCTTTCGTCGACGGTTCTTTCTCCTCACTTTGAGTCTTCGAACACTTCCAAAGCGAAATGGCGCTCTTGTAAAATGTCTTCTCCTGTTGTTCAGACGCAGCATGCGCAATTACGTCACAAAAGAGAGCTGCGGACGTCGGCACGCAACAGGCGGGACAGTCGACGTACAGTTGTATGATTGGTTAAGTGAAGCTCGCGTCTTTCCACTGGGAAACGGCCATTGGAAACGTCTGTCTCTTCGTGCATCTCAATTCTTTTAACACATATTTTCTGTGAATTTCTACATACGTTTGGCATATTATATTATGATTTTCGAAAAAAAAGAAACACTTTTCATATATGGAAAAATAACAGTTGTGGAAACCCTCCAACCCTGTCCACGTAACCTTCTGTATTTATATTCATTTTATATAATAAATATATAGATAAATATTTTTGAAAAAGTACATCTTTACACTTAGATAAAAAACAATACGTGACAAAAACAAATTAGACAAAATACCCGATTCCCGGAGTCCAAGTGTGATCTTGGTGGTGATGAGGAATGGAGAGGAGAGGAGAGTGATGATGATGAAAAGGATATGATGAAGAGAAGTGCTGCAGAGGAGAATGATGAAAAGAATGAGTGGTAATAAATAGTGGAGTGATGAAGAAAAACATGAGTGATGATGAAGAACACTTTTTTTTAATTCTTAAATGACATTGTAATATCATACCCGATATCGCTTATCCCTGTTTGTGTCAGCTTCTCATGTTCTTAAATATGGAGATGGTTTAAAGACAAAGCAATTTTGTTTCAGAAGGACAATATGTAACATGACACCTTGCATGTATTTATGTACCAGCAACTTACACTATTATTATTATTATTATTATTATTATTATGCACTAATGGCTTTATTAGGTTTTGCTGGCAGCCCTACAAACATAACACATTTACAATTAGGTTGTGATAGCAAGCATGACCTGATGCACAGCTGTGTGTGTGTGTGTGTGTGTGTGTGTTCATCCTGTCCAGCTCACTTTCCCGTGTCTCAGAGAGCTGGTATGAGTGTAAGACTTGTTGCACAGTTTAGACAAGTAGGGCTTATCGGATGTGTGCGTGTGCTTATTTCTGTCGCTGCAAAGTACCTGTAACTTGCAAGTGCAGGCAAAATAGACTCACTCATTCACTCACTTGCCCAACTGCTTAATCCTATTAGAATCAACTGACACTGGGTGAAGAGGGTGGGGTACACCCTGAACAGTTGGCCAGACTATCGCAGGGCCAACACACACACACACACACACACACACACACACACACACACACACAATCATTCACACTCCTTGGGGTAATTTAGAACAGACAGTTAGCCTTATGTGCATGTCTTTGGAATTTGGGAGGAACCAGGAGTACCTGTAGGACACTCAGGCAAGGATGGGGAGAACATGCAAACTCCACACGGGAACGCCCGAGCCTGGCACTCAAACCCAGGACCTTCTTGCTGTGAGGTGGATGTGTTAATGACTATGCCACCATGCTGCCAGGTGAAATAGAGATGACCTGAATAACAGACCTGACCTCTTTGTAAAATTTAGCTGGTGAGGGGTGTCCTCTCTCTGTATCTGCCAAGGGAATAACCATAGTTTAGACATTGGGTGGGTCCAAATGAGAACTCTCCCCTAGAAAGAAGTGCTTTTCCCTCAATTGTATTATATTAATATATAAAAATTATATTGTGATTGGAATCACAAGAATGTACAGTGGTCTTTTAAGTTAATTTCAAGTTCCAAGTTTATTTGTATTTTGTTGATTTGTCTCAAAATGAATGTGATATTTTACAATCCTATTACTCTCATCCTCCTCCCATTCTCATTAGGTCTGTGACTGTGTGCAAGCGGGTGGGGCGCATTGATTTACACAAACGTAGTTCGCCTCGGAGGCGGAAGCAGATAGCCTACCTTATAGTTTTATTTGCCTATATCTTCACTCTAGCTTTGATTCACTTCAATACAGTACATATTTTCACATTAATTTAAAAAATTGCACACTTACATAACAGCATTATTATTTATATATTTAGTTGCTTACTGTTAAAAAAAACACTCTAATGTCTGCCAGCTGGTCCTGCTTTTTCCACTTTTTAGCCTCTAATGGTACTCCCTCCATGATCTGTATCAGACCTCCCTCTAGCCTGGCTGTGACAGGTCAGAGTCAGAGCCGGTCAAAGTAGTGTTTCAAATAAAACCGCCTGGGCCTGGCGCAACCAATTGTGCAGTTGAGAGAGGGGTGGTCATACACTTTTCTTTTCCTTAACAATACGGATACAGGAAAATAAATCGTAGGAGACGGATCCGAACTGTTAACAGTCAAGGCTCATAAAAGTTGTACATATGTCACATATTAATGTATATTATTGGGGGGACAGATTTGTATTTTCCCAATATTGGGGGAACATGTTCCCAATATTGGGGGGACAAAGAATATGTGATTACCCCCCATGGCCAGTAATATTGTATCTTTAGAGGGCAACTTAATAATAAAAAAATTAACTTAATAAATTATTAATAATTTGCTCTAGGGGCTACACACTCACCTGCACAGTTTAGAGTTTTTCTGCTCACATTATTACACTCAGCAATTATTGAGGAAGTGCCTAGTTGAAAAAGTAGTGTGTGTTAGAGCAGAGAACACTGAAATAATAAGAACCAGGGCTTCTCCAGGAGCACACTTGAAAACCTGCTGCATATTTGTTTTAGTTGAAGTGCAGAAGAGTAATAAACCTCTGAGGGATGGCTGTACACTGTGTATCATTTTATTTAACCGCTACAAAACCCCCAACACATTTGATGTGGAACGTTTTTCATGGTTCTTTTCCTAGTTAAACAATTGTCATTGAAATGATGAGCAGCTGGAGCAGTATTCCACTGACAGACAACAAAACACTAATTCAGTAATGGGAGAAATGCTAATGACGTAATATAATTATAACAGTGTAATATAGTAATAATAAGCATTATTATTCATTCAAGAGATTTTCTCATTTCATATCGGGGGAATGCCATCCAAACATTTTGTTATTGTGTTATTGCCATGGGATAACTGAATTATTGCACTGTTGCCATGGGATAAGTTGAATGAGTATTTCACAACTTGCATATGCAACATAGTAGCATGAATGAACTCTGAGAATATTTTGAATGAATAAAAAACAATTCTAGAATTTGGCTTTCATATGATGAAGAAGGCCTTGCCTCAGTAGATAAAAACCCCTCGACCAAATAATTCTCCATATCATACTTTGCCTCAATAAATAATTGCTTAATAATTGAATGAGGTGAACTATGGTATAAAGGTTATTTAAACCAAGGGGTGCTTTCCCTCTGAGATCTGAATAATTCTTCACATCATCCAAAAGTCGAATTCTGGAATTGTTTTCTTATTTTAAATATTTCAAGTCTGGAGAAAAGTGCTTTGAAACCTTTCCGGTGTGAGTCAGCTTGAAGTGCCTCATGCTATTCCCCTCTAACATTGTTCTTGATTTACTGGAATAACATGGATACTGGTATACATGGAATGAAAGTATTTTATGGATTTCAATAATGTATTTGATTTATTTAAGAACGTTTTTTAAATTTTAAATTTGAAACTTCTGCCATGGGGTGTAGCTGATCGATCTTATATGCTATCTATAAAGTGGAACATTGGCGTGTTTCAATCGTGCAGTAATCAATTAACTTACCTGATGTCATTGATGGATAAGTCAGCTCATAGCAGAATACCAAGAATTCAGTAGTGGCTTTCCATCAGTCATAAACAAGAAAATGTTTTGAACTTATAATAATAATAATAATAATAATAATAATAATAATAATAATATACAACACAGGAAAAGTGTGATCTGAGGACAATGGACATCACCATTTATTTAAGAGATTTTCTCATTCCTGATTAATGGAAAGCCATCAAATAATTATTGGTATTGCATCACTGTCATGGGATAACTGAATGCTGTCTATAAAGTGGAACATTGTTGCCACTGGATAAGTGGTAACGTGACTGGCAACGCAGCACAGTAACGTGACTGTTTACTTTGAAAATATTTCAAATAAATAATTAGCAGTTTTGGCAGGTAACAACCCCTTGACTGAATAATTCTCCATATCATACTTCACCTTGTTCCATAATTTACAATTATGCACAGAAGGCAAGGGGATGCTGTTGAATATTCCTGAGATGGAAATTGTCCGTGGTTCGGGTATTATTTTGCTGTTTGGGAAAACAGGAGTTTTATGGTTCATCTCAAAGCTAGCTTTAAGCTCCGCTGTACCTTTTTACACAGGTAAAATTTTCTTATACGTTGAAAACTGAAACATTCAAGTTTGTACAGAAATGTAGTTATCACTAATAGCAATTTGTTTGAATTTGGATTTGAATCAAATTCACAATTGTTTTTTTTAGCATTATAAACAAGATGGCCATATTGTGTAGCTTTCTTTGTATTTTGTTACATTTCTAGGATTTCAGCCTTAGGGACCACAAACCTTGAGTGTGTGTCTGCTATTTCCACTGAAGCTTTATCCACTCAGAATAATGCTTCATGATCCCTTGATAGTGGACCTATCAGATTTCACCATTCCTATAGTATACACTAATCACTTAGTATCCTCTTCGCAAGGTCAGGATAATGGTTGAATCTATACCACAGACAAAAACTCAGTCAGAAGTTCAACAAAATGCATTCAAAATGCACAAATACCACAAAAATACAAAGAATGACTTGAGAAAGACACCATTATGACCTCACTTTTTTCATGTTTTTTGTGTGCTATATAAACTTGAATTTGTTTAAAAGATGCCCTAATGGAGCATGAGTGACCACTGTCATGTTTTAAAAATATAGACATGAACCATTAAAATCTCAATTTAGCTTGCTTTTCTTATCTTTCTTGTGTCCTATGTTCTTATGTAGTATATTCTCAAACCACCTTATCTTCAAGAAATAATAGTTACATTATTATTTAAAATATTATTAAAATTATTATTATTTAAAATATTATCCTGGACTTCATGGTCGGTCAGACAGACAGAGAGAGAGAGAGAGAGAGAGAGAGAGAGAGAGAGAGAGAGAGAAAAAAGAGGGAGAAGGAGAGATAAACAGGTTAACTGGATTTTTCTATGAGGTTCTTTGTGATCATTTCTTGGTTGCTAACTAAGCTGATTTATAGCACTCAGGAATTCAGTGTGTAGGAGCATGAAAACCACACACACATGCGCACACACACACACACACACACACACACACACACACACACACACACACACACATACACACACACACACACATATACATGTTTGACACACAGAAACCAATAGTGTTTAATGTTCCTAGGGTAAAGACTCCGTAACTCCTCTCAGTGTTCTAATAAGAAACATCACTAAGAGAAAAATATGTTGATGAACTGAAAGAATTATCACAGGCATCACATGCACTTTTTTAAACTGTTCTTTTTAAACCAAAGTTACCTGAAAGTTTACTAAAGGCTGACTGACACGTAAGAGATATAGCCGCAAAATAGTGTGACACCGTTTTTGATTGGTTTCAGCCGAAAATACCGCCATTACGCTCGAAATGCGTTCTCTTGAAAACCTCCGAATAACTTTGAATATCTAATAATAATATCTTTTAATTCGAATTTCGCACCGAAATTTTGTGCAAGTCCAATATTTTTCACCAACACTGCGAATACAGATAAAAATATGCAAAACCACATCCAAAAATACATCCAAACACAACCACATCCAAAAATACATCCAAAAATATGCAAATTCCATTTCGAAATTATTATTTTCCCTCAAAATAAAATTCGCTTGTACTTTTGTATAAAATCTCTTACGTGTGAGTCAGGTGTAAAGTTTTAGCAGCATTGATGCTTCATTTCATTATCTGCAGAGCTTTTCCATCAGGGTCATGGGGGCCCTGGAGACAAAATGGTTTTACATAGAACTTGTTATGAGAGAAAAATACATGACATGGAACCTTTAAGGGTTCCTTCAGAACTAAGAGTACACTTTTTATTCACAAAACAAAAACAGTTAAAAAAAAAATCTCTTAATCAGAAGTGTTTATAATTTAATGTTTATGATGTTAATTTGTTTAATGTGTTTAATTTGTCCTCTTCATTTATTCTTTTCTTTTCTGATCCAACTTTAAAGCTAAAACATTTTTCTCATAAAGCTTTGTGATTTGTTGTTGATCACATAAACCCTATTTATTTGAAAATTAAAACAGAGATATAACCTTTAACACAACACATTCAGCAACACTGATACAAGAAACATCCTCACATCTGTCATAATGTTTCTTGTGTGTGTGTGTGTGTGTGTGTGTGTGCGTGTGTGTGTGCGTGTGTACACGAGTGTGGGTGGATGGGTGTGTATTTTGTCATCAGGGATGTATGAGGTCTGTGTGACATATAAAAAGCCATCACAGTGACAACTGACAGACCTGAACCTCTCTCTCTCTCTCTCACACACACACACACAAACACACACACACATACACATACGCGTGCACACTCAGAGACGTGTGCGCACACTCAGGGTAAGTACACACTTTCATGTAATTTAATTATTTTAAAATAAAACTGCTTCATAATTTATGCAAAGTAAATTTGTGGAGGTTTATTGTTTATTTAACACTTACCGTGTGTGTGTGTGTGTGTGTGTGTGTGTGTGTGTAGATGGTGCAGAAAGGACAGAGTTGTCTTCTCATCAGCTGTATGTTGCTCATTGTGCTAACAGCCGTTCAGAGTCAGGAGAATGAGAGGCAAGTGTCTGTCTTTCTGTCAGTTTGTTTTCCCCAGGAGGAAAGTAAAAAAGTGAGGAGCATAGAGATGTTCAGTGAGATCAGTTTCACTCTTTCATTATCACAAAAAACTGTAAAACTATAAAGATAATGTTCTGTTGCAGGATTCATTGCTATTTCATCTTTTAAAATTCTGAACCTAAAGACAGGTTTTTTGGATGAATTATAAAAAAAACAGAGAAAATGAGCGGTGCTCTCTCTCTCTCTCTCTCTCTCTCTCTCTCTCTCTCTCTCTCTCTGAAGGCGTGCAGTGACAGAACATCAGTTGATGCATGATCGTGGTCGCTCTATTCAGAGTCTGAAGAGACTAATTTGGCTGTCCAGCGCCATCGAGAGGCTGCACACGGCAGAGGCTCGCTCTTTATCCTCCTCTGTCTCCCCCTTTAGTGATAATTATGATGATGATGATGATGATAATGATGATGGTGATGAAAATGAGGATACCTCCAGATATCACCCTGTGATGGACAGCAGTGCCCACCAGGCGGTGCTGAAGCGGCTGCTAAGAGACCTGTCCCGAGCACAGCCTGCATCAGAAAGAAATCAGCCCAACATTTTCCACACACTCCAGCAAATACTGAAGAGTAACAACTATAATCATCAGAAAATAGAGAAATTAATTTAGACACCTTATACAACTAAAAGAACAAACTAACAACAAAATACTGAATTGGTTATAAATCATGAAACGATGCAGAAAAAAACCTACAAAGCGAAGTAAATGCAAAAATAAAATCTTTCCCAAATCTACCAAAGTGGAAAGAAACCAAAACTTCATGTAACAGATGAATAAATAGATAGATAGATAGATAGATAGATAGATAGATAGACAGATAGATAGATAGTTAAATAGAATTTATTGTGTGATGTATTCTAATGTCATGTAAAATTTGGGATGAGTACAGAGAGGGATTAGAAGCCCTTATTTTGTGGGCCTGACGATGCTTGCGTTCTAGCTCCCGTGGCATTCTGGGACGCGCTCAGGTGAACAAGTACATTCTGGAAATGGCCAACAGCAGGTAAACATGCACATTTTTTCCTGGTTCTCAGTTTAATTTTAAACGTGTACCTGTGCACAGAAGTCTTGCATTTGAATTCACACACTTGTATCAATCAAAACTGAGACCGGTGTAGGGATAATACACTGTTCTAGTTTAAATTGAAACGCAACTTCCAAGTTTATAGACTGGGAAGAGCTGAATCTGAGCAATATTTTGGGTGAGTACATAGACATTGCTAGCGAGTTTGGCAGGAGTAGTATTATATAGTTCAGTAATCTAATAGATAAATCATGGTTACCCATTTTGGTGTGATGAATATGTACAGCTATATACTTATCTTTTATGGAGTTCGGACGTGATTCCTGCCAGGGACAAAAAAAAAAGAAATATACTCCTGAAATCCCAGCATGAATTTAATCACTGCTCTCTGCTGCTAAAAATCTCACACTGTCTCGTCAGTGAACAAGAATCTGAAACCTAAATGAGATTTCATGATGGAACTATGTGGGTTTTCAATCCCTCTCTATACTAGTCGCAGGTAAAATGAAAGCTGTGACTTAATTATGTGCATTTGTGTGAAACAAAGTGAAAATAAAATGAATTAAATTACATGTAATTTAAAATAAATTTAATTTTAAAATGTGACTACTGATTGATTGACTGATTGATCAATCATCACTCTGTCTTACTATACTTTATTTTAGTAAGAATTTATTTTACTTACCAGTGATTCTCCATTAATGATGATATATTATACCCTCACCCAGTGTCCCAGTTTGCTCTTTACTTTCCTGATATGGTTTTATTAAACAAGGCTTTTCTTCTCTTAGGTTATGGATTAATATAGTATTTTTGAAATTATGAAGAAAATGAATATTTATGAAGCTTTGTAATCCCCTAAAAACAGCCAAACAACTTGATTAAAACACTTGACTGTCACCTGCTGGTCAAACTGTAAAAATGCACCAAACAGAAACAAACTATCGTATAGTTTTATTTTATTTTATTTTTAGCTTGACCAAAAACAGGATAGAAGAGTTACACTAAATGAACTACATTGCTGTACTGTATTGTTTCAAACAATATAAAACTGTTTATAAATGTGAAGAAGAATAAAACAAAACACAGAATGAACTGATATATAATCACTTCAAAAAAAGGGGACCGGAGAGTGTGTTCCAAATATTGTGGTATTCAGGAGTACTGGAGAGGAGGATCTGGCCGATGGTTGAACCTCAGATTCAGGAGGAACAATGTGGTTTTCGTCCCGGCCGCAGCACTCTTGACCAGCTCTACACACTCTACAGGATCCTGGAGGGGGCATGGGAGTTTGCCAAACCTGTCCACATGTGTTTTGTGGACTTGGAGTAGGCTTTCGACCGTGTCACTCGGGCTATCTTGTGGGTTGTGCTCCGGAAATATGGTATACCAGACCCATTGCTATGGGCCCTTCGGTCTCTGTATTGCTGGAGCCAGAGCTTGGTCCGCATTGGTAACAACATGTCGAATTCGTTAGCAGTGGGGGTTGGACTCAGCCAAGGCTGCCCTTTATCACTGGTTCTGTTCATAATATTTATGGATAGAATTTCTAGGCGCAGCCAGGGTGTAGAGGGGTTCTGGTATGGTGGCATTAGGATCTCATCTCTGCTTTTTGCAGATGATGTCCTTTTGGCTTCATCAAGCCAGGACCTCCAGCTCTCCCTGGAGCAACTCGCAGTGTGAAGTGAACGGGATGAGAATCAGCACCTCCAAGTCCGAGGCCATGATTCTCAGCCAGTAAAGTATGGAATGCACCCTCCGGGTCTGGAATGAGGTCGTGCCCCAAGTGGAGGAGTTTAAGTATCTCAGGGTCTTGTTCATGAGTCAGGGAAGGATGGAGTGGGAGATCGACAGGCGGATCGGTGCAGCCTCTGCTGTAAAGTGGAGCTTGTACCGGTCCGTCATGGTGAAGAGGGAGCTGAGCCAGAAGACAAAGCTTTCACTTAACCAGTCAATCTACGTCCAACCCTCACTTATGGTCATGAGCTTTGGGTAGTGACTGAAAGAACAAGGTCACGAATACAAGCGGCAGAAATGAGCTTCCTTCGCAGGGTGGCAGGGTTCCTTTGCAGGGTGGCAGGCTCTTCCTTAGAGATAGGGTGAGGAGTTCTGTCATCCGGGAGGAGCTGCTCCTTTGTGTTGAGAGGAGCCAGTTGAGATGGCTCAGGCATCTAATTAAAGTGCCTCCCGAACGCCTCCCTGGAAGTGCCTGGGGAGAGGGATGTCTGGACCTCACTGCTTAGGCTGCTGCCCATGTGACCCGACCCCGGAACAAGCGGAAGAAGATGAGATGAGATGAGATGAGATGAGATGAGATAATCACTTCATTAAAAAAGAAATAAATGAAAATAAAATTAAAAAAAGCTGATAATTACTTTAAATTGTGGTATACAAATTGGTCATGTGCTGATAATCTAAATGATATTCTTACACACACAGAAAGAGATATACATATGGAGAGAGAGAGAGAGAGAGAGAGAGAGAGAGAGAGAGAGGATATAGATACAATTATTAAATGAGGTACAGACTGTTGCTGTACCATCACACAGATGATGATTTACAGTGCAGGAGTGTATTTATAAAAGTGTAATGGGATATTGTGTGTATCTGTGTGTAAGTGTGTGTGTGTGTGTGTTGTGTGTGTAAGAGAGAGAGAGAGAGAGAGAGAGATCTGATCTGTTTCTGCATACTGAGTGTCTCTTCCTACCAGAATAAGAGTGTAATAAAGATATATGCACCCAATATATTAACCTGCTGGATGATTACTATACCATATTTGATTAATTAATCTTTTCAGAAATCACTTCCTTAAACAGAATACTTTTTCATTATAGCCATTTTATTACCTTTTACTTTGACCTTTTGTACATTCTGATGATACAACACACTCTGTGTGATTTGTCTTTTTTGGCCTGAATTTTCCTTATATGGTCATCAGTTCCTGCCGATTAGTTTCATTTGTCCCCTCATTGCCTTGTTCCATGTTAGATAAAGCTTTCCTGTTTTTGTTCTATGATTGTGTGTGTGTGTGTGTGTGTGTGTGTGTGTGTGTGTGTGTGTGTGTGTGTGTGTGTGTTTGTGTGTGTGTGAGTTAGTCACTGTAGGATGTCAGCCAGTTTGTCCTGGTAGTACTCATAGTTTTCCTGACAGTCCTCCCATGGTTCAAAGCGCTGACCATCATGTTCTACAAATGTGTCCCATGTGTACGAGAAGTCTAGTGGCTTCATCATGCGTAGTTTACATCCGGCCCCTGCAAGTGCCTTCAACCCTGTCCTCACCTCTGGATCTTCCCATTCAAACAGCCGGGCTGAGAAGATGGTGAGGTGCATCGTTTGACGCTCTCGTAAGATCTCAGCCAGCTTTAAGGCACAGGAGGGGCAAGGGCTTGAGGAAACATACCAGGTTACAGTGTAGCGGCTGGAGGCATCGTAGCGAGGCATCACAAGACGGAAGAAGGCGTCCTCTGCGTGATCTCCACTACTGTGCTCATCCTCCATGTAGCCACGCAGCATAGCATCATCAATGGCACTGCGCACCTCGTTCACCAGGTAGCACAGGAAGGTCTTATTCCGACCTGACGAGTATTCCACGTTCTTATACTGGAACTTGAAGAAGAATGGGTCAATTCTGTCCCTATGGAGGGAATAAAAAAGATGTGAGCTGAGATGTGTATGGAGATAGTTAGCAATCAGGAGTAGTGTTACTGTAAAGTTAACAGTTCGATATTATTCACCAGGAGGGTATGTGTTCATATCTCATTAACTGCTACATTAACTCTTCATATTAGTTGTGTTTTCACCAGAGTTCCAGGACCTTCTGCAAACCTAAAGTTCCAGAACATGATAAAAAATTTCCTTTGTAACAACATACCCCTACAGAAAGAACTGAAGATCAAAAGAACCGGAAAAACACACACTCACTGTTACTGTGTTTAGATGGTAAGAGACATATTTGCATGATGATGGACAGAAATACCAGTGATAATCAACAGTCTATTTATACCTGCTGTCTCCACACACACACACACACACACACACACAGCAGCCTTTTCCACTGAACTATGCCTCACAGAAAAAATATTTACATGAATAAATACATGTTTTACGTGGATGTTAACGTCTACTTCTTGCACGCACACTCACGCACACACACACACACACACACACACACACAAACTCAACCCGTTGACACTTCCACTGAACAATCCCTCAAACAACAAATCTATCTCTTTCTCTCTCTCTCTCTCTCTCTCTCTCTCTCTCTCTCTCTCTCTCACACACACACACACACACACACACAC
>JAQMYF010000023.1:13378666-13390528 GCA_030014195.1 Neosilurus mollespiculum | reverse complement strand
GAGTTTTTAATGAGCAGTAGATTCACTTGGTAGAGTTTATAATGAGCAGTAGATTCACTCGGTAGAGTTTATAATGAACAGTAGATTCACTTGGTAGTGTTTATAATGAACAGTAGATTCACTTGGTAGTGTTTATAATGAACAGTAGATTCTCTTGGTAGTGTTTATAATGAGCAGTAGATTCACTTGGTAGTGTTTATAATGAGCAGTAGATTCACTTGGTAGAGTTTATAATGAACAGTAGATTCACTCAGTAGAGTTTATAATGAACAGTTGAATTTATCCTAACTTTTTCAAAGACTGCTGATGAAAGAAATCATCATTATCATTATAAATCATTATGAAGTGATTTATTGGCACAATTTGAATCGACCGGAACTTGTTGCTCTAGCAGTTAGCAATCCACTTGATGCTTGCTAGTATTATTTATCATGTTAGTTTCTAAAATGTATTTTAAAGTAAATTTTATTTTTTTAAATTTGATGTTGTGTTTTTTACAGTGGATTCTGACAGAGGTGCCGTCACATGACCTTCTCACTCTCTACCCCACTGGACTCCTCAGGGCTAGCTCAGCACCTACACATACTACCAGAGTAAAGGGCGAGTCAGAGGTCACGTTCCCTGATGGTCAGCGCAGGAGAACAGCTCGTGACTCTAAAGACGGGAGATCAAAGCAGAGGGTGGAACATCATGAACACCGACGCCCAAGGCCTTTTGACCCAGACAGTTATTTCACCACGCCACGGGTTTTTAACGGTTCTCTGCTGGTGCACAATCCGCTGTACCCGGTGACGGGTGAGTCATACGGAGCTTATGCTGTGATGCTGATATCGCTGGTGGTCTTCACAGTGGGTGTGGTGTCTAACCTGGCAGTCACCTGCGCCGTGTGGCACAATCACTACCTGCAGAACACTCGTAACTGTGTCCTGGCGAGTCTGGCGCTCTGGGATCTTGCAGTGATCTTCTTCTGCCTGCCAGTTGTCATCTTTCATGAGCTCACCAAGAGACGACTAATGGGAGACGTGTCCTGCCGCCTCGTGCCGTTTATAGAGGTCTGTTTTATTTTTTTATTCATTTAATGAAATGTGAATAGAAGAATTAAAGCTGGGTCACTGTGTCAGACAATGAACGATTCAGTGAACCAGTGATTCAGTAATTTAATCAGTCACCCAGTAAATGAGTGACTGAAGGACTGAATTGTTCAGTAAGTCAATAAATGAGTATGAAAGGGAGTGACTCAGTGAAGTCATTCAGTCGGTAAAACAGTGTGTTAGCGAATGAGTCAGAAATGAAGTCAGTCAATGAGTGAATCAGTGAGTCAATGAATTAATCAGAAATGGGGTTAGTTAGCTGAAGAGTCAGGGATTGATTTAGTCAGTCATTTAAGGGATAAGTGAAGGAGTTAAATAGACAAAGACTGAGTGAGTCAGAGAGTCATACAGTGAATCATACAGTAAGTCAGTTTTACTGAAGTTTACTTTATATTGCTAATTTTACTGAAGTGCACTTGAAATGTGGTATAAATGTGCTACATGTCCTCTATATAAAGACTTGAATGTAAACCCACAGAATGAAGATGCTGCATTAGAACAGCTTCTGTGTGTAGCAGCGAAGTTCTCATGATGTTCTCATGATGTTTTAGCAAGAACACAAACAATCTGAAGCTTTTGAGTCTTGGCTCCATATAAAATCCCTCCTTTCAATTTATATGCAAATTCACTTCCCGCCTAATCAGTTTGGGGGGAGAGAGAGAGAGAGAGAGTGTGTGTGTGTGTGTGTGTGCGTGTGTGTGTGTTTATGGTTAATTGAGATCAGGACTCTGTTAAATGGAGATTTAGGTCAGTGGGTTTGTAGCAGGAGTGTGTGTTTGTTTTGGAGGTTTTGTTCAGCGCAGTGTGAGACAGGATTCCTTTTTATACACTTCATACTCACTCTCTCTCTCTCTCTCTCTCTCTCTCTCTCTCACTCACTCTTTCTCTCACTCTCTCTCACTCACTCTCACACTTGTCATAATAACAGGAAGATACCAAAATTAAAAGGTTTATAGAGTTGATGGAAGTTATACTGCAGTCTAAAAAGTGGGCAGGGCTGTTTTATAAACATAATGACACAGTGGGCAGGGCCCATGTAGCTTTTCCTGTGCACAAATTCAAACTTAGATCAGCTCAGTTTTTTTCCCACAACCTTTGACCCCACAATGCTATGACACTGTGGTGTGTGTGTGTGTGTGTGTTTGTGTGTGTTTCTCAGGTTACGTCCCTGGGCGTGAGCACCTTCAGTCTCTGTGCTCTGAGTGTTGATCGCTTCCAGACATTAACAAGCTCCTCCTCTTCCTCTTCTTTCTCCTCTTCCTCCTCTAAAACCCCTGAGTCGTTCGGCTCCATCATGTCCAAGTTGTCTGTGATCTGGGTGGGCTCGCTACTCCTCGCTGTTCCCGAGTTCATGATCTGGCGTTTGGAGACGGAGCTGTCTCATGTCTCGCGTCTCCCTGTGGACTCATGTGTCCGTCTGCCTCCTTCATCACCTCATTTCTCTGAATCTCTCTCTTCCCTCATCATGACATACCACGAGTCGCGCATGTGGTGGATCTTCGGCTGCTTTTTCTGCCTGCCTCTGCTTTTCTCATTCTCATGTCATCTTCTGACGAGCCAGATCTCTGATAGCAGCGTCCACCTGTCTTCTTCCTGTCTGACATCCTCGTCTTCCTCCTCATCCAAGAGGCTTGTCACAATGCTAGCAGTCGTTTATGGAGTGCTCTGCCTCCCGGAACACTCCTGGAATATTGGGCTCACCTACGCCGGCGTGCAGGTGGACAGGGCCACTCTGGCACTGCTGGCTCTGATTGGCCAGTTCCTGTTTTTTGTCAGGGCCTCAGCCACACCCATTTTGATCCTCAGCTTGTGTCGATCATTGGGTCAGAGCTTCGTGGATTGCTGCTGTTGCTGCTGTGAAGAATGTCTGTCCAATAAACCTTCTCCTCCATCAGTGACATCGTCTGTCTCATCGCCATCATCTTCTCCAGTTTTGGAGAAAGAGAAGAAGACGCCAGTAGGCCTGAAGAAGAAACTGAAAGAGAATTTATCGGAGATGGCTGTGGGAACTCCGTGCTGAGAGATGTCTGGTCACTCATCATCACTGCACTGTAACAGACCTGCTGCGTGATTTCATTCATAACTTTCACAATCATCTAATCTCTTTTCTTTAATATAACAGAGCTTGACACTGACTCTGTCAACTTTATATGTGGAATAGACAGTGGTGGGCATTTATGCGTTAATCATTAATCCATTAATAACAAATCTGACTATTTGATTAACACATTAATATGGCATTTCTACAAAAGAAATTAACATTTCACTTGTTAATTCGCCATTAGTCTGTTAATTGCCTTGAATGTTAAAAATTTTGCTGGCTACTGCCCCATTGATTAGCTCAGCCTTGGACCCATTGGCTGGATAGGCTGCCCTCTGCTGGCAGACCAGAAACAGGTGCAGGCCACCATTATTAGGCAGGTTTCCTCCTGGTGACCACACCCCAGTTTAGTCCACATGTACAGACAATAGTATTAAAATCTTATGCAGCCAATTAGAGTCCTTGTACAGTAGAGCCTTCCTGCCTCTCTGGTCTGCCAGTTACTCTTCCAGTGCTACTCTTCTGTAACTTTTCAGGCAAAGAAGTAAAAAAAAAATTTTGTGTGGAGCCATTCTCTACGCTGAGCTGTTGCTGCATCGTCATAGCGACTTTTTCATGTCGCACTGTGCAATCCCTATGTAAATACAGCACATTTTTTGTCTAAATTAGCAAAATTGTTTATATATTATTCTTATATATTATCTGTACTCTAAATTTCAGTTTATTGTGACAGATCACAGTGGTTCTTATTGTAGAGTTTACCTACCTCGATTTCAAGAAAAGAAATGCACTGAAAATGGTCAGCACTGATCAGATGTTTACTGTAACAAGCAAACATCTTATGATGAAGGATTCACAGAATGACTATTTGAGATACTAATAAACCTTTTTTATTTTAAAAGGTATTTTGTTGATGTCAAAATAGTTTTTAACATGTAAAAAAATGTGGTAAATTAGATTCATTCATTCATTCATTTTCTGAACCGTTTAATCCTAATTAGGGTCACGGGGAGGCTGGCGCCCATCTCAGCCAACTCTTGGCGAGTACACCCTGGACAGCTCGCCAGGCCATCGAATGGGCAGAAACACGCTGAATTTAGCCTACTCCTTAAGAAAGTCAACAATGGTTCTTTTACATGCCTCTCACCACAGACAGAGAAACATGGCTGGCCTTTGATAACCCAGTTAGCTGCACTGGGGGGAGAGCAGTGACAACCCGCTGATAGTGGGGCTTGAACCCCTGACCTTGGGATCAGTAGTCCAACATCCTACCACCGGGCCACCACTGCCCCGTTAAATTAGATAACTATCAAATTTGATTTGAGAATAAATAATGAAAATTAGCAGATTAAGGTTAACATATTAATGATAACTAAATTTACAACAAAATTAGCTGATTTACTTTAACGAAGCTACTTGCTAGATTAACGGGTTGATGGTTAACAAAGCAAACATTTTTGTTACTTTGCCCAACACTGGGAATAGTGAACTGGACAGTGTTTGTGGTCCAGTGTGAGGACGTGTGTCCTTTTTGTCCCCTTGTTTTAGCCATTTCAGACAGGTTTAAACAGTGATACACTGCTGATTGGAGCCATAGTGACACTGATTCAGTCTAACAATCGTAACACTTGCAACCTTGATATTAATATTAATATTCTATTTTATTCTATATATCTGATCATGTGTTCTGGTTAGTACTTTTGTAAGCTGTTTATGACTAAATTCTATTCTAGTCTGTGATAGTGTGTCAGTCCTGAGGAATAAAACCATGCTGGATGTGTTGGTTAGAGGGTTTGCTTCAAGTTCAGCGAGTATGTTTACTTTTGTACATTTTCATGTCATGTGATTTTACAACCATGAAGTCTGATACTTCAATGTCATCATCATTCAGTGCAAAGACGGTTCTGGAACTGGACACATTTCTACATGGGAAATGTAGAACTCTTTCAGGTGAGATGAAAGGAAAGCCTTCCAAACACTCCTGGTACACATGAACATATGTATATTTTCATTATCAAGTGATTTTTACTTACATTTTCAAAGTTGGAATCTGCTGAAATCCGTCTGATAGTTTGCATTAGACAGATTAAAATGACTGCTGTTTCATTCTAACTAGAGCACGTAATCATGAGAATAGTGTGTGAGTCTAATAGTTAATTTAAGGCAAGATAATCGCAATAATAACAGTGTACAGATATTAGATAAAGTGAACTTCTGAATAAACTAAAACTAGACACAAATACAAATCATACACGCTTCCATTTAAACATATCAAACTAATGTGCGCTCATACATGTGAAAGAAAAGTATTTGGTGCCATGTATTGATATGCAAATTTGTTCCATATTGCTGACAAAAACACAAGATGATCACTTGACTTTGCTACTTTTCACATTACGTTGTCACCCCGTGTTTTTATTTTATACACAAGAAAAGGTTCATGAAACAGAGCATGATTTAATAGAAAGAAACAAACTATGCATGCAAGCTTTTATTATATTTGGGATTGATTTCCTTTTAAGATTCTTTGGTGCCCCTCTGGCAGAACTCTGAAAGGTTCTTTAATGTAGACTTCACATCAGTTTGTAGAAATTGTACTTTTTTGGGGAAGTTAAAAACCTTGTAAGAAACCTGCTGTAATAATTGACAAAATATTCATCTTTCTTTTCTTAATCCTCCAACCATCATCTAACACTTCCACATCAGAAAAGGTTCTTCAGAAGCTCCCTTATGGGTTCTGTGGGTAATTAAGAGTTTTTGACAGAAGAGACAGAACAGAAGATCATATAAAGGTTCTAAATGCTGTACTGTGAGTATAGAACATTCAGTATGAAGTGTAACACCGAAGTTTGAGGTGAAAACACACTGATGAACACAGGGCTTGTTACAGGTGTGTGTTCTGAACAGGTGGGTTATTTGGAGTGTTCTGATTGGCTGATGCTGATGATTCCTCAGCATTCAATATTGACACCTTGAGTTAAACTGCACTGATTTTTCTGCCTGAAACTAAACCTGAAGTTTACTTTCTGTTAGCTGATTTACACTTAAAGTTCCAGTTTGGTTCTTTAGAAATAATTTTGTTAGATGTGTACTGGATGGTGGGAGAGAGAGAGAGAGAGAGAGAGAGACTTCAGATGATGTTTTAGCTGTTCTTTTCCTCACTGTTTGTTTTAGGTTTAAACTTTCTTCTGGGGTTTTGTTTTGATGTTTGTTTGAATAATGCACTCTGCTGAAATTATGTTTTGGCTTTTTTTTTTTTTTTTTTTTTTTTTTGTATAAGTGCTTTAGAACTTGTTTCTGTATTCTACATAAATATCAGTAAAGTTAATGTTGCTGTGAGTGAGACACATTCCACTGTTCAACTCATAACATTCACAGTTTCTGTGTGTCTTTAATAAAAATCAAGTAGAGAACAGTGATAACAACATACAGCCTTCATTACACTGCATATAAATCACTTCTGTGTGTGTGTGTGTGTGTGTGTGTGTGTGTGTGTGTGTGTGTGTGTGTGTGTGTGTTAAAGCTAAACTAGCTCAGTAATAAACTTGAAGGTTGTATTTGATTCACAGTTGAACTGAATAAAAGATGATGATGGTTGGTTTTTTGTGTGAGAAACAGAGGAAATATTCATCATAAACTCAGCATGAACTTCATAGAGCACAGAAATATCATTCAGAGCACTAACTTTCTCACAGCCTCAAAACTCCCACTCTCTCTCTCTCTCTCTCTCTCTCACACACACACACACACACACACAGGGGGTAAGTCTGTAAGAACTACATTGTTCTCTCAGCCCCCTCACAGCCCGTGGGTTGCTTAGCGACCAACAGACACGCACCACCCTTCGACTTTGACAGTGTGGTTGCTAAGTAACCATTACACATTGTCTCTGCCTCTGGACGCGGCCTTTGGTGCGTCACTGAGAGCAAAGTTTTCTTGAACGTTCATTGCTATTTTCAAAAGAGTGTCAGATAAATTAGTTAAATACAGTTATAAACACAAACTATAAATTATTTAATTATTATTTACACTGGGACATACAAATACATTTTTCATTTATTTCACACACACATAGAAGGACTTATGCATTGATTCATTATTGTAGAAATAAATTCAAAAGTGTCAGAGCAAGTCACAAATAACGGAGTGTGTGTGTGTGTGTTTGTGTGTGTGTATGTGCGCTCACGCGCGTTTGGCCTTCCCTAATATGTGAACTAACACTTGTCTCTCTGCAGGGAACAGGAGGGAAGTGCTTGCTGTGTGCTTCCATATTTTCATTCTTCTCTATGTGTGTGTTTTCATGGAAATGTTTTGGGTAATGATTGCTGTAATTTGAAGTGCTGTCACTTCAGTGTCCAGATCCCTGCATGGTCAGATCCGGAACCAGAAACTCAAAATCAACATACACACACACACACCACAGTGTCACAGCTCAGTTGGGTCAAAGGTTGTGGGAAAAAAAACCTGGACTGGTCAGAGATTTCTTTGTAATTGTAACAATCACTAATACCTCAGCATTCATTAATATTTATTTATTTGATTTTGTTTGTTTACTTATTTACTTGTTAGGTTCTCAACGTAAAACTTAGAGAACACACACACACACACACACACTAAAGAGACTAGTGTAAAATTGACATTGATGTGTGGTCTTTTTAGGGGAATCCAGCAGCTCCTGTGTGTTTGCACAAGCGAAAGCCAAGACCACACATTTCAGACAAAAGACTACTTCTCCACACACACACACACACACACACACACACACACACACACACACACACGTGTAAATACAATACAGCCCACACTGGAATTCTGTCTGTAGAGAAAAAACGAATAAATCTAGAATAAACAAAATATTGTATAAAATTATTCAATGAAAGAACATGTTTCATATGTAACTCCACAATCAGTGTTTTTGTTTTCCCATCCATTCAGGTTGCTTTGGGCCGCACAAGACTGTTCGTTGTGTGTGTGTGTGTGTGTGTGTGTGTGTGTGTGTGATTCATTTCATGACTCTGCTGCCCTCTGGTGGTGAAACAGATATCTGGGCTTTACTTAAAGGTAAAACAGACTGCTATCACTAATCACTGACCTGTCAGGGTCGGGGTTTGGGGTCATTAGTGTTTTATGTCATATGATCAGATTTTTGATTGGCTGATAATTTTTAAAAGCTTAGCTTAAGTTTTGCCCATAGTTCCCCACAAAATTGTAAAAAAACAAAAAAAAAAACGTAAAATGTGTGAAAATAGCACAAAAAGATTACTTGCATTCTTTAGTAAGTGCAAAAATTTCGTCAAAATAAATATCACTAATTTTAAATTTTCCTTTTCCGCGCTGCAACATTTTGTGTGTGATGGAAGCAGGGGAAAGCGCTATGCCTTGATATTCATTAGCATGCTAGTATTTCCTTTGCAAACGTAAACAGAGCAAACACGATGATTTCAGCATATGCATTCATAAGACCCTAAATGTATTAATAGCTTAAGTCTTGGTTCGGTGATCATGCTTCAAAGGTGTAAAGCGGCAGGATGCAGCAAAACATCAAAGGATGATATTAGTTAGTTTGGTTTTTCGTCCTGTCCCAGATGAAAAAGAAACCCGCGATGAATGGATTAGGCGAGTTTCACAAACACGTGCAGACTGGAAAGCACCCAGCATTCATTCTGTCATTTGTAGTGACCATTTTACTGAAGATTGTTTTAAACCAACTCCAATGCCTCAGTGCAAAATGGCTGCAGGTTTAAGAGCAGTCATGCAACCAGCACTGCTACAGGTGTCAACAGTAACACTGCGATGTCCAGAAGCCATCAACAAGCGTGAACGGAAAAGAATAAGCATTCAAATCTATTTAATTTGAAATAAATAAAAGCCCCCAGACATATTACTATACTCTGGAGCTCAGTAACTTTTTACTTGATTTAGAAATTTTATATTTTCCTTTTGTAGTTCATTTTAAGGTATAAAGCTGCTCAGAGAGCATCTCAGAGTGCCTCCCCAACCCCCATACACTTGCGATCACTTCCACCATCTTCTATTTTTCCAACAATCTTGCTCCAACTTGCTAACCATCGTGAGTTGTGAAGCAAGCAAAAATTATCATTCAAAAATAGATTACTTCTCAAATAAATGATGTTTAAAAAGAAAGTAAAGTGAAAATTGCACTTAATAAACACTCTAAAATACATATAAGCAAATATAATTGATTTCGGTTCCTCTTTAGAAGACAAATGGACACAAAATAAGAAATATAATTAAATTAGTGAATAGTGTTTGTATCAGAAACGTGTAGCGACAAGAAGACACAACACACATCTTTAAACCATGGAGTGTTTTATATTTGTTAATTTTAATCACAGAAATCACAACAGTTTTTTCCTCTCAAAGTCCAGTCAGAAGGGTTTTGGGTTTTGTTGTTATTTACAACATGGAGTTAAAAATCAGGACAGGTTTTAAAATCAACCATGTGTCTGAAAAATAGTGAACTGTACACACGTGGAGCTGGAGATTTACTGCTGCTGATGATACGAACAAAAAAGTACCAAAAAAATAAATAAATAAAAAACATTTCAACAGGACAAATGTTTATGCTTTTATTCTGTCTCTGACGTTCTAAACCTAAACAACAGGCAGAGGGATTTAAGGTGGACTGAGCTTAAACCTGGTGTACAATCAGTGTAACCCACTGGTACCTTAAAATTGAAAGAGAAACCATTATTATTTAATTTCTGTAAATAAACAACTTCACATCTGGATTCAGGGGTCAGAAGCCTAACGGGTTTAAGGTGGACTGGAGCTTCATGTCCTAAATAACACTATTCCACCTTAAATGGAGAACTATGTGAGTTAGCTGACCCAAGAAACCGGCTACTTTTCATTCAGTTAAATTTTTCATTTCATTTCTAGATTAAACACATCTGATCACACACATACGATTAAAAACTCTTACTTATAATGTTAATATTGATACTGAACAGAAAACCGAACACAACAATGTGTGTGTGTGTGTGTGTGTGTGTCTGTTTAAAGAAGTGAGGTGTAATAGGTAAATGTTTAGGGAAATAAAACACATAAAAATCTCCAAAACACACAACACACATGCAGGGGGAAAAAAGCTAAATAATGACATATCCCTGTTAATACACGAGCATTAAAAACTGGACTGCATGCTGTATAAGCACAACGCTGTAAGAAAAATGTTACCTGTTAGCTACATTAGCCTCGACTACGTTGGGAGTGAGACATTGTGGATACTTTTAGGTCATTTTCTTTAAAACACACACACATACACACACACTAAAGGCAAACATGAAACAAAAAAAAGCTTAGTGTGAAAGATTGCTCGTGACAGGCTGACTTGTGGTGGTGTGTCGATTTGATGTCATTCTAATCATTCTATAGCAGTTTACAGTAATATCATAAAACATACATATTCACACACAGACGTGAGGGTGATACTGAAGAGACAGTGTGATTTATCATATAACCAATTCCTGAACACACACACACACACACAAAACATAAAACACATTCATCATGTGACTGTGAAATCTGTCTGGTCTGAATTCTGTTATTATAAAAATGCATAAAAGTTAAAAAATAAACAAACAAACATAAAACTATAAACAGTGCAAATCATATTTATCACAATTTATACAGAAATTAAAGAAGTTTTTAAAAGTTAGAGAAGGGGCGGGGCCTAGGCCCGAAGGGGGCAGGACTTGGCATTCAGGTGAGTCATGATACCGTTTCTCCAATCAGAGGCTCCATCTCTCAGCTCCGCCTAGTTCTGGAGTGCTGAATCAGCCACTGTAGTGTGATATCTAACACACACACACGAATATAAACAGATTTAATATTAAATATACGTTTTTTTTATTTGTCTGTCCGTTATAAAATTGAACGCGTCAATGTGTACACGCGCAAAAACCTTCCTATTTTATGCAGTTTCATGTCAGGAAGTTTATAAGAATACATATTTTCCCCTGCGAACGATATGTGTATAAATTGTACATTTCCGATGCATATCGCCTACCAGCATACGCTCGCTTATACGGAAGTCTTGTAGAAGACAATGGCGACATCTAGCGGCAGTGAATACAATTGTGTGGCCTGTCTGACGTCACACAGAGCAGATCATTTTATTATTATACTTGCAACAGTACCCACTTAACTGGGTTTAAAAGTGAGAATAACTTATTGGAAAGCTTATAGCAATCCACTCAAATATACATTATTGAACACTTTGGGTCACACTTTTGCTCGATCAGTTGGTGCATTATGTGCTGTATATGTCTTTAACAGCTGGTATGCTGTAAACACACCCCACGAGCTCAGTACACAGGCTGTTGTGCATATTGTATATTTTCTATAATCATTTTATATATAACTTAATATTTATTGCTCTTGCTACCCTAAGGATTTCAGTGATGGCACAGAGGACAGTTTCCATGATATTAAACATGCTTGGTGGTTGTAAGCCCAGAGATAATAATTCTGGCATATCAGCTGTTAAAGGCATATACAGCACACAATGCACCCACTGCTCAAGCAAAAGTGTTCAATGATATATATTTAAAGTAGATTGTTTATAAGCTTTTCAATAACTTATTCTTCACCTTTTTACCCAGCAAAGCGAGTACTCCTGCTAGTGTGTTGTGTGTGTGTGTGTGTGGCACCAAAACCCTCCTGAAATAACACATATCTTAACCTGTTAATGCCTCCAGTCTAATA
>JAQMYF010000023.1:13344329-13368362 GCA_030014195.1 Neosilurus mollespiculum | reverse complement strand
GTACTCTGCCCTCGCCCAGAGTTGGCTGAGATGGGCACCAGCCTCCCCGCGACCCTAATTAGGATTAAGCGGTTCAGGAATGATGAAGAATTTTCACTACTGGAAGGGTAAAAAAATCAGTTTAAATTCATAATTATAAGAAAAGGTACTTACACTATGTTTTTTTAAGGTTGTTCAGCAAAAACTAATAAAAAATAGTTAAAATAAATTGTTAGTTTAATATATATATATATATATATATATATATATATATGTGTGTGTGTGTGTGTGTGTGTGTGTGTGTGTGTGTGAATTATTTCTAATTATTTTCTTGTTTTCATGGTCCAGAGAACATGTGTGTATGTCTACAAAACCCAGGGATTCCTTCTATTTATCCTTTCAGTCAAAAGAGTACTTGTACAAATCACCAGCAAAGGCCAGGAATAAAGAGCATCAGGTGCATCCCGCTCAGGTCAACCTGGACCCTCTGACAGGTATGTGGACTGTTGAAAATAATCTGATGCAACTTCAGGTGAGTCGGAGCATTGCTGTGCAGTATCTTCATCAAATTGGCTACTGTGTATATTTATATCTAATTATAAATCTTTCCAAAATTAGTATCTATTTACTTTTGATAGGTCACTAGAGATATATTTCTGTGAGTGACAAATATGGATTTCTTAAAATTGGCCGGCATTCTTAAATATGTTTTTAATTATTTTATTTTTATTTTATTTTTGCCTGATAGCTGATTTTGTTTGTTTGTTTGTTTGTTTGTTTGTTTTGCCTGATTGGTGGATGAACAAAAAAAAAACATTTCAACCCAAATACAAAAATAATCTCACTGTCCAATCAGAGTCCAGCCTATCTCCTCGCAGTAGGCGGGGCTTGTTGGAATACGGGTGTGTAAAAAACCGAGTCCGTGTAGGAGGAAGTGTGGAAATTGCGAGGTGTGAAATGTCAGCGTGAAGCTCAGTAACATTATTTTTACTGTTTCTCAGTCAGCAGCTTTCTTTCTCACAAGGTCGGTATAATCGCTTTAAAGAATTCGCTAAAGCTAACTTTAGGTCTGCTGTCAAACAAGCAAGTTAGCTAATGTTAGCTTAGCTTAGCAGTTCAGTGCTAGCTTCAGTGATTAATGGCTCGGTTTGTGATTCAGTCTTTCTGATTTCAAGAACGTTTTCCTGTCCTGTTTATTCCGGTTTAATCCGGTTTAATCATTGCTGTGTTTCCCTTCTGCGTTTTAGAGAGGCCACACCATGAAGGCTACTGCACTGTCACGTGATTTGGGATAACGCAAAAGTATTGGCGCCCCTACCTGTACAGATACACAGATCCTGTAAACACACCTGTGTGCAAATAATCAGGTGAACCACTAAACACCTGCTGTGGGTCCGGGAATTCTCTAGACTCACAGCGCACTCCTGGTATCCCACAATGCATTGCTACAGCATAGCGTTCCCATAAGGTAGTCTCGTGGGAATTTTTTATTTTTTTTGTATTTTTTAATTCAGCATGTGATCATGAGAAGCTCGGCATCAGCCCGGTGTCACTGAAACTCCAGGGTCTTTTCGACTTCCTTCATCATGGGCACTACACTGAGCGAGCCCTGCATCTACGACAAGCTCTCCGAGAGCATCGACATCCTGCGGCAGTCTGGGTATCGATACGGCATGTCAGAGAGAGAGATCGAGAAGTTCATCAAGCAGGTTCTGGAGACGAACGAGCCTCGCAGAGAACCAGCCCAGTTCCCCGTTCTGAGGGCTGCCTTCAAGGTAGTGAGCTTACCGGCCCTGTGTCAAATCACAACTTGCACTCAGACTCAACTCCTGGGCAGTATGCATGTCCTGATAATCATGTACACGTTTAACCTGTATACAGGTGATACTCAGGTGAAATCCAGGTGATGAGCATGTGTTATTCACAATTTAAGCAATGTTTTATTTCTTTTCTTTTTGTACAATGCCTTTTTTTTTTTGGCATTTTTCTTGCCTTGAAGTTCTGGTCATGCATGTGTTTACCAGTCGAACTACGCTTGCTGGTTCGTTTAAGGTGTTGTTGGGTGGGGTGTGTGCAGGTCATTCTGGTCATGAGTGTGCTGCTGTTTGTGGTTTTGGCGTTTGCGTACGCTCAGACTTTGCCTGTGTCTGGCTCAGTCAGCGCAGAACGATACAACTGGTCATCACCTCTGAGTCACATCCGACTGTTGTCACTTCCCATCGCCAAGAAGTACAACCTGCACAGTAAGAGCAACACCTTGACCTGACACGCGCTCACCATCACATGTACAACACTACAGCTGTGACATCACCACTCATACACCTTAAACTCACACAATCAGCATTTCACTGCCAGATCTCTTTCTCTGTCTCTCTTTCTCTCTCAATCTCTCTCTCTCTCTCTCTCTCTCTCTCTCTCTCTTTCGCTTGCCTCTTATTTTGCTTTAAAGGGTTGGCCCAAGAGTTGTTCTTGCACTGTATGTAAAACTAGAGAAGATTTTGTTTTGTTTAAAATGCACTGTATTTTTCTAAAAAGAGTTAAGTAGTTTTCGAGTTCTAGCCAGTTGAAATCTGACATGGTCAGCTAAAATTGTCCTGCTGTGACATCACGGAAGTCATCTTGCTGGTTCATTTCACGTGCTATAGATGACAACCTATAGTGGGTTAAACTCAAATTTCACGTTACAAAAGTGAGAATATGTTGATGTGGTTGTAGTAATACAACAGGAGATGATCTGTGACTTCATTGATGGCCAATAGATGGCAGTGTGGTGGAACGTTGGACAAAATTCATGAAAATACTCCAAGTGTGGAATGGCTCTTTTGATCTGTTCAGCCCACTTTGTCAGGTTCATTTAAGGTACTGAATTCAGTTGGGTTATAAACCATTATTGAAGCCGAGTACCATACCATCAATAAAGAAGTCTATACATTTGCTAAAGTTATTGAGAGCACAAACTTGGGCAAATTTCTACTCAGTCCGTGAACAGTCGCCACTTCCAGTGAACCTATAGCAAGTCACAGCCATGACCTCCACATAACCATTTATTTTTTAATAGTGTTTAGATTCAATTTTCGGTTAGGGAAAGAGCCACATGTGGGTTTAGTTATCAGGTGTCCACATATTTTTGGTCATGTGGTTTGTTCTTGTTTTGCACAGTAGCGAATGCAGCTCCTTTGTGCATATTGCAGTCTTACCTTTCTCTTCTTTTTTCCCCTTCATTTATTCATAGTAACAGACCAGTAACACAGAGCAAACACAGCTGAACACAGCCCTTCTATAAATGCACTGTTTCATGTCTAGCTCCAGTTTTAATAGTTTGGATGGAATGATTTTACAAGAGATCTCAGAATCCATTCTGCTGTTTCAAATGTGGACCGAGCAGATACCTAGAATTGATCAGTGCAAAACTGATCTCTTCAGAACTCTTCTGAATCGAATTAGATGTGGGCAGGGTCATAGTGTGGACAGGTCTTATTAAGCAGGACCTAATGTCGGATCTGAGAACAGAGCAGTATGACATCTGCCTGTGAGGAATTATCTCCCCTCCAGTCTGTGCTGCTGAACACATTAAGCTGAGAATGTCTTCACTCTCAAAACCTGACCAGGGCTGAATGAGGGTGTTGCTGTGCCTTCCATGCTGGCAGTCTGTTTATATCGGAATGAACCCGAGCATTCAGCTGTGATTATTCCACCATTCTTGAGCATGAAATCCCAGAAATTAGGGTCTGAGACACTTTGAGGAATCAGTCAGGAATCAGGATCTAACCATGACACAACTAATCTGCATAAAATTCCAAACAGCAATCTGAACATTTCCACCTTAAAATACAATCACTTTTCAACAACCAAGGGGTGTGTGTGTGTGTGTGTGTGTGTGTGTGCGCGCGTGCAGGTTTCCATGCATGGTGGAGTGTGTATGGTGTGAGTCACACACTGCTGAACTGTTCTGGGTGTTCCAGCGTTTCTGCGGTGCTCGAACTGTCTACGTTAATAAACACTCAGCCTCTACACACATTAACACACCCTGTCTTAGTGAAGGTAAGGACACACGTACATACATACATACATGCTTTCTTCATATCTTCACACTGGCACATCTTTTCCTAATTTATTCACTGATATGCGCTCTCTCTCTCTCTCTCTCTCAGAGTGGAGTGTCTCTCTGTTTGCGGAGGCAGCAGTTGGAGGAGCTTCACTCTTTACACTCCGACTCTCTGACTGTCCTGATGGAGGATGAAGAGGAAGTGATGTCAGAGGGCTTTCCCCAGGGCCCAGCCAACTTCAGCCTTCTCTGGTGCTGAACAGCTCCTGACTGATCTCTCTCTCTCTCTCTCTCTCTCTCTCTCTCTCTTTAATTCTCTCTCAAACACACTTTCACTCTCTTTCTCACTTTAATACTCTCTCCTTCTCTCTCTATCTCTCTCCCTCCCTCCCTCCCTTCAGGAGGATTTCATCAGGGTCGCGGGAGGATGTGTTTCGTTCACTTTTTCCCCATGCACTACTCTGCCCCCTACTGAAGAGTGTCGGAAGTACAGTGGAGCGCTGCAGAATCACACACAGCACCAGCTCTCAGAGCAGAGTGAGTTTGTGTGTGTCTTGCTGTTTGATAATGTCTTACATTGCAATTCCATTATGTTTTTTATTGTGTGTGTGTGTTAGGGAGAGTGTATGTTAGGTTGGGTGTTGGTTGGTGATGGCTCTCCTACCGTGCGTGTGTTACCTCATCAGCGCTGCCAAACACACTGCAGTTCCTTCAACCTGTGGCTTGAACCAGGAGATTTAGGTGAGAATGCACGCGCGTGCGCGCACACACATACAATATTTGCAATCTTTACATGAAAACACAACTTTTGCTCACCTGTAAATAAAGTGTGTGTGTATGTACAGTATATGCAGACCCACAGTTCTGGCAGCTGGAGCTGTTTCCTGGTCGAGGGGAGAATGTGGTGTGTGACGGATCGGGCATGCTTGATTCTAGTGTGCTTCCTTCAGCACTTCACTGCGTTTAGTTGAGTTTCTGCACCATGTCGCATTAATTATTATATTGATGATGATGTTAACAACAGCATTAATGATAGTAATGATGTTAATGAGAATCCAGAGTTGGGAGATCCCCAGCTGTAGTGCTGCACATGTTGATGCCTATCAGATGATTGTAGGTAGAAGTGGCGAACATACAGACCCTTGATGTACACTGCAAAGGTTATATTTTCTGATCATGGGGCATATGATGCTTAACACATGACATTTAACACCGACTGGGTGGTTGTGCTTGGGCTTTGTGCAGCAGTGGAACGCTTCTGTAATTACACTGTCTGGGATTGTACTGAGATCATGTGATCAGAGCAAAGCCATAAGAACAAACTCTGTCGCACACATTAATGATCATTTGGGGAATGTGATTATTTTGGAATTAAACATGATGTTTTATGTAATTGACTGTAACTTCATCACAAGCCTCATTAGCATCTCTTACATTCAGCAGATTGGTTTTATTTCTGATTTTATTCTCTCTGTATCGCTCCTCAGAGACATCTATGACTCACACACTCACTCACACTTTCCCTCACAGATCTAACACAGTAAAGTACTTTAAAGTGTGTGTTTGTGTGAGTAAGAGAAAGAGAATCAGGATTAATCCTCCTCAGCATGTGAGTGCACATGGTGCTGCTCAGAATCTCCTTAGACGTTCCGATAGGGTTTATACCACACCCTGTTTAAATTGTCCTCCTGATGCACTGTCTCCACCGTGTCTTTGCTGTACATGTTGAAACAGAAGGGTTGCATGTAAAAGTCAACTGGTCCGGTACACTCTATTGACATCTCTTAGTGTGAACCCTTAACATGGGAAAGTGTCTCACTCCACTGACTCACTGCCACCTATACAGAATAACGCTAAGAGGAGACAAGTGCCAAGTACACGCCTCCCCTCAACACTGAGCATTCATAACAAATCAAACATCACGTCTTTAAAACATTCATAATTTCAGCCTATTATTATTAAAATGATTATGCAGCTCATGTCAATACTCGATTATGTTATTCAGTGGTCTGTTATTTGTATCGACTGTATAGAAATGTGACAGATCGTTGTGATGGAGCGCATCAACAAAAACACTCACACACTCATTCATTTGCTGAACTATTTAATCCTGCTAGGGCCGCAGGAAGGCTGGAAGCTATCTCGGCTGAAAACTGGGAAGTTAAAGGTGGTGTATACCCTGGAAGGCGGTGTACACCCTGAGCCACTCACCAAACCATCGCAGGGTCAACACGTACAGGGCCGTTTACATTCACACTCACCTAGGGGCAAGAAGAGCCAGTTAGCCTAAGGTGCATGTTGTTTGATTGTGAGAGAAAACCAGAGTATCTGGAGGAAGCCCATGCAATCACGGGGAGAAACTGCAAATTCCACACAGAAACCCCCTTACTGAGCTAAGGACTGGAACCCAGGACCATTTTGCTGTGAGGCGGATGTGTAACCATTACGCCACCATGCCCCCTTCAGCAAAAACAATAAAATAATTTTCGTAAAAAATATTTTGTTAGTAGGTGTGTAATAAGTGGGATAATGTACAGCGAACCGGTTATTATCAGGGATTAAACTCCGACAGGGGGATTAGGACCCTGCTCCTTACAGCGGAACAGTCTTACATCATCCTGAAGGGGTTTTATTTCACAGTAACAGCTGGCTCTCTCACACTATACTTTATACAGGGTGACCCAAAAAATGGATAACCCAAAAAAAACCTTCCACTTTTCAAAGGTAAATGGGGGGGAAAGGGTTAAAGATAAATTATTTTGTGTGTGCAAATAATGATAAATAAAAGTATGTGCAAATAATAATTTGATTATTATACAAAGATGTAGTGTGCATTCTCCTAGTCTTTGAAGTATGTACCACCGGAATTGTGATACAGCCAATATCTTGCCCTCTGTGTAATTAGTGATTGTGGTTTAAGACTAAGGAGACTGAGGAGAAGTGGACTAGGGGAGGTTTTAAACACATGTCAGTATTATTAATGTCTCATGTTCCTGTGGCAGCTCTGGTGCACGTGTCACAAACATGTATATAATGTATGGATATTTATAAACTCAAATACTTAATGTATGAGATTATTATGATCATGTCTGTGAGAATCTGTATAGTGTGATTGGTGTTTAGGAAAATTACAGGTTTTAAATGATAAGTAAATATAATATATTTCATTATAATAGTTATAACCATTATAATCTGACGTTTATTACAAGTTTTTGGAGGGTTAGGGTTTTTTTTTTGTTTGTTTGTTTTTTTTTTTTAATGATTTGTTCTCTTTAAAAAGAAATGACTATAAATAAACACAGATCTATGTTTAACACAAAGTGATGTGAGTGCTGGTTAATTTTCTAAGCATTCAACATTATTTAAACATCTTATTTTTTGAAGACACTTAAACATTCTTTTAGCCTTCCAGGAAACTACACACACAGTTACACTGCTGAGAGGATGGTGGGCTGAGTGGGCGGAGTCTGTGATATCACAGTGATTGACAGAAAATTCAGGCATGCAGTGATGTGCCTTTATTTTAGAAGATAACTGACTTGAGGAGGAAGGTACAGCATGCAAGACTGTGTGAAAGAGAATAGAGAAAAAGACAGGTGAAGGGAGAATTGTGTGACTTAAGGAATGTAGAGGAAGAGTAGACAAGTTGAGAAAGTGGACTGGAAGAGGAAGAAGAGCAAAGAGGAGTGGGTGGGAGGCAGAGTAGGAAAGGGGTGAGTAGGAATGTGAAAGAGAAGGCACGGAGTAAGTTGTAGAAGAGGAAGAAGATGGCAAAGACGACACCTTGGGTGTAGGGAGGGGAGAAGGTGGGATGGAGTTGGTATCGGGTTCTGGTCTTGGGGAAGGAAGGGAGATAGAAGAGAAGATAGGGTAGCAGAAGTGTTGCCATTTCCTCAGTAGAAGAGTGTGTGGGTGGTGAAGATAAAGGACATGAGACATTACAGTGGACAAGGCTAAAAAAAAAAAAAAACAACTATGAGTTAACATAAGTGGTATTGGGTCCAAGTGATGGCTCAGACGTTCCTGTGTTGATTTTGCATGTTCCACCTGTGCATGTGAGGGATTCCGGCAATCCAAAAACATGCACAATAGGCTAATTGGCTGCCCCAAATTGCTCATAGGTATGAGTGTAAGTGTGAATGGGTGTGTGTATGTTGGCCCTGTGATGGTCTGGTGAGCTGTTCATGATATACCCTGCCTTCTCCCAGTGTCAGCTGAGAGTAGGCTCCACCCTCCCCATGATCCTAATAGGATTAAGTGGTTTGGTAAACAAGTAATTGAGTATTGCAGGCACTGTCAGCTTGCTGAGGTACACATGCTGCTTCTGGGAAGCCGGTGATCCTGACCCTCCTGATCCTTTTAATTTAAGAGTCCTGTGGTCAGTCCTGGTGTGATGCTGCTGGCTGGAGTTCTCATCTTGGAAGTTCCTAGCTCCGGTTGATGATGATCCAAATGGACCTAGATGTGCACTCAGAGACTATGAAGATAACTTTTCACTTCTGGTGATATAAACTCTTTTGCTGAAATGATTTTGGATGTACAGTTGTGGTATAACCAACCAGACTTCAGGTTAAACTACAGTAAAATTTCTCCTACATGGTTTGTATTTTTATCTGGTTTCAACCCTTTCAGTCTGGTTCCTCTCAAGGTTTCTTTCTCGTGTCAACTGAGGGAGTTTTTCCTGCCACCATCACCGTGAGCTTGCTCATTAGGGATGTGTAGGGTTTGTGGAAGATATGTTTAATTCTTTCTTTCTTTCTTTTTTTTTTTTTCTTTTTTTTTTTTTTTGGCGACGGTCTGGTCCACACTCCATACCAGTTGGTGGCGGTAATGCACCAATTCATTGTTTGTCAACCGCCAATAAACGCCAAGAAGAAGAAGAAGAAGAAGAAGAAGAAGAAGAAGAAGAAGAGGGAGAAATGCTTTAAGTTGACCAGCAGGAGGCGACACAGCACCTTGGTACCAGCTTTGCACACAGAAACATTGACCTGCAGAGAGAGAGAGAGAGAGAGAGAGAGAGAGAGGGAGAGAGAGGGGTTTTGTTGGGAAAATTCCTCAGTTTCTAAATGTAAGACATTTTTGTGGTGTTGGTAGTTTGTCTCTGATTCATCCATTCTCTTTTTATATTATGTCACCTGAACGTCCTGTCACATTTCTTGAAAACCGTTTTTTAGATTCGTGTTTATAAGTGCTGTGGAATCTCCTTATCTGAACTGAAATGAGAGTTTTTGTTAAATAAACTGTTTACTTGTAGCCCGTGTTAGCATTAGCTTCACCTCTTTTATCGGTTGAACTGGCTGTCTTTTTTTTAACCACACAGATACTATCGTTCTTTCAGTTAAATAAATAAAGATTAACTCGGGGACTGTTTTTTTCTGAGTTTATCTTTGTTTTTATCTTTAACGAGGTCTCTCACGACGCGTCAGGACCCCCCCCCGACCGCTACACGACATTACAGAACATCCTGTTCTCTCTTCTGCCTCAGCAACAGCACCTGATTGGCTGTACTACGAGTGACGTCAGTTATTACCATAACTGCAACACAGCTGCGGAGCGCGGGACCGATTTACAGATTTGTTTATAATGCAAATATAAAACATTAGAGTCACTTTTTCAATATTTACACTCTTTCTACAATAACGAAAAAAATCTATAAACGTAGGAATAGTTCCATTCAAGCACAGACTCTCTCTCTAATGTCTTTGTAATGTCGTGTGTGTGTGTGTGTGTGTGTGTGTGTGTGTAAAATAAATGCTAACTTTAAAACTCAAATGTTTTTCACATTATGGGTTTTTATTGCTTCTTTCTGTGCATGTTTTCTTCTGTGTAATAGCTTAAATTTTTCCCAGCAGTTGAAAAAGCACTGAGTTCATTTTTGTAAAGCTGCTTTTTGACAGTTTCCTCAGTTAGTCATATAAAACCAAAATGGAACAGAGTTTAACACTTTCTTTCTTTATGTTATGGTTAGATCTGCTTTAGAATTTGCGCTTATTTTAATTCTACTGAAAAGTATGTGTGTGAGTGGTGGGATGTGGTTCCTGTACAAAAATGTAAGTGGGGATTTCCACTTTCTCCCATGCACGGAAACACACACACACTAGTGGCGTTAAATAATACCAGTAGTGTAACCAGCAGGGCGGCGTGTATGTGCTGTAGATTAATCGTGTTGTACGTGCAGATCGGTGTTGAGTGTGAAACACACAGCTGTGATTCACATGGCACTCATGGTGCTCTCGCATTCAGCAGAACTTGTAGTAGTACATGTAGTAATTTTCAGACATCGGAGAAAAACACACACCACTATCACGCAGTACAAAGCGTGTTCTGCAGTGAGCGGTGGGATTATGGGATTTATAAATATTGAAAAGAACACGCATCTCTCCAAAACATGTGACCTTAAAATACGGTGTCCTCATGCTGAGACTGATTTCCTCCAGGGATATGAGATGGGAATAATAAAGTGTGTGTGTGTGTGTGTGGTGCAAAAATAGACCACTATAATCAAGCTTTATTTTTATGAATGTAATAAAGTTTCTTGTTTAAAAAAAAAACAATGGGGTAAAAAGACATTGTTCCAGGTTAAACTCTTGAATCTAGCATAAAATTCTACGCAGTGAAAAACTTAAAGCTCGACAGAATTTCTAATTTAAAAAATCCTTAAAATGAAATTTTTGGCTTGTTGGAAGCAAGTATGATGTAATTATTTTAGATAAAGTTACTTAATTTACACAAAATTGTCTTAAAAATATATGTGCATTGCATTTGGCAGGCATCTTTCTCCAGAACAGCTTACATTCGGAAAGTTGTGGCAGACCCAGTAGCAACAACTAGCCGTCACTGGGAATCAACCTTCTGGTCAATAATTCAGTTTCCTCAATACTAAGCTACCACTAAGGTTACCCAGATGACAAAAATACTGTTTAAGAATCTGCCTGTTTTAAGGATTAGTTTAGAAATTTTATTTTGAACTTCTTCATTCAGAATTGTATGTTAGTTTCAGTTTCAGAGGTCTTACAGAGAAACATTTGCTCATATCATCTGCAGATTTATTTGCTTGAAACAAGAAAGTTTACTACATTAAAGAAAAGTTAAAGAAAATATAGAGGTTTATAAATGTTTGTAGTTACACATTTTGTTTTAATTTCAAGGTGTTTATATTAAGAAATTCCTAAAATTAGGAAATTGTGATTCTTTTTTGCATTGTAGTACTACCGCATGCTTAAATATCAGTCCGGCTTTAAATAAGTGTGTGTGTGTGTGTGTGTGTGTGTGTGTGTGAGAGAGAGAAAGAGAGAGAGAGAGAGAGAGAGAGAGAGAAAGAGAGTGAGAGGTGCTATGGGTGCTGTATATTTTATGGGTACAGGATTTAGAAGATTAACTAGGGCTGGGATTAAAGAAAACTTGATATTTCTATGTAAGATCTATGGTGTATCCTGATGTGCACCTCCACAGAAATGTAGCTACACATTGCAGTGATGCAGACCATGATAATGTGATTGGTTCTCTTAGTAGCATCGTACATCCTCCTCCACATTCCTGTGGTGCTGTGACATCAATGATAATGATATTGTGTTAATATAAATACAGTATAAGGTTTCAGTGAAGCGTCGGTGGGTTTTATTTCTGTTACATGGGAGAGAGTTGAAAGTGTTATGCTTTGGGGGTTGAAGCTGTCTCTAAGTGTTAAGGTGTGTGTGCTGAGACATCTGAGTATTTTACCACAGGGCAGAAAGGAGAACAGTGGATGTGCAGGATGTTTGGAGTCTTTCTCGACATGACCATTCTTTCTGACACAGTGTGTGGAGTCCAGTTTTATGATCCTCAGCATTCTGAAACCTTTTTATTATTATTATTATTCTCACTTACAAGTGGTTCTCTTATGAATGAACATGATGATCATGCTTGGACAGGATTTTTTCCACCACATTTTGTTTGAAGCTGAGGTTCAGCTCTATCCTTTCAGGAGTTAATAATGTGTTGGACAGTTCTTTACACAGTTTTACTGATTTCACCAATCTTCAATTAACAACCAGTTTTATTTGCTTGATGCAGAAAGATACATTTGATTCTTTTGAAATGTCCTCTGACATGGCTGTTTAAAAAATAAGAAGCTACTCACTGCATCTGTTAGGCTTAGTAGAATAATGTCAGCTGGAACATTAATTAGCAATGTGTGTCCCAGGTTTAACACAGACACACAAAAAAAAACCATTCACACCTCAGGGCCATTTAGAGTAGCCAGTTGGCCTAATGTACCTTTCTTTGGACTGTGGGATGAAACTGAAGTACCCGGAGGAAATTAATGCAAGTATGAGGAGAGCATGCAAACTCCACTCAGAAAGGACCTGGGTCCAAAACCACACAGCACCCCCAATGGCGCCTGATACCCCTCCACAGTAGTATAACCAACAAACATCAAACATCTAATATTCTAAAGTAAACTGTGTGTGTGTGTGTGTGTGTGTGTGTGTGTGTGTGTGTGTGTGTCGCGCGCGCGCGTGTGAAGTTTAACATGCTCAGACGTGCAGCTGAGGGTGTTATTTGGACAGTGTGACCACAGGAAGAGAGAGAGAGAGATTTTACTATGCCTTTATGTCCCCTCCCCAAAAACACACATAGCTCAAGTTGCCCTGAACCCCCTTCAGTCCATCTCACACACACACACAGCTGTTGTGTCTGAGGGTTTAGCAGCTGCTGCGGGTGTCGCCTCCACAACAATAAGAACTTTTGTGGGGAGAAAGGCAGAGGGGGTGTGTACGCGTGTGTGTGCGCCTGCGCACGTGTGTGTTATGGTAAAAACAGACTGAGAACACAGAGTTCATAAAAATCTTCTAATAAATCCATAAACCTGAACACTTACTCATTCACTACACTGCTGTTGATGCTTCCTTCATCAAGTCCAGAAGGAGTTGTTTTCATGTTTCAGTTGTTTAGATTTTTTCTCTTTCAGATCTCAGACTGCAACAGGTTTTAGATTTGAATTCAACTCGGCGATCTTCACTCCTGTCCAGCTCTGTGTGATCCCCTACACAGAGCTCTGTGTGTGTGTGTGTGTGTGTTTAGGATTTAAATGCCAGAATTGAGAAACCTAAAGTGGACAACACCAACAACATGGTATAATTTAATGCTGTGATGGGTAATCCACGGAGGCACCAAAGTTTGTTCACACACACATGCACGCATGCATGCACACACACACAAAATGCCGTGAGCTTCACTTGGGTGGATGAACATTGTGGTTCTTGCCTCTTAGGCTTATCCTTATGGAGCTGATATACAAGTATAATAGAATAATATAAGCAGGTGATCCTCAGGACTGCTCTGATACTTCCACTCGATGTGTAGTTTCAAATTCGATGTAGACATCTCGACTTGCATTTTCGGACCCATCTACATACAAAGCATTGAATTTCAGTTAGCAAAACATAATTTTTCAAATTCAGATACTGGATAGGGTGGTTTTCATGAGCCTTTCCCATATATAGCTATTCAAGGACTCTGATAGAGACAAACATTGAACGTTTGCAACATTCACTATCGCCAGACTAAAAAAAGTTCAAATTCACACTCATAATTTATAAACTGAATCGTTCAGGTCTGCATTCAAAGAAAATATGAATGAAGTTCACTGAACCTGTTCATGTACAATTCTGGTCATCTTTTGGTCATCCTTTTTTCTGTAACCTTAACCAAATACAGTCACGTTTTTACATCAGAATTTCTCCAGACTGTTCCTAAATTCTTAACACCGTTCTATGTGTTCTGTTACAGCTAACATGAGTTACTGCACAAACCATAAACAGTATGACGATGTGGAACTGCCAGGAAGAGTATTCAAGCAGAGGATTAACCAAATGGCCACAGCAGCAGTCTACCCCCCACCATATACACACACACACCCTCACTCACTCTTGGTGGGGAGGAGGGGTCAATTCACACTGGGTAGAATCTGGGAAAAACCCTCATTGCTCCCTTTGTCTGTGTGTGGGTCACCCATCCACCCACCCAGACACACACACACACACACACACACAGACTAATCAGACGAAAAGTGGTTGAAACTCTTACAATATGTGTGACCTTTGATCCTTCAGCTGCTGAACCCAATCAGAGTGTGTTTATGTTTGTTGCTGGTGTTGGATTGGCTGTTTGCAGTTACCAGGCAGATCTGCAGAGTTTCTACTCACACCACCCTCTCATCAACATCTGGGAGGTGGGAGTGGGGGGGCTGAATGAAAGTATAAAAAGTTTCACTGTAGACCTTTATACTTTGGTGTGTGTGTCTGTGTGTGTGTGTGTGTGTGTGTGTGAGAGAGAGAGAGAGAGAGAGAGAGAAGGTTAAGGTAAGAAGTGAAAGTAAAAGAGGTGCATTAACACAATGTCACACTGAGATTAAAACCTAGCAGACGTATAAGTTCAGGATTTTCTCTACAGACAAATGATGTACTCTAATAAAAAGAACATAATATAATAATATATATGCTCTATCCACTGAAAACATCTTCAAAATTTTGCATAATTGTAAAATTATAGGGGATTTCATTTATTCATTAATTTTTTACGCCGCTTAATCCTAATTAGGGTTGCGAGGAGGCTGGCACCTATCTCAGCCGACTCTGAGCAAGGGCGGGGTACATCCTGAACAGCTCACCAGGCCATTGCAGGGCCAACAAACACACAACCATTCACACTCACACCTAGGGGAAATTTGGAACAGCCAATTAGCCTAATGTGCATGTTTTTGGACTGTGGGAGGAAACTGGAATACCTGGAGGAAACCCATGCAGGCAAGGGGAAAACATGCAAACTCTACACATAAATGCCCAAGCCCGGGATTCGATCCCAGGACCTTCTTGTTGTGAGGCGAACGTGCTAATCACTACACCATCATGCCACCACATTATGGGGGAATTTTACTTTAAAATAATATAAATGGAATAAATAAATGAATCTCACAGGAAAATGTCTCACGCCAAATAAACATGTCTCAGTTATTGTGTAATAAACTCCACGGTGTGTATCATGTGCAGTTTAAAACGATTATAAACAGTATACATGGTCAGAAAATGTAAAAATTTTAACAACACATTCATTGTCATTATTTTTAAAATTCTGTTATGTTTATCTCTGATGTCATAATAATTAAAACTGTTGTCATATTTATGCACAATCCTGTAATATTTCTCTTCCTCATCAGTCCACATGTTCTTCAGTGTCGAATGTTGTCTTTTCTAATTTTGTATCTTTAATTTTGTATCTTTCCAGACCATTTAATCCTATGGAACCTCCCCCGACAGCCCTAAGATCTGCCCCACTGGTTACTTTTTCCCACAATGGTGGCCATTCAGCACAGATTACATGACGACTCTCGCGGGTATTCCTGACAATATTGCCGTCTGTTTCTTGCCAAATGTGTCTATTTTTTCCAAGAGAATTTTACAGAAAGGCCTCAATTATTTTACTGAAAGGTATGTTCACAAAGTTAAGATGAGCAGAGCAAGGGACAACATGAGAGTCACAGCAAAGTGCTCACGTTCAATGGCAAAAAAACAAACAAACAAACAACCGCCTCACAAAGTGACTGAAATGCAGCAGTACAGGTTATTGAAATCTTACTGCATGTGTAAAGCACGGTGATTAATATATTTTGTGTGCAGATTTAAGGTTCTACCTACACTGTGATAGTTATAGTTTGACTTAAAATCATTTACTGAATAAAAAACATGGCCATTTTAGCAGTAGTATTTAAGAGCTTCCTATGATCTAGTGGCATTACTGCAAAAAGCAGATGTTTAAGAAAATAAGGCATTTTGACTGGTTAAAAGTAAGATCGACAGCAGAAAAAGGTCCATAAGAGTCACAGGGAAGCTGGAGCCTATCTCAGCCGACTCCAGGCAAAGGCAGGGCACATCCTGAGTAGCTCACCAGTCCATTACAAGGAACACACCCACAACCATTCACACTTACACCTAGGGGCAATTTGGAACAGCCATTTAGCCTAAAGTGCATGTCTTTGAACAGTGGGAGAGCACTGGGAGAGCATGCAAACTTTACACAGAAACACCTGGATGTGCTAATTACTAAACTACTGTGCCACCCCTTTGAACAACATTGTATTTCCAACAGTAACATAAAAAAGATATACAGTTACATACTGTAAATGTAGAGGGAGTCCAGGAGCAAAACATCTCAATTCTCACACCCTGGGCTTTAATTCCCCCATCTTTCACAGAAGCATGTAATACTTGATGACGAATAAGAGGATTAAAACACTCGGGTGTGCTGTTAGAAGGAAATAAAGTGATGGTGTAATGAAGTATAGTTAATGTTAGTACCTCACAGTTAATTATTTTCTTTAAAGAGTACCATTGTCGGTCATCCTTACAGCACAATCCATTCGTAATGGTAAAGTGATACAGAGCTTATTTTAACACAACTTACCATAAAAAGCATTATACAGGACAATTTTATCCCATGGATTACTAGTGGGGGCTGAACCAATGCAGAACAACCATTCCAGGAAGTGACATGATCTTGTGGGGCCGGGTGACTTTTTTTTTATCACCATTTAGGTGATAAAACTCCCTGCATACTAAAGGCACTTACCTTTTAGTGGTTTCTTTTGGAGAGGCATTGCTCCTGTCCATTGTCATCCTTTGACTTTTTATGAAGGAATTCCATAGTAACAGTGTCCAGTTTTAGACGTAAAAGCCTGGGCTTCATGCCAAGTAGTTCTGCCTGGAAGTCACGCCGATAGCAGGTCGGGTTGAAGTGGTCTTTGCAGACAACTGAATTGAGTCTGAAAGGAAACGCTTCAGAGTACGGCATGTGCCCGGGTTATGTTATCAACACAATTTCGTCCAGGCTAAATAAAGTATTCTGATTCTAATTGATGTTTTCAGTGATTTCTGCGCTTGTTTTTTGTGCAGCCATATGCTTTGCACTCAGCACTGGCTGATAATGTGTTATCTTAGATTGGTCTGCCACCCGTAACCCAGCGAATAGAACAAAACAACAAATTTGCATTAATACCAGGACCGGAACAGCCTATGAAGACGGCAACATGTTGCTGTGCTTGCCTAGTAGTAATAGTAGTGTGGTAGCTTTCGCCTGTACTTGACAAGAAGCAAGGACTGAGGTTGCCTGACAGAACCACTGATGTCATACGTGATCGTTTTAAAAAGCTAGTAATACAAATTCACCACAGGTGTCCTTTAAACATTATGACCCCAGGTGCATCTTATTCTTACTAAAAGTTTTTTGTTATTTTTTAGTATATTAGTCATTGAAGACTAACATCATTTATTCACTTACACTTATACTAAATGTTCATGGAATGAGTGAGTCTCCGTTGTTATTGTAGCAACACTCGTCCCCTTAACAACGCTTATTATTCTCTCTCCAAGTTAATAAGAGAAAAAAAAAACAGTCTTTGAGGCATGTAAAGAAGTGTAAACTCCTCTGTCCTCAAAACAGCTCAATGTTATACGTCCAGTTTTAACAACTTTTAGTGCTGACACTGGAGACTGATTCATACATGTTTCGTAAACATTTCTGCTACAGCAAACTTCACCATATCAACAATTTTTAAAACAACTGTAGAGAAACAGTAACGCATCAGAACAAATGCATTATATAAACCTGCTGTTACAGAACGTTACTGACTTTCTGACCAATCACAGTCCAGAACTGATGTGTTCTGGGTTGTGATTGGTCAGAAATCAGCACTGTGGTACAAAACATTTTTTTTTACTCTTTATTTATAGGTATGTGTGTGTGTTGTGTAACTTTTTTTGACCACAGTAAACAGAAGTGTACCCTGACTGAGCAGAACTTGAGATACAGATGTTTTTTTTTTCCCATTGCACAGCATGTGGTAGTTAATAACTCAGTCCTGCTTAGTGCATACACTAAATCTTTCTCACCCCTCACTTCCTGTAACAGTGTGATCTGAAATATTACACTTCAGATTCCATTTAAATGGAGATTAATGTCCCTCTCCCTTCAGACACACCACCATCTGTCACCTCCTCTTCAAAACACACACACAGGCTGGGTCTGTGGCTTGAGGAGCTTCATCGTGAGCATTCTTATGGAAATGACCTCCTGTTGGGCTCTGTGTGTGTTTGAATAGGAAGTCTGAGCTTCGTTGTGCCATCTGCTCACTGCGCGCACACATACACACTCTCTATAAAGGCTCTTTAGAAAGTAAAATCGTCATCACTGTAAAGCTTTTCGTTCTCATTCCTTTCCTTATTTTTCCTTGCTAAAAAGTTACATTTCAAGGGTTTTACTTTTTAATCCTCTTCCATGTTTGTGTCCCTAATCTTCAGCTGTAACTCCATTTCCATCACCATCTAAACACCAACACATTTCAGATGATTAACATGGTTTGTGTTGGTGTGTAGAGGTGATGTCATTTAGCTCCTTTTTAAGAGATCTAAACTGGTTGCCAAAGCAACAAAACACACTGATGACTTCTCTTCACCCCCCCCCCCCCAACCCACACGGTGTGTCAAACAAGTCCAGGCGTGTACATAAACTTGTGACTGTTTGCCAATCGCACAACTTTCCATCACATACAGACAAAATGCCATGTCTTGGCAGAATCATAACAATCACGATCTATGACAATGTAATGATGCTTATTTTGCTTGAGACATTTATGCTAACTTTGTCAGTGTCAGTCATTATAGTTAACTTTTACCACTTTAAAATTAACTAAAATTTAAAAAATTGACTCAAATCATGCCAACCCATGTGTTATCCTGTTAAACAAAACTAATGTAGAATAAAAGTCAAGTTTAAAGCGAGCATCTCACACACACGTTTTGATAGCAATCCAGTAGTCTGTCAGGAAGCAACTAGAAATGCACATTTACACACACAGAAGTGGTAAAGACAAATTCATTCATAAAGTTTTATTGTCATACAAAATTTGCACAAAACTGTACAGTCTATTATGCACAAACCCATTTAAAAAAAAAAAAAAAAAAAAAAAAAAGTACAATAAAATCATATCGTGCTTGAAATAGCTTACAAACTACAATTTCTGCATCTAAACCCAGTAAACATGGAACTGCTCAACAGCCCAGAGTGGGGAAAAAAATGCTACAGATGACCAGTGCGGGAAGGGTGCATTTTCTTTTCCAGAGATTCATTTCATGACATTACTTTCAGGAGGAGAGGGAGCCAATATTTTTGGAACACTTTTAATATTGCACAATAAGACTTGAGTTTGGCAGAACGTTCAGTGTTTAAGGCAGGAACAAATTCTTTAGGAATCATTCAATCAGCTGGGCAAAATTAATAAGATATTTATAAAAAAAATTAATGCCCCGAGTAAAAGATGTTCGCAAGTGCAGTCTTGTGCCTGAGCATGTAATTTGTGTAATCTCCCACCACCGTGTTTCACCTATTTGACACACACATGGTGCATCAGTGCGACAGGCGTGTGCCAAATCACTCACGTGATACAAGTCATTACCCTCCCTAAGGAGGTGCCCTATGGAGGCAGCATGTTTGGGCATTTTGCATTGAGGTTGGAGTCACATCGCAAACCCTCAGTGCAGGATAATGCTAAACACCATCATCTTCACATTCCACACAGGATGACGTTCCCTATATAGGTGGCACTTCATGGCATCAAGTAGAAATGAATGACATGACGGTGGCTTTTTAAACAGCTACAGGTAGATTTCTCCCGACACAATATGGTGATATCAGAAGTCACAGAGCACAATTACTGCAGAATAGTGTGAGTATATCGGCACACACCTACAGCGCAGGTGGAGGAACGTCCAATCACAGGACATGAGGCAGTGCTTTAGACTACAAAAATAGAGGGTTTATAAAGTAAACAGAAAAAAATGTCAAGAAATGCAGAGTCTCAGGAAAATTAAAGCATCCTGCGCACAGCGGTGTCTCCTTACGTTCCCTTAGCTCGACACCGTCATGAGGTAGTTTTTGGGAGGACTTGTCCTGCCGCCCATCATGAAACCCTTCTTACAGTTCAGAGGGTCGAACGGCAACAGTGAGGAGGTAGATGGACCAGATACAGGAGGCTCGCCTTCATACAGGACACAGATGGAGCCATCCTCGCCAATCCTGTAGGACACTTCATATGGGTCAATCCATAGTGTAAGCTCTCGGGGAAGCAAGGAAAAGAGCCACTCTGCACTCAAGCCCATCCGACTCGCCACCCCACCGATCAGAGGGTCCATCCCATGGTTGATTCGGATGCAGCGGTAACCGGAACCCTTTTGTGGCCTGTCTGGGAACCAGTGGTGTCTGTAGCGTTCTGAGGAAGAAAACAAAAGGGATAAAGGTGAGAAGAGAAAGATTCACACTGGGAGTATTTAGCAGTTAAAAGGTGTGAGGGTCTCAGGCTCACCGAGTTTAGGGTGGGGGTTGCAAAACAATAAAAGAAAAAACACTCAAGAGTTTACTCAAGCATGCATCTAATCTACACCAGACAGCATGGAACAGGACACAAATACAACCAACCCCATGACCATTGTTAAACTACAGCAAGAGAAAAATCCCACAGATCACTAAAACATGAAACACATAATCCCTGCAGCTGGAAAGGTTAAATGTTTGCACCTGCATTTAACCAAATATAATCTGGACATTTGTTTATGCAGATTAGCATGTGGGTGATCACTCAGGTCAGGACTGAAAATAAGGAAAGAAAACAGAAACTAACCAAACGATTAAAAAAAGGGGATCACTCTCTGGGGTTTACTGAGAATTTTGGCAACACAACTGAATAACCATAAATGTGTGTCAGAGTCCGGGTTGAATATGAAGACAAAAAGATATCAGGCTCAAGGGTTACAGTCTGATGTCAGTAATCCGACCGGAAGTCAACTGTACACCAACAGTTTACTGAACAAAACACCAAGAGAAGTGAACCAAAATCAGCCTAAAACAGATTTACATTACATTACACACAGATCTGAAGAGCTTTTCACGCTGTTTGTGTGTGAGATATAATAAATACCTGACAGTGCTTGTTGGAGACAGTCTCTGAAGACCTGCAGCTGTGTTTCAGGGAGGAAGCCGCTGTTCTTCAGCAACCTGACCAGAAAACTCACTGCTGCTTTTATCTCAGGCACCATTTCACCTCGAACTGCGAAACCAGGATTCATTTCACACAATATAACCAGGAAACGTCCTTCAGAGAACCACCGAGTGTTGGCGTCGTGAGGAAGGAGATGAAATAAACATAGACCTTTTCTTCTTTTAAATAAATCCAATTCCTCCCGCACGTCCAATCACAAAACTAACGTTCATCTGAACTTAATCAACAGCTCAGTGAACGAGGTCAAGAAACTTTTCCGAGGCTCCAAAAGTCCACAAACACCAAAACCACACCGCTCGAAGTTCCTCTAAACGGGTCTGTCTGTGCTTTTCTGTGTCTAACGTTCGTTAACCGTATTTATAGAGAAACCTACACAAAAGAGTGACGCCATCTAATAAAGCGCGTTATCGACACCTACTCTCAACCAATAAGAAAACGGAGATGCGACTCTTAATCCCGCCCTAAAAGAAAACTCGGGCTCTGATTGGCCGTCGTCATGGAAAACACGGAGAAATAGAGGTTTCAGCGGATTTCCTTATACGGAAATTTACGTCAGGCCACAGCGTGCGATGACGACAGAGAGGGAAAGCAGTTTACCGTAACTTTCGGCCTACGTTTATAGCAAAACAGTCCAATAATAAACAGGTTCACACAGTAAATATAGAAATCCTGATTTTTAAACTGAACATGTTACTGGTTTACACAAAAGTCCCTCTTATTATTCTTTGTTGTTGAAGTTCTTTATAATACTAAGTAATATTAAAGGTCCAGAACCAAATGCTGCACAACAAATATACAATAGTTACTAAAAGAGTTACTAATATAATTCATAACCAAATTGTTCATTTAAACACTGAGACACGGAGACGTTGGGAGGAAAACTGACGAGAGATGGAATCCCCTCCAAACAACCCTCAGGCGCGTGACTGCTGCTTGTGGTGCTGATGAAGTGGTGATATTGTGACATCTAGTGGCTATTATCACACATTACAACATCATCCTCATCAACTTCAACAACGTGTAACAAAAACGGCGCTCATTATGCAAATTAAGATAAAATAATACTGATTGTAATTATTTTATTATTCACCCACTTGCTTACTCCAATTAGGGTCGCAGGGAGACTGGAGCCTATCTCAGCCGACACTGGGTGAGAGCAGAGTACACCCTGAACAGCTCACTAGACCATGGCAGGCAAAAACACACAACCAATCACACTCTCATTCACACCTAGCAATTTGGAACAGCTGGTTTAGTTAACTGTTTATATCTTTGGATTGAGGAATGAAACCCACGGAAACACGGGGAGAACATGCAAACTACGCACAGAAACGCCCGACCCTGGGACTCAAACCTAGGACCTTCTTGCTGTGAGGCGGACGTGCTAATCACTATTCCACATTTCTTGCCTGAGGTTGATAATTTATCTCTAGTCTTTCTGGTATTAATACTGCATTGGTGCATTCTTAACGTGACACCCGTATTATGTGATATGATATGATATGAATGTTTTTATTATTATTTATTATTATATTATATTATATTGTGTGATATTTTATGATATTATATGATATTGGTGTAATGGTTGTGTGTGTTGGCCCTGTGATGGTCTGGCAAGCTGTTCAGGGAGTATTCTGCCTTCGTCCAGTGTCGGCTGAGATAGGCTCCAGCCTCCCTGCGACCCTAATAGGATTAATCTGTTTTGGCAAATGAATGAGTTAAATATATTATGTTTTTAAATATAACCTTCATTTTATGATGTCTACATTATTGACTCAGAAAACTGTTTTAGCTTTTTTTTTACCTTTTGTTTTCAAGTACAAAATGAAACGTTACAGAAAAATGTTTGTCTATCAGTAAGATAAACAGCATATTTCATTAGAGACCACTTTTCAGACCAAAATATAATGAAGGAATAAGTATGTAATAAAAAATAAATGCCTAGGTGACCATAAAAACCTCCAGAAGAATTGTGTGTGGTTCTGTAAGATGATCAGTAAAACTTACAGTCAATTCCCTTCTAAAACTGAACACACACCACCTCCTAAATAATGTAAAATCTAAGTAGGGTTTACACAACAATTTTTTTTTCATTTATTACTGTTTACTGTTATTTATACTATATTATAGTATAACACATCACAAACACTTTCAGTGGGATTAATTCAGGAATCCGGGTTGCCAATACGTGTGTGAAAATTAGTTCTCACACTCCCTGAAGCATACTTGTACATTATTTAATATTGGTGCTATCAGGGAGGAAAAACATTTATGTGATAACCTAGACATTCAGTACATTCAGGGAGTAAGCTGATTTAATTTTATTGCCACATAATGATGCTGAGCCTTAACCTGACCAACCTGAAGCAACTCCAGATCATAATACTGCCTCCAGAGGCTTGCACATGGCCACTATGCATGAAGGGTACATTGTTGTTTGTTTGTTTGTTTGTTTTTTAACAGCGATTGTGGACTGTATTAGAGCATTATCTCCACTCTTTGATCTGGAATCCTTCTGATCTGGGGATCTCAATCCTGTGAGTTCTCATCACATTGCGTGTAGAAATGTTTTTATTTTCACTATTAAACATAGCTGTGAGTCCAATTCAATTCAAATCAGTTGTATTTGTGTAGCACTTTTTACAAATTACATTGCCAGAAAGCAGCTTTACATAGTAAAAACAAATTTGATAAATTATTCAACCATTCCCCACAAACTCTACACATCCCCAATGAGCAAGCCTGCGGCGACTACTCGCCATTTATTTACGGGTTCAACTTCACCAAGTGTTCACATGATCTCCAATCATGCTCAGTCTGGATTTTTTTTTTTTTTGAATTTGAGGTTGCCAGAGGTTTGGTCCCGGGTTTGGGTCGCCGAGGCCCCCCACCTCGACTGCTACCCAAACCACATTGCACCGGC
>JAQMYF010000023.1:13322707-13336164 GCA_030014195.1 Neosilurus mollespiculum | reverse complement strand
CTCTCTCTCTCTCTCTCTCTCTCTCTCTCTCTCTCTCTCACACACACACACACACACACACACACACACACACACCCTGCAGCTGCACAGAAAAATATAGCATTACATCCATCCACATGACACCAAACACTGCGTGTGTATAACAGTCTTTACTGTTACTGCAGTGTTGAGCAGTGACTGAGGACAAAACACCACTGCAGTCTCTCTCTCTCTCTCTCTCTCTCTCTCTCTTTCTGTAAGCTCTGAGGCTCTGATTCATTCCAAGAGTGTTTTTACAATTATTCTTTATTATTTGTGTGTGTGTGTGTGTGTGTGTGTGTGTGTGTATCTGCGTGCGCTAAAGCTGAACAGTATTTTTGACATATTGTAATTGTATATTAGCCGCTAACGCTAGTACACAGCTGTATGGAGGTGTGTTGATTTGGTAAAGCTGCGTCCTGATTGGCAGATATATGTGTTTCCTTCAGGCCCTGCTACAGTCACATAACCCTGCCTGGTAACCGTGGAGACGGAGGCAGATATGAGTATCTCCCGAACAGTCCAAGGGACCTCGAGGACATGCGAACTGTTCCACGCCATGTAGGTTCAGTGTGTGTGTGTGTGTGTGTGTAAATGTAAAACCCACATAGACAGAACTGTGAAAAGCATAATTCATAAGCACCTGTCTCAAGAACAAACACATATTTAGGTTTTTGAACAATCTAGAAGCTTTAATTAAAAATAAAATTCTGAGAGACGGTTAACAGCAGGTCCACATGTAAACTATCTCTAATTTATTAACAGTTTATTATTATGAATAAATGGGGCTGGATGTAGCCTTATACGATGAAGAAACAACACACACACACATACACACATCAGAAGAAACAGGAGAAGCTATTTCTCCTTAATATTTCTTTTCCTGTAATCAACCATGTCAGCATAACCACATCAGTGTTGCATCATCGTTAAACCTGTTTTCCTTTGTCAGGACCCGGAGTTCTCTCCTAAAGCTGCTCAGAAACAGAACTGTCTCCTCTCCTGCTGCAACTCCAACATCGAGGAACCAAGCAGCTTCCAGAGCCAGGTCAGTCAGCACTGTGTGTTTGTGTGTGTGTGTGTGTGTGTGTGAATAAAGAGTGAATTATACACTTTATGAAGTATTATTTCCTGATTAAATGAAATGAATAAAGTTATTAAACACAGAATAAATTGAACTGAACAATGAGGCTGAACTGTAAAATCACTCACTGCCTCAAACACCAAATGTTATGCAGATATGTTGAGTGTTGCTAAGCAACCGCATTGCATTAATCATCAAGATGCTGTGGTAAAAAGAGCTGAGAAGAGTGAAGATGTGTTTTCCACACTTCAACATTCAGAGGAAATCACTTCCAACATGAATGTGTTCTGGGAACAGAAATATTACAGTTTTAAGGAACTGATGTAAATCTAAAATAATGATTTTTAATAATTTTGAAAAAAAATCATTTAAAAATCATTTAAAGAATCAAATACATTTTCACAAAGTACATTATTATTATTATTACTACTATTACTGCTATTACTATTATTATTATTATTATTTGCTTGCAGACAGAGGACGAGGACTATGTGTTAGAGAAGACAGTTGGATATCTTCCCCTCCATCATGAGCTCGACAGTGGCCTTGGCTGGACGGATGGCAGCTTCCACCAGGGGGAGCTCTCAGGGGTGGAGACGGAGGAAGGGTTAGATGAATGTCATGCCCATCAGGGAGGTCGAGGAGCTCGAGTACGAGGAGGATCACCTTCATCCGAGTCGTTCATTTCGTCTGAGATGAGCGACTCGGGATTCTACAGTGTGAGTACAGCTGAGTTCCTGCGCTTTCAGCGTCTGCTGGAGAAACGCATGCGGGTGTATAACTCACGCCTCCACCACCAAGGGGAGCTGCAGAACCTGTGCATGGAAGCACAGAAAGCACACCGTGAGCTGGAGGCAATCCCTGAGGCACTTACCACGCAGCCCGACAGTGAGTGCGTAGAGTCAGATGCTCACCCACAGCAGATGTTCAGGGTCGCGTCCGTGCAGCTGCGCAAAAATGACTGCCAATGTCTGAACAAACACAGTTCCAGCACTGCTGCTATTTTCTCCACTTGCAGTTCTCCCAGTGGCCAGCAGAGCATGATGACGCCGCATGGTGTGAATGCTGGAGGAATGCTGAGGAGAAGCAGGACACTGCATCACCGCCCAGTACATGTGGAGCAGCGCAGGAGGGCGAGTCACCCAGTATCACCTAACTACAGCAGTGTGACACTAAACCGCTACACAAATGCTTTACAGCGACAGCTAACTGAGGAAAGTAAAACAGATGTGCGGTACAATGCAAATTATTATACACACCATGTCAGTCAGCCTATGCATCATGTTAATCATCATACACATCATGCTCACCACCCTACAAACCATGCTAATCTTACATATCATGCTAACCACCCTGTTCACCATGCTAATCATATAACACATCAAGCTAATCACCCTACTAATCATGCTAATCATATTACACATCATGCTAATCATTCTACCCACCATGCCGGCTATCCTACCCACCATGCTAACCATCCTACACAACATGCGCATCTTGCTAACTACACCACAATGCATGCTAATTATCCTGCACCCTCTATGCACCATGCTAACCATCCCACACACATTGGTAGTGAAGCTGCATGTCATGCTAACAAATTTACACATCCTACCCAACATGCTAATCTCTCTCCACACCCCTACCATGCAACTCTCCCCGCCCAATACACACACCATACCCACGGTACACTCACCTCACATGCTCCACACCACGACTACACTCATGCTACACTTCCCACTCAACACACTCACCGCATCAATGATACACATGCATCACACAGCACACCACACGGCCACTCCCAAACGACTCTCCCCAATCAACACGCCCATCATTCACACTGTACACCTGCATCACATAGTGCACAATACGGCCACACCCACACTACAATCCCTTCCCATGACACACATCATACCAATGATATACTCACGTCGCATGGCACTCACCATGTCAAAACCCATGCTACACCCCCTACCCAACACACACACCCTACACAAGATACACGGCCCTCTCATGTCTCCCCCCACACCCACGCTACTCTCCCAACCCAACATACACATCACATGTCACGGACACGGCCCAAACATGCTATAAGCCAGCCCAGTCTATCCAGCACCACTGATGACCACCATTATGCTTCAACCCAAGAATCCTTTCATCATGATAAGAGGGGAAGGAGCTTCACTGAGCTGACTCCTGAGCCGGCTACAGGTGCAAAAGAAGAATGTGAGAAAAAGAGGTCAGGAGAACAAGAACGAGTGCGGTTTCATACACTCAGTCACACTCCCTCTCAAGAAGGAAATGACACTTGGCCCAAAACAACCAATCGACAATGCCAATACAGCACACTTGAGGGTCACATGACCATGACATCATCATCAGCACGCAAACCCCCCTCAGGGGCAGTGAACCTGCGGGCGATGCGTAATCAGCTGTTGCGTGAGCGTGCACTCCGGTTAGCAGATGAGCGCAGTGGAGGTATTAGCACAGACGATGAAACAAACGTGGAGATCCAGAGAGTGGGGCGCTACTGGAGCCGCTCAGAACGCCGCGAACAAGTGCTTCAAAAACAGCGCCAGAAACGGGAGGCTCTCCGAGGGGGCACTAACAATAATACCAGCATGAGCGGAGAAAGCAGTGGATACAGTGTGCTTCTGGAGTTAAGTCAAAGAAAACTGAGCCGCCTCAGGAACAGGAAGCTGCTGGACGATTGGACGACAGTGGAGGAACTGTTGACTCACGGAACACGACTTGGAACTCATGACGAAAACATTCAGATCCCAAACTCCCTCCTCACCGTCACCACTGTATAACCACACACACACGCCCACACTGTGGCATCATGGGAGATTTACACAGTTGCATACCCAGGGCAGGAAGGATTCTGATTGGTTATGTGCCACATCCACTGAGAGCTGAGATTTTTTTTTATTAATTTTGTGTATCTTATCTATTTTTGGTAATGCTAAAAAAAAAAAATCAACTCAAACGTAACAATAATATTTAATTTGATTGATAAATTTAGGTGTTTATAATAAGGCAGCATTTAGCAATCTGACCTACTGGCTAGCACCCATTAAGTCCTCCTATAAGAACCTTGTATAAATGTCCATGAAGCAGTGTGTGATTTCATTTCAAAAAGCTAACTAGCTTGATAAAATAAACCAAGCTTAAGGGAGAAAAGAACCTCAAGAGCACTAGCAGGTAAAAACTAGTCAACTAACTGATGTAGTAAGTCAACAAAAAATAAGTGAAATGTATTACAAAAAAAACAGAATCTCTGATTAAAAAGGCTGCTAGCTAAAACCGTGTAACATGAAAGAAGGTGACATGATAAAGAAAAGATGATGATGATGATGATAACTGCAGGATATTAACTTCCACACATCACAACTTACCTCACACATATTACACAACCCTCTGCTCCATTTCCATTGGTCCTCTGATGTAACCAATCAGAATTCTTTCTGCATTTTAGAAGTCTTTAATGTTGGTAAATCTTCCACAAGCCTTTGCATGTGTGTGCGCGTGTGTGTGTTTTATTGCCTTGACCACATGAGGCTACCTCCTGTCTCCATGGTAACTGTATATAGGTGTTTCACAGTGCTGTAGTGTAGAGCTGCGTTTTTTTCTCAGAGCTGAGTTTCAGACACTGGAGACGAAACATTACACTTTAAATCTATTTCACACACACACATACAAAAAAATAATTCATAAATGCTGCAATCTGATTGGAACATCTCGAGCAATACAGTGCTGCAGAAAAACAGCAGCTGTGAGACGCACTGGGGAAAAAACAAAAAGAATCATCTTGCTGGTGCTAACAAGAGCTTCAAGTTTCTTTTGAAAGAATCGGATGTAAACTTTCTCGAAAACCAATATGTTTGCACAAAAAAGATGTCAGATTTCTCTGATTGTCTTCCAGCACTGTGGGCATGGCTCTTCACTATCTGGCCCTGCCCATAACCTGAGACGATCATTAAACCAGTTAGTCACTCTGGGAAAAAAGCATCCAAAGCCAAACACACATGGATAATGGATAGGAAGTGACAGTGTGAAGAGGGAGAGGAGATCAGATCAGACAGGAAGTGACATAAGGAGAAAGAGGAGGTTAGACAGGGCATGATGTCCGGAGGATGAAGGTTTGAGGTCAGACAGAAAGTGATACTGTAGAAAATTAGATCAGAGAGGAAGTGACTTCAAGAGAAAGAAGAGATCAAAACATACAGGAAGTAGTATTGAAAGAGACTCTATCAGACAGAAAAGGTGTTGGAAATGTTGGAGGAGACTATGGGTGCTTCTCAAAACTCTTATTTGTCATTTCCATGGAAATTTACCTGACCTAAAATCTTTGCCAGCCATCCCAATTCTCTTAATGGTGCATGAAAGAGTGAGGATACACAAGAGCAGCCTCCCTAGAAGAGCTGCATAAAAGCCCACCTTTCATAGTCGATCTCTTATATGATGTCAAACGCTTTTATGCAGCAGGTCAGCTGTGGTGCTACCATCAACAGTGAACGTAACTCTGCTTAACGAATTCCATGCTCCTCACATGTTTCCTCATGTCTCTCCATGTTTCCTCTGTGAGAGTGACTAAGCACATGAATGAGAAGCAAGTGAGAGGTTTTAAAAAGCACCCTACGTCAGACAGGGAGTGATACTGGAGGACACTATATCATAGAGGAAGTGATATTGGAAAGGTTATATAAGACAGGAAGTGATATTGGAGGAAACTATATCAGACAGGAAGTGATGTTGGAGGGGACAATATCAAACAGGAAATGATACTGGAGGACAGAAGGGTTCATCCCAAAATCCTCATTTGTCATTTCCTCTGTCCTCAATCCTCACTGTGTCACCTACCCTAATTCTGTTATTTGTGCATCGGGAGGCGATGAGTGAGGATACATGTGAAGTGTTTCTGCACAAAAAAAGCTGCCAGTGCATAAATAGCCCACCCCTCACATTATGCTCCATGTGACACTTTAGAGGAAACATCTCATTTCCCTTAAAAAAATTTCCTCAATTCCTCACTCATCACATTAGTTCTTCTCATCTCTCCATGTTTCCTCAGTAGGAGGGACAAAGACACAAGGATGAGATGCAAGTGAGGGAAGCAAGATACAGTTTAGGGGTTTTTGGATGTACCCTATAGACAAGAAGTGATGTTGGAGGAGACTATATCAGACAGGAAGTGGACATTATTTAGATCTTTATAAATTATTGTCAGTTGTGTAGAAAACCATTAATAACTATTTTTTTCTTGTGTTCACACTTTGATGTCATGAAGAGAAAAAGATTTTTATGATGATTGTTTGTAAATTCTGCGTGTACATGAAGAGCTTGTTGTGCTGGACCTCCTCAGTGACCGAACCCTAATGCTGACTATGTTTTTGTTGTTATCATGTGAAAACATGCGGTGAAATGAGGAGTTTTAATTATTTTACTAATCAGAGTCTGGACATCTCTGGCCTTTAAGGTTTTCGGTTTTAGTGTTTACAAATTTTTTATTTAGTTGTGGCTGCTTGCAGATTCGACTCTAGTTTCATTGTACATGTGAATTTAATTCTGAACATTTGATTCAATTTTAGTCGATAAACATTACAATGGTTTATTTCCTCACCTGCACTGAGACACACCCTGAAGTGTTTACAACTCCTGAGACACAGCTTAGACACAATAGAAGTTTGATGAAGTCACTTTTACACTCCACTGCTGAGGTACCTTACCACCTCCTGACTCTCTCTCTCTCTCTCTCTCTCTCTCTCACACACACACACACACACACTCACTCACTCTCTCTCTCGCACACACACACATACACACAGTCTCAAGGACAATTTCTTATTTTTGCCTAATCCGTGGCATTTATTTGGCCACGCCCACACACCCTTCAGGAACCATGTGATCGGGTTCTCTTTATAAAAAGTTTTTTCTCCTGAAACCTGATGTTCACGTGATTGTAATAAAGATCAGATTTTAATTCTCTACTTAATCTCTCTCTCTGTGTGTGTGTGTGTGTGTGTGTTTCTCTTTTACACATGAGTGAATTAATAAATATTATTCTAATATAAATTCTGTTTTTATTTGTAGAAATTAAAACAGAATCCAAAAATAGTAATCTAAATATCAGAATCATGTCCCAGGGTCAGTTATAAGGTTTCTAAAGTGTTTTTGACTTTTTTAACATTTAGCTTATTGCAGGCTAATAAACATAATTGTCATTAAAGTGAAATGAAGGACAAACCTTCCAAACTCTCCTGTTAAACATTAGCATAAGTATTTTTTTATTATCAGGTGGTTTTTACTTACATTTTTTTCAGATAGTTGTTATCTGCTAAAATCCGTTTGATAGTTTGAATTAGCCTGTACAGCTCACACACACACACACACACACACACACACACACAAACAAAACCATTCTCACTCACCCTCATACCTAGGGGCAATTTGGAACAGCCAATTAGCCTAATGTATATGTCTTTAGAACGTGGGAGGAAACCGGAGTACCCAGAGGAAACATAAGCACAGGGATAACATGCAAACTCCACACAGAAACGCTTCTGCCCGGGATTCAAACCCAGGACCTTCTTGCTGTGATGCAGATGTGCTAACCACTACCCCTCCATACTGCCCTATATATTAATCTAACAAGTCAAACATAAACTAGTGAACCTCTGAATCAAATAAAACTTGGCATATCTATTAATAATACAAGCTTAAGTTCAAAGTCGTATATGATGTATGCAAGCTTTTATTAAGTTTGGGTTTCATTTCCCTTTAAAAACACTGAATTGTTGCTCTGTTATAATATAAATAACTATTATTCAGTAAACCAAAAATTTAAAGTGTTACATTTCTGTAAGCCGCGCAGAGCAAATAGCTTCCTTTTGGCTGAGGTCAGCATGTGGTCCTCTTGACTGTCGCCAACTCACATTGGATGATGACTTCCAGGGTGTTCTGGTCAGTAGAAAAGTGAGGGCAGAGAGAGCAGATGGCTTGTGTTTGTAAAAAACAGCTATTCTTTCCTTTAGATTGAGTCTCATTTTGTAATTTTGGCAGATGTCAAGGTCACTGAGTATCTGTAAAAAAGGACAGAGTTGTTGAAGTGTAATGGGTGAAATTTAGGTCACAGTTCTATCATCTTTATATTTACAGCAATCAGTGTTTGTTTTTTGTAGTCCTCATTACAATTCCCTGTGCAACTCCCAATCTGAGAGATGCCCCTGGTGGCACACTTTCTGATGGTGGTCAGTCATAAAGTTGCAGCTCCACGGCCTCAGGTCCGATCTCACTCCAAGGCCCAAGAGGTTCTGTACTGCTGTTGTGTGATCTACAGCTTCATAGGTCTTACCAAAAATCATTTGTCATTGGTGTAAACACTCAGTCAGGTACATCACAGGCCTTTTACTCAGAGTCAAAACTTACTAGATAAGGTGATGTAGAATGATTCTCTAGGCTGCCAGACTGCATGAGATCTAGATCTGGCATGATGTTATTTAGGATTCTAGTTGAATATTGGGACAATCTGCATTTGTGCAGAAAGAAGAAAATAACTTTCTTCTGAAATTCATCAGTCTATATTTGTTCTGAGAAACGAAGGCTATTCTATACAAGAAACTGCCAAGAATCTGAAATTCTCATTCAGCAGTGTGTATTACTTCCTTCACAGACCAGTGCAAACTGTCTCTAAGCAGGATAGAAAGAGAAGTCTGAGGCCCCAGTGCACAAGTAGGCAAGAGGACAAGTACATCAGAGTCTCTAGTTTGAGAAACAAACACCTGACAGCTCCTCAATTAGCAGCTTCATATGTAGTACCCGCAAAACACCAGTCTCAACTTGAAGTGAAGAGGCGACTCTAGACAGAATTGCAAAGAAAAGCCATATCTGAGACTGGTAAATAAAGGAAAAGATTAAGATGGGCAACAGAACATAGACATTGGACAGTGGAAGATTGGGGGGAAAGTGCTATAGTTAGATGAATCTATATTTGAGGTGTTTGGGTTAAAAAAGAAGATTTGTAAGGCACAGAAGAAAGAAAGAGATACTGAAGGAGTGCTTGACATCATTTGTCAAACATGGAGGGGGAAATGTAATGGTCTGGGGGTGCTTTGGTGGTGGCAACATTAGAGATTTGTACAGGGTAAAAGGGATATTAAACACAAAAGGTATCACTCCATTTTTCAACACCATGCACCATGTGGACAGCGATTGATTTGAATGACCCAAAAAAACAGTTCCAAACCATTCAAGAACTATTTAAAGAAGAACCAATAATAAATAATGTCAATAATAGAGTGGAGAGTGCAGTCACCGGATCTCAAACTGATTGGGCTGTTGTAGGAGCAGCTCAACCGTGTAGTACAGAAAAAGCACCCATCAAGCCAGTCCAGCTTCAGGAAGCATGGGGTGAAATTACTTCATCTTACCTCGACCCACTGAGAGCTAGAATGACCTGCAAGGCTGTAACAGTTGCAAATTAAGGACTTTGAAGGACAAAAGTATTATTTAGCTTTGTCAATGTCTTCACTTTATTTCATATTCATTTTGCAATTCATTTGTGACTTAGTGTTTTCATAGAAAATGTGACATTTTTTGGGTTACCCTGAACTTTTGATTGGTTGTGTGTGTGTATTTTTGGACCTGCATGAGTTGCAGTTTCTTGCACGAGTTTTCATTCTTGAAAGCTTTTTGTCTTTGTTGGTGAATAAACCACACTCAGTAAGAGAAATGTACTCTAGTCTCACCTTCACCCACAGACATTCTCGATAATTAGGAACATTGCTTCAGGTTAGATATGATTGAGCAGTCTGATAATCAGTACATCACAGTGCATGGTTCAGTAACTGGTGAAACCACCAACACTCAGTAATTCTGCACGCATGTCAGATATAAACTAAGGTTTAGAGATTGTATCCACATCCACGTTTTTTTCCCAGCATTGAACTTCTCAATATCACTTACAAGAAATCTGGAGTTCGACATCAAGAAAGCTGGTAACATAAGCTAAGCTTCATGACATCAAACATTGAACTCTTAAGTTTGGGGGTTATCCCTAGAATTCCTAGGTTCAAAAAGTTGTGGTCATAGTGAAGAAAATGCAGTCCTAATCTTATGCACAGTATCCTCTTTCCTGACTGACATCCTTACCACTCCTCTGCTTAGGAACTTTCAATGCTGACAGCTTTCTAGAGGAACAGATTGTTTGAGCTTCTGGAGAAATTCCAGGGTACATTAAGGCCGTTTTCACAGACACCTGAGGCAGTCAGCCTGGACAGCACCTGCATTACCATGTCCAAGGGACTTAGGAGATTGTAAAGCTTAAAAAAATATATATTTTAAGTGTTTAATATTTGAATAACTTGAGCTGCAAATGAAGTGCAATATACCTTGTGTACAAGTCCTTCCTTCCAACTCTAGGTAGTGCACACACAGTCAGTATTGAAGTTGGATCCCAGTTCATTCCATAATGCTTGTGTGACACTACATGCAGTGTGTAGAAGTGTACAGTATTTAGGATCGTGAGTCTACTGAGCGTACCTTTAGCAAAAAGACATGTTGGATTTGGCAAGATTCGTTTTTTCTCAGAGCCAGTGTGACGTCTTACTGAGTGTGTGTAAAAAAATCTCAAGGAAACAAAATGGAATCCAACTGCAAAATGGAGACGAATGACAAACATTTCTCATTACACTGCCGTGTGTGTGTGTGTGTGTGTGTGTGTGTGTTTTTGATATGTAACACACACACACCTCTGGTGCCACCTATTGGCTCACTGGCATTTTTACAGCCACAAACTGTAAAATGAAGAAAAAATAAATCAGTCACTCGCCGAACCAATTAATCCTACTATTAGGCTTGTTATCTTTTGGAAGAAGCCTGTGTTATTTCCGGTCAAAAAAAAAAAAAATTGCTGAATAAATAAAAGTAACTTAATTTCAGGCTTGACACATATACACACATACATACACACACACAAACACATTTTTTTTAACTACTTAATACTAAATAGGGTCGTGGGGAGGCTGGTGCTCATCTCAGCCGACTCTGGGCGCAGTACACCCTGGACAGCTCGCATTTCAGAATACAGTTGTATAGCAATCTACTTCAGGAGATGCTGTGAGAACCCAAGAGCTGAGAACCCTGTAGAACCAATACTGAGAGAACCCCACCAAGGTGTGTGGAACTTTACACTGAAGATTTTAGAACAAGGATTATCATTTAGAACAAACATGGAGCCGAAACAGTAGAGTTCTCAGGTACCCTCTTTTTCAGTTCCTTCCAAGAACCAAACATGTTCATGATAAAAGAATGTTACAGACCCAAAGAGGTTCCTGACATTAGTTTATTCTGAAGCTTTTTTTTTCCTGGACTAAAAATGGAAAACACTCACACAGAAAGAGGCACTCTCTCTCTCTCTTACTCACTCTCTCTCACACACACACCCACACTCACACACACACACACACACACAGGGTGTGGCTTATAAAAAAACCACAAAAATCAATATTACTATACAGCTAATGCTGAAAGGAAAAATATCTACAAAAGAATGTCCAGACTCTCTCTGTCTGTCTCTTGGTCTGTCTGCGTCTCTGTCCATCAACAGGAGGCCCTGTGTTCTGGGGAATCAAACATGAACGGTTGGTCACTCACTGATCCTGAAACAGTTAGAAGTATAAGCTCCTTCACTGCCCCACACTCAAGCCTTATACAGTCTTTTACAGAGGGTTTTCTCCACAGAGACAGGGGGCGCTGTAGGCTCACACCATCAGTCCCTCAGCATCATCCTCTCTCAGTCCAGACCCTGAATGTCGTGCGGTTTGTATGCTGAAGTGACGAGGGTTCCTGTAAACACAACACACAAATACAGCGAATGTAACACTTCTGTGAGGCTCTGTCCTAAATCACCAACATGACAGAAGTGTTAACACACCTGTCTGAGTGTTCAACCCCCACCCACCATAGAATGCACCTGTCTGAGTGTACAACCCCCACCCGCCAGGCGACACACCTGTCTGAGTGTACAACCCCCATGCGCTAGATAACGCTCCTGTCTGAGTGTACAACCCCCACCCACCAGATAACACATCTGTCTGAGTGTCAAACCTCCACCCACCAGATAACACACCTGTCTGAGTGTGCAACTCCCACCCACCAGGTACACACCTGCCCCATGTGGAACTGAGTATCAGCACCTGTTCATCGGTCATCCATTTGCGAATTAATTATATAGAATAATATTAAACATTAAATAAATAATAAACATTAATTGAACAAGTGCTGAAAACAAAATACACTAACACAAACCTGTTAAATTGAGGATCAGAAGTCTGATTAAAAACATTGTGAGCTGCAACACACACACACACACACACACACACACACACACACACAGGTCTGAGGGGAGAGCGGTACAGGAGCGGAGCAGGAAGGACAGGGATCAAGCTGGAAGTAGCTGCAACGAGGCATAGGAAGGGCACTTGCACAGGAAGTTATTCAGACGTTTCAAAAAAAAAAAAAAAAAAAAAAAAGGCAACCCCAACACAGAAATCCCGCCCCCTCCACCCTGAATTAGGGTAGAGCAATTCATGTTGTAATTGCAATTTATTATTGATTTTTAATTGAGGGGAGGGGTAGCTCAGCACAGGAGGCGGGATTTGGTTCTGTTGAACAGGCAATGGCTGGCGGCAAGCGTGTAGCAAGGATCAAAAGTGGGCATGGTCTTACCCTTTACACCTGCCCCGTCCAACTCCGCTCCTCTGTCTCTCTCTCTGTCGAACAGTTTGGGTCTAAACGCTGAATCTTTCTCTTTACCTTTCGATCCCTTCGGACGACCAGCTGCCTTCTTCTTCGACTTCCCATCTCCCTTCACTCCCAACAATGGATGCACCTCTGAGAGAGAGAAAAAGACACAGGCACAGAGAGAGAAATTTTATATACTTTAATCTTACCATGAAAACAAAGATAAAAGAAACAGGAGGAGACAGCGATGATCTCACCATCACTCGGGACGCCCTGCAGCTCAATAGTTGTAGTTCGAGCTTTCTTTTTGGGCGGAGCTCCATCAGCAGATGGTTGCTTCTGCTTCTTGTCTGTGGAGGTGTTGTGGGTGGAGCCATCCTCCGCGGTGGAACCTTGACCATCAGGAGGTGGGCCGAACGGGTTCTCCTCAGGATCCTCCACCTCAGGAGCGATAGGTAAATACAGGAGTGCCTTATAGTCCTCCAACTCCTCATCACTATCACACACACACACACACACACACACACACACACACACACACACACACACACACAAACATAGATAAATACATATATATATATATATATATATATATATATATATATATATAAAT
>JAQMYF010000023.1:13296418-13322607 GCA_030014195.1 Neosilurus mollespiculum | reverse complement strand
ACACACACACATACATACATACATACATACATACATATATATATATATATATATATATATATATAAAACTGTGTTGTCATGGTAACATTGTGCAGTGTCACATTATCTGTTTTCATCAGCACAACCAGTTCCAGGCAGTGAATATGGAGAAAAAGCAAAAGATTCTGTCTGAAAGCTTGAGTGATTATTATTATTATTATTATCATCATCATCATCATCATTACTGACCTGCTACAGAAGGCTGGGATTGGATCAACAGAAGTCACGTCCACCTCCTCATCCTCAGCAGCATTTGCTCCTGACCCACACACTCATGTTATTCTGGTAGTCTTTTCAGATATTGATTTATATGTGCATGGTATAAAATGTATAATATATATAATATAGGGGAGAGAGAGAGAGAGAGAGAGAGAGAGAGAGAGAGAGAGAGAGAGAGAGAGGGAGAGAGAGAGAGAGTTTGTGTAACCTGTTTGTTCAGGTTCACTCTTGTCCTCATCCTCAATATCAAACTCAGACTCTCTTTCTTCATACTCCACATTTTCATCCAGCTCTTTAAAGTCAGGAGCAAAGGCGCTCCAGTTCTCCTACAGAACCCAAGAGAAACACAAAAAATGTGTACAGTGTACAACACCAACTTTAGCAGTCACGTTACAGCTAGATCTGGATGTAGCTGCGTCTGGTGGAATATAGCCTGGAGTCCATTAAGAGCATCCTGAGACCATTTTCAAGACACACCAACACGCTCCTTCTTCTAGAGTTTGTTAACAACTTTATGTACATTTAGAAATACATGTCTAGTGCTGGGGCAGTGGTGGCCTGGTGGTAGGGTGCTGGATTACTGATCCCAAGGTTGGGGGTTCAAGCCCCACTATCAGTGGGATGTCACTGCTGTCCCCCCAGTGCAGCTAACTGGGTTATCAAATGCCGGCCATGTCTCTCACTGTCTATGGTGGGAGGCATGTAAAAGGACCATTGCTGATTTTCGTCAAGAGTAGGCTGCATAGTCCAGGGTGTACTCTGCCCTCGCCTGGAGTTGGTTAATAATATTAAAGTATTATATAGTATTAATACTATACAACCAGTATTAAAGAAATAATGAAAAACATAACAAGTGTAAAATCCTTCGGTTGGTCAGTGAACCCACACACACACAAAATACTATTAGACTGGGTTTATAAGCAGGTGTGCTCTTCTACAGCACAGGCTCAGGCTCTAATTTGTGAACATGATGGAGGAATTCTCTCCACATTAAATATCACTAATGATTTACTCACTCTCTCTCTCTCACACACACACACACTCACACAGCACTCTTTACTCACCACTTGGTTTTGGGCCCAAATGGAGACCACACCACTGGAGATTGAGGCGATGATTGGTCTCACAGGATGCCACTGAGCACACACAAACACACACACACACACACACACACACACACACACACACACAGGTCAGGGTAGAAATTAGGAAGGCTACCACAAATATTTTAATCATTTTTGTATTATGTATGTGTATTTTGTGTTTTAAACACAATTAAATAAAACACAATACAATTTTTAATCATGTTTCAGATTCAGAAAACTTCTGAATGTTTGTATTCAGTTTTGTTCCCTGTGAGGACGTGTGTATGTGTGTGTGTGTGTGTCTCACTGCTACATCCAGCAGCAGTTCTCCCCGTGTGCCATGAAGGATCTTCACCAAGTTCCCGATGCTTTTCTCCCAGATGTAGAGAGCATGCTGACGAGCCGAACCAGCCACAATGTACTCACCATCACCTGAGAAACAACACCGCTTCCACGGAGTCCTGTACACACACCCGGAGGCTTTCACACAATCAGAAAGACATGTATGTGCGCACGCGAGTGTGTGTGTGTGTGTGTGTGTGTGTGTGTGTGTGTGTGAGACACAGACCTGTTAACAAGGTCCTGTAGTTTCTGCATGGGTTCTGGTTCTCCGTCTCTCCCACAGGTGAGAATCTCTCTGCCATCATACACTCTGATAATGCGATCTGCTGTGTTAATTAGGAAACAGCTGAAGGAGGAGAAAGGGGACACATTAGCACAGTTATGTGCCTCTGGAGGGCAACGTAACAAATCTACTAATGAAATGAAAATGAAAACTGAAAACTGCCAACTTAAACCTGAATGAAATTTTCTCTTTGTGTTTCAGACTGAAAATCAAGTTAAATCAGCATGGCTGCTGCTCATAGAAAGTGTTTGAATAGTCCAGATGCATTTTGTTATATATGTGGAAGCTTTACTGTACCCTCTCAGAGGATGAAATTATTGACATTGTGAAGAGAGTCTACTTGTCTTACTTTAAGGTTAAACTTGGAGACCAGGACAAGTCTTGGGCTCCACATAAAGTATGCAAGCCTTGCATTGAACATTTACGACAGTGGACCAAGGGAAAGTGAGAGAAACTGGCATTAAGGCATTCCTATGGTGTGACGAGAGCCGAAGAATCATATAGATGTTGAACTGAAACTGTATAATTCCTTAAAAATCAAATACATTCCTATGCTGGATTACTACATGAGCACTTTGTACTAAAATTTGTTTGAATCATAAAATCAATTTTAATTTTTTATTTTAATATTATGAACTGATAGGTCATTGTTATCAAGTACAGACTTTTACATATTCATCACATAAATGCTTTAAGGCATTATTTGCTGGAACTTTATTGTCTGCAAATAGGTGAAAATTCTGGGGATTGTAGAGGTCATTATATTTGGATACATACTTGTTAAATATGCAGTTATGCTATACAGCAAAAATATGGTCTCCTAGCCAAAAACCATTTTGATTTTTGGATTCAGCACCTTCGAATTAGTCAAAAATAATAGTAAAATAAAATAATACTCAAAACTCAGATAAAAGTAAGCAAAAGTTGATAAAAGAGTGAAAGAGTGATATTGTTTCAACTTTTCATCTATCAACTATTATCTAACTCCAATAACTACCGAAAACAGAAGGGCTGAATGAAACTATTATTATTATTAAATACCAATTAATTACAGTATTGCCACTACTACATCAGACTCTGCAGGTCTGTGGCACACTGCTATTCGAGCCTGTGGTTATTACGGTATGTTTCACTATGCTTTGTGTTTGACTACGCTGTGGGTCTGCTTCTGGATGGAATGCGAAGAACTTTGCAGCAGGCTGATGTGAATGCAAGGTGTGTGTATGTGTGCATCCGGATTGCAGACTCACCTGCCCTTGCGTGCAAACTCAATGGATTTGATGGCGGTGGAGTTGCTGGTGCCGGTGGTCACTCTGAACGATGCCACCAAGTCCTGAGTGTTCGTGTTCAAAACCAAAATCTGTCAAAGTAAAGAGGGATGAGTGTGTGTAAAAGTGTGTGGGTGTATGCATGACTGTAAGATTGTGAGTGTGTGTGCATGCCTGTGTGCAAGTGAGTGTGTGTGTATGCTTGAGTGCATGTATGAATGTATGTGGGAGTGCATGTACGAGTGTGAGTGGGAGTGAAAGTACAAGTGTGTGCGTGTGTGTGCGTGCATGTATGAGTGTGTGATGAAATCAGTATGAATAGATAAAGACTGATAAAGTGCAGGATTGACATCATTAACATGAAACTCACTGCACCATCAGCTGTCACACACCCCTTAGCGCCCTATGTCATTTTTTTAGCCATGTTCTAACCTTGCCTTTGGCGTTTCCAGTGTAAATAAATTCCCCCCTCCTGTCGAACGACGCCACCACATTCAGGTCTGAGTCGTCATCCACTGGCAGGACCACGTGCTTGGAGTCTGAAAGCGTGAGGAGCACTGGAGCAGATTTCATCGGACACACCAGAACCTTGTCTCTAACACACACAAATACACACACAGATAATCACACACACAAGGACACACACATAAATGAGTTTCAGCCTCTATTGAAGTATCTCATGATTGGTTGAGTTGTACAAGGCAAATTTGATACAAGTGATGAGACACACACAAAGTAGGCGGAGCTTACGCTTCTCTGGGGTGGTATTGAAGTTTGAGGATAGGGGAGGGGAAGCGGAACCTCTGATCACAGTCTCCAGTGAGGACGTCCCACTGAGACACAATGTTATCTGTCGACGCACTGACCAGCTTATGTCCATCTCGACTCCAACTGTTCAACACACACACACACACACACACACACACACACACACACACAGAGTAAGACACGCGCACGTACACACTCTCAGAGACAGGCACACACTCAGTGAGACACATGCGCACAAACACTCAGGAGATGCGCACGCACATGCACTCAGTGAAAGACATGCACATGCACACACATTCAGAGACACGTGCGTGCACACACACACACACACACACACTCAGAGACATTTGTGCACATGAATACAGGAAGGTGCAGAGACGTGCACACACACACACACACACACTCAAAAACGTGCACACAAGCATACTTAGAAATGTGACGTATGCGCATGCGCACAGACAGTTGCAGTGTGCAGAGTGTGTTCTGACCAGAGTGAACAGACGGGGTGGATATGTGCACTGATGATTTTGGCGATGCCGCGTGTGAGAAAGTCCCAGATGACGATGCGTCCATCGTTACAACCAACAGCGAGCAGAGTTCCCCAACGGTTAAAGGTGCACGTCAGAGCCATGCTGATACAGTCCAGTGTACCATCGGCTTCCTGTCTCACACACACACACACACACACACACACACACACACACACACACACACACACACAGTGCACTGTAGACGGTGCTCTCTGCCCCAATCACTCTTCACCAGTAACCTTCACCTGTTTTCTAACTCACACTACCTCACTCCTTTCCTTCCCATCTGGAACAAAGCTGAATCTTCCCATGGCTCTCAGACCATAATACCTCACTTGTTTCACTGCTGTATATTTGTGTTAGAGGTAACTCTACACAGGGTTCTGGGCATTGTGTTAGCCACAATCAAAAGCCAGAGTGTCTCAGCAATGAGAACTTTCCAAAAGTATTAAATGTATACTCTAAAAAGATGAGACCAGACACCATTAGCTACACAGTCTCTGAGCTAATACCTTATTCAAAGTGTGGATTACCTGACACAATACATCAATAAATAAACCATAAAAATCTAAATCTAGTGTGCTTTTTTTGCTTAGAAAGTACAATTAGGCACCTCAGGCTCAGACATTCCATCTTGGAACTGTCTTACACACACACATGTGCGGTGCTACACACACCCTCACTTTCGCACCCCTGCTTTACTTCAGGGCAACCTCTACTGACGTGCATGTATACAAAAACATTTCCCTTCACTATTGGGGATTTCAATCTAACAATTATAGGGACACTTTTCGTTCTAAATCTACTCATAACGCCTGCACACTAACTCTCTGTCAGTCTCAAAAATGAGAAGATGTGCAGCAGGCTAACACTATGATTCTGGGCTTATTTCTCTCTGTACACCAACTACTCTATTACGTTGTTTTTGCAGAACTTCCTGGACAAGAGTGTTATCCTTGAGAAAATGTGTAAGGAATCCAATCCAATCTGAACAGGGCTACAGGCCTCCTTACCTCGGGGTAGTTCTGCCCGAAGGACTCTGCAACACAAAAACACACCACGTGAGGGAGGAAACACACAAATACACACACACTTTAGCCGTGCTTAACACTCTTAACCGTAATATTAACATTCATTTTATGTTACTGATTGTATAAAGTTGTAATTTAATTCTGTAAATAAAGTTAAAATAATAAAGCACATAAAATATAATTAATCAGTATTTAAATAAATACCACATTTTAGTCAAAGGAAATTCAGTAACTTTACAAAGCTGCGATTTGCAGAACTCATGATGAAACAATTAACACATGGACAAAAACTGCAGTGCAATGGCAAGTATTTAATCTTTTTGTTTTGGATCATTTAGAGTGTCACTGGTTTTGTTTACAAACAACGAGGAAACAAACAGGACAAAACACGGCTCATAATTTATCTCCACCTGTAGTCTGACAAATCCCGCCTCCTCTTCAAGGATTGGCTACTAAATTCCAGTCTCTTGACCTCTAATAGGCTGATATTCCACACTTCCTTATGACCCGGGCGCTGTACAATAAAAATAGCCAATGTGGGTGCAGGAGGCGGAGCTTGTCGGAATGTGGGTGTAGAAAAAATATATAGCTAAAGATTCGTTAGTTAGCACAGTTAGCTAACACATATTGAGCCGTTTACTGAAAGAGGAAATGCAGCACGAGGCACACTTACCGAGCAGTTCAAGATTCATTGTTGTTTTTATTTGCAATCAAAACCACAAAATAAAACATATAAATATTTATCGAAACAGTAACGGAATTAAAAGTACCCACAAACAGGTTTTTAAAAAATCATTCAAAATGGTCGGAGTCGAGAGCGCGACTGGCGCGCGGCTTCAGCGAAGGACCCCAAAACAGAATGACTGGACAAGTGCCTGAACAAAAATCCAGACAAACGTGCCGACAAAATTCAGCATAATTCCGAAAAGGTCTTCGTATGTTAATTCATAAATATAATTTATAAATCGTAAATATATATTCATTCATTAATATATAATATACTTCATAAAATAGTACAGTCAAAGAAGGTAACATTTATGTCCACTTAACTAAAATGCTGGTTCTAAAATAATATTAACAACCACACGGGCCCTTCGGTCTCTATTGCCGGAGCCAGAGCTTGGTCCGCATTGGTAACAACATGTCGAATTCGTTTCCAGTGGGGGTTGGACTCCGCCAAGGCTGCCCTTTATCACCAGTTCTGTTCATAATATTTATGGAGAGAATTCCAAGGTGCAGAGAGGTTCTGGTGTGGTGGCATTAGGATCTCGTCTCTGCTTTTTGCAGATGATGTCCTTTTGACTTCACTGAGCCAGGACCTCCAGCTCTCACTGGACCAACTCGCAGTGTGAAGCGAATGAGATGAGAATCGGCACCTCCAAGTCCGAGGCCATGGTTCTCAGCTGGAAAAGGGTGGAATGCACCCTCCAGGTCTGGAACAAGGTCCTGCCCCAAGTGGAGGAGTTCAAGTATCTTGGGGTCTTGTTCACGAGTGAGGAAAGGATGGAGCGGGAGATCGACAGGCGGATCGGTGCAGCCTCTGCTGTAAAGCAGAGCTTGTACCGGTCCGTCGTGGTGAAGAGGGAGCTGAGCTGGAAGGCAAAGCTCTCAATTTACCAGTCGATTTAAGTTCCTACCCTCACCTATGGTCATGAGCTTTGGGCATGACCTCCCTGGTGTGGGGTTTCGGGCATGTCCAACAGGGAAGAGACCTCGGGGCTGACCCAGAACACGCTTGGAAGGAGTGGCTGGGAAGAGGGACGTCTGGACCTCACTGCTTAGGCTGCTGCCCCTGCAACCCAACTCAGGAATAAGCGGAAGAAGATAAATGATGATGAACAATAGTAGACAACACCAATGCCCTTGTATAACGTCTTAATACATTACTTTTAGTTTTCAGAACAATGGAACCTCTTTTATAAAAGCACACACAAAAATTCTCTGGTTTATAAAAGTTTGTATATGCACGCTCTCTATATATCATAATCGTCATGAAAATGTGTGCAGGTGAACAAGCTATTTCCCTGTTTGGCCAAACGGGATTACTGCAGAATATTGAGGTTTTAGGCTTGGGTTTCACTTTATTTCTGGGGCCCCGTAAAGGCCAGGATCAGGCCAGGATTCAGGAGCTAAAGAGTTTTAGCCAATTACCCAGTTGCCATGGAAATGTTTTCCAAAATATGAGATGCAGAAGAAACAACTTCAGAGGAGGGCTTGTAAAAAACCCACTCAGACTACATTTTAAAATGTTCATTGATGAAGTTGAGCTCTCTGGAGTTACTAGCAGTCCCATGTTTCTATGCAGGACAGAGGGTATGACAAACCGCTACAAAACTGCATTCTACATCATGTCCACGGTTACTACCTCATGAAGACAACTTGTCCACGGCCAAGAGTTCTAGTTTTGACATTGTAAACATAATATTTGTTAACATTTAATCATAATTCCACCCTCTACAATCAGCACTGCGCCAAGAGCATCTGTGAGGGGTGGAACAGCAAGTTTTCAAGTCTGGTTGGTCATGCCTCATGAAACTCATCGAGTGTCTTGAGGCAGAAGCATCCACCATGGATGCTGTCCTACTCAAGGTTGAGCATGGCATCTGCCCTGTAAAGATAGTGAAGAAGGTGTACACTGAACTTCAGACCCACCTCTACAACCTGGTGATCGACCTGGAGGAAGGCAGGATGACAATTCTCAATTTCCTGCGTGGCATCAGCTTCAACATACATAGTGGACAGCCCAACAGCTAGACCTGCATCATCAAACTAACATAATGTGATCTATTTGTTTTCTTGTGATACACTGATGCATAATTTGATATTTACTCTGTAATAAGGGGGCAGTGGTGGCTCAGTGGTTAAGGCTCTGGATTACTAATCTGAAGGTTGGTGGTTCAAGCCCCAGTCCCAACAATCCGCCACTGTTGGGTCCTTGAGCAAGGCCCTTAGCCCTCAGTTGCTCAATTGTATAAAAAAAAAATTATTAATGTAAGTCACTCTGGATAAGGGTGTCTGCCAAATGCTATAAATGTAATAAAGTGTGATATTTAAGTGTCTTTTTTTTTTTTTTTTTAAATCAGGATGTAAAATGTGTTGCTAAAGCCATAAAAAAAATCTATAAAAGTTGTCATTGAACTTAAAATCCAAAACCCCCCACAAGTCTTTATTGCATGGACGAGATGTCCACATTACTATAAATGAGATATCCTGGAATGCGGTTTTGTGGATGAGTTGTCCGTCCATCAGGATGGAGAGATCTACCAAGCAATGTGAAGTGGGCAGGCTGCCTTTAAGCTGCTTCCCCACAGGAAGCGATTGAGTGACAAGCAACAAAGCACAGTCAATGAAAGCCAGAGAAATTAGAGACGAGAAGTAAAATTTTCTCATGCCATGCGAAGTGTCCGGAGTTCAACTGACCTGAACTTTCACGAGATGTGATTCGAGAGATTACCAATCAGAGCCTAAATATACTGTTGACTGACAGATGCCAGAACATTTTCGGTCAGGAAACAACAAGCATTTATTGTAGCTTATTATTATAATACTTCTTATATACTTGTCACTTATTGTTGTTTCTCTTGAAATTGTATGACTTCTCTTTCTTAATACTCAATCTCAAACTCTTCCACTTTCTACGAATCAGTGTTGCACTGCCAAGTTATCTTGCATGCACAAGTTCGTTGCTGAAGTGTAAAATTCATTCCAAACAAAAATACATTATTGGGCAGGTTTAACAAGATAAATGAAAATATCCATGAAAATATCCCTCATTTGGTTTCAGAAACTACAGGAGACACATTTGCTGTTTTGTGAAATCATGTGAATTCCTACATACTTTCCCTATTGCTACAAGAATTAGAGAATATTATTATAGAAAACATTCATACATTCATTCGTTCATTTTTCTAAGCTGCTTAATCCTAATTAGGGCTGCAGGGAGGCTGGCGCTTATCTCATTCAACTCTGGGAGAGGGCGGGGTACACCCTGGACAGCTCGCCAGCCCATAGCAAGGCCAAAATGCACACAACCCTTCACATTCACACTCATACCTAGGGCTGATTTGGAACAGCCAGTTAGCCTACAGCACATGTTTTTGGACTGTGGGAGGAAACCGGAGTACCCAGAGAAAACCCATGCAAGCACGGGGAGAATATGTAAACACCACACAGAAATGCCCGAGCCCGGGAATCGAACCCAGTCCTTGCTGTGAGGTTTACATGTAAACCACTGCTCCACCATGCTGCCTATTATAGAAAACAGGATTTATGAAAATAACAGACTGTGTTTCTGCTCCTTTTAGTAGATTATACACTTAAAAAGCTGCATTATTCATTAAAGGACCAAGAAACATTCCTTCATTTTCAAACAGCACTTCTGGGTCAGAGCGATAAACTGATGGCTGATCCATCGGGAAACAAAAAGACAGAAAAAACAATCATTGAGATCAGTTTAGTTCTTGTTCCATGGTTCATTTCAGTGATTTGTTACAAAAAGTTCATGCATTCGTTAGTTAGTCATCTCTACATCTCGGTGATGCTCTTAGCTAGAGGCGTTTCCTCCAGTTTATTTACTGAAATATTACAATTTTAGCTCACAGGCTGCGGTGAGTTATCCCAGGTGCCAGAAGTACTTCATCTGCATGTTTCAGTCTGACTTTTATTAAAAACAATTAATTTCCTTTCTGGAAGCAGTGAAAAGAAACCAATATCAAGCTAAAAACTGGGGCTAATGATTTAGCATACATTGATTTAAACAGAATGTAAAGACACCATAGTAGTGAAGACAAGACAGACCCATAAGGGACATCAACATATCATCAGATTTGTTAAATTAGACTCACTAGAACACAGCCATTTCTTTATCGATCTGTTAGAGGGTTATTGTGAAAAACTGAAATGGAGAAATAACTTTATTTTAATGAAGATAATAAAACTCCAGAGAAACGTTTGTGTTCGAGTTTTACACATCTTAATTTTATTGTATTTAAATATACAATACTGTCTGTATGAGACACCATCCAACCTGAACACACACACACACACACACACACACAACCTCAGTGTTCAGGTTGGATGTTGGTGTCTCTTATAGACTGCAATGTATTGATAAATTAAATAACACACTTATACACACACACACACACACACACACACACACACACACACACACACACAGAATGCATTAGAAGTAAAAAATGTGTGTGTGTCTGTGTGTGTTCATAAGTGTGTGTTAATGACCTGTATGTGATCAGAGTGTCAGTAAAGGGATGGTTTATACCAGTCTCCATTATGGACACACTCCCATAATCCTATTCAGCACAATGAGAGGGAGAGATAATCGTATAAAGTGAGATTACATAACTTTATTGCAATATGAAAAATGACATTACCTGATTAAACACATCCCATAATTATTACTCCACCTAAATCCTGTCTGCACACACACACACACACACACACACACTCAGATGTGTTCCCCTATTAGGTGTGTTTTTTCAAGATTACGGACCAATGAAAGAAAAAAGTTTAAAGTCAGAAATAGTAAAAAAAAAAAAAAAAATGAACTGACAGTGTGTGTGTGTGTGTGAAGTAACAGAGGTGTAGTGCTTGTCCTGAACATTATCTCAGTCCGGAGTTTATCCTCGACCCTTCGTCATCACTCCGCTTTGTCCTTCCTCTTGCCTGTAAATGGAACTTTGCTGGCCACTGTAGACACGCCCCCTGCGACAGCCGAGACACCACCCTTAACTAGGCCAGCACTCACCGAAGGTACAGAGCTGACAGCTGATTTGGTAATCTCCAAGCCTTTCCCACCCAACCAGGTGACTCCACCCACGGTTGCTCCAACCACACCCTTGGTGACGTTGAAGACGCCCCCAGTGACACGCCACAAGACTCCGGGTGCCGCGGCAACATATTCCTTACTGTCATCTGCAAAGATCAGAAATCCATCACTATATGAATGTGTGTGTGCAAATTTCACTGAGAATCTGCAAATAAACTTTAACCACTAAAGTTAACTTTCTATTCCTATAAAGGACCCTTAGCAGGTCTGTGCTCTTTGTGAAAACCGCGTTTTCTTTTCAATTCTTGTGTCATTAATAATTAATTTGTTAAAACGTGAATTATTTAAATTCTTGCATTTTGATATTCAAACACATGAGAGTGGAATGATACAGGCACAGTTATGCAGCAAAAATGCGGTTGAACTTCTGAGGCCTGTGGTATGAAAGAGAATTATTGGTTTATCTTGGTAGATTCAGGAGTAATTATAAATTCATGTTCTGCACTAAATTTCATTTTCTTCAGTGATTAACTGGTTCATTTCAGCAATGTATTCCATGTATCAGCTCTTAAATATTCCTGACTGTTTTCATATATTAGAATATTTTATTTGTTCTTATATTTCAATTCTATTTAAAATAGGAATCCATCAGATAAAATAAAGACACAACAAGAATGTTTTTTATTATGAATTGATAATTTGTTGATAAAATGCCTCTTGTCTTTATTTGATGCTCCGGTGTTGTACTTTACTGTAAGAGTTACACCCCAGTTCTGAATGACACTGACATGATCTTTCTTGAGTGATGCATGACTAGCTGTTTACTTGAAATAAGCTGCTGCCACCAAGGAGAAGAATGATGAATTAGGTTTCATGGTAATGGTCTATGTAAAAAATGTATGATAATCATATTCATTGAAAGCTCTTGCGGGCCACATAAAACAAAGTTGGCGTGCCGGATTAATGTTCTGGGTCGACCCTGGGGTCTCTTCCCGGTTGGACATGCCCGAAACACCACACAAGGTAGGCATTCGGGAAGCATTCTAATCAGATGCCCTAGCCACCTCAACTGGTCCCTCTCAATGAGGAGGAGCAGCGGTTCTACTTGGGCAAACTTCCATGCTCTCCAGGATCCTGTAGATTGTGTAGAGCTAGTCAAGAGTGCTGTGGCCAGGACAAAAATCACATTGTTCATCCTGAATCCGAGGTTCTTCCTCCTCTCCGGTACTTCTGAATAGATTTTCCCAGGTAGGCTGAGGAGTGTGATTCCACGATAGTTGGAACTCAACCTCCGGTCCCCTTTTTAAAAAGGGAAACTACCACCCCGGTTTGCCAATCCAGAGGTACAGCCTCCGATTACCACGCGATGTTGCAGAGACGTGTCAACCAAGACAGTCCTACAATATCCAGAGCCCTGAGGTATTCAGGGCAGTTCTCGTTCACCCCCAGAGCCCGGCCACTGAGGAGCTTTTTAACTACCTCGGAGACCTCCACCCCAGTAATGGGTAAATCCCCTCCTGAATCCTTAGGCTCTTCCTCTTCCACAGAGGGCATGTTGGTGGGATTGAGGAGGTCCTCAAAGTATTCCTTCCTCAAAAGTATCAGCAATCACATTATATTTGCATTACAAATTTTTTGCATTGCAAACTCGATACAAAGGAGTTCTGATGAGCAAATACCAATTAATCCTGTGCTTCCCGTAAAAGTGCCCTCTGTAAAGTATGAATGGCTGCCGTACACTATCTAGTGGACTTCCCTATTACAGAGGCAGGAATTTGGAATTTAGCCCATATTAACACTGTGAGTTAAAGGTAACTTCAGCTTATTGGCTTCCATGAGCGAGGCCCTTAACCCTCAGTTGTGTAAAAGTTCATTTCATCATCGTTTATTTTCGGAACCGTTCATTTAATTTTCTGAACCGCTTGATCCTAATTAGGGTCATGGGGAGGCTGGCTTTGTTCTATTTTTATATATAACTGTATTTATTGGTATTTATCAATTTTATAGCTGTATATAGCTTGTGTAGTTATTATTATTATCATTAATATTAGCAAGGATTTGTTCACCCAGGGCGTTACTGTGAGCACACACGCAAACACACACACACACACACACACACAAAATAAAATACACACACATATATATTTTATATTTATATTTTATAACAATTTTACTTGCAAAATATCAGTCATTTATAACAGAGCTGAATGATGGACATTTATTTGACTCTGAATGGAAAAATACAGACACAGGTATGTGATTTCATGCCATGAGGTGTGTGTGTGTGCGTGTGTGTGCATGTGTGTGTGTGTGTGTCAAAAAGAGAGAGATGTAAGGACTGTGATATTTCGTCATTTATCTACTGATCTGTTATTAAAGTTGTACATCATTAACAGTGTTATAAACACACCAAGTGTATTGCATCATTCACTTCAACACAAACACAGCAATTCCTAGGGAACTTTGTGTGTATGTGTGTGTTTGTGTGTGCTTGTGGGTTACCTGTGGTGTTTTCAGTCCCAGGTTGATGTATGTCTTGCTCTAGTGCATTGACGCTGTGCTGCGCCTCACAACTGTTCACACTCTACATGCACGCGCGCACGCACACACACACACACACACACACACACACACACACACACACACACACAGGTTAGTGATGTGATGAGCGTGTTGTTTGTTGAACTTTAACACTTCTTTGTTGTGTGTGCGTTTTTGGTTTAAACACATGTACAGATATGAATCCCGCCCCTTCACCCTCTCAATCCAAAAGCCATGCCCAGCCACCCTTTCTACTACTGTAACCATGGAAACATAGAAAGCTGGTCAGGTTCTTCTCACGTTTTCTCTAGTTCTCTGGTTTTGTGAATCTTCATCATCACTTTATTAAACAAATAGTTTTTTACTTGTAATGTTTTATCAGGTGACACTGGATGTCAGTGTTGATTGGTTCACTTTGACATGTTAAACTTTTTTGGAAGAATTCCGGTAAATGTCGGTGGAAGTGATAAAGAGGTAAAGAACTTTCCTGAACCAAAGCTGTCATTACACTGTCTTCTATGGGACTCAGGATTAATATAGAGAGGGACTGGAAATCTACATTGGCCTGGTCCAGCTTACGTGACATTCTGGGACATGCGCAGGTGAAAATGTACATTCCGAAGATGGCCAACATTGGTTCTCAATATCACTAAAGTTGTAGCTTTGACTTTTTATGCTTTCATCTGTCAAACCTGGAAATGGTAGAGAGATAATATACTGTCCAAGTTCAAAATTAAATGCAATAGTAATTTTAAAGACTGGGAAGAGCTGACTTGGAATACTGATATTTTGAGCAATAGGGATGTGAATCTAACAACAACTCATGATTCAATTCAATTCCGATTTTTTGGGTGACGATTCGATTCAGAATCGATTCTTGATTCCAACCGATTTTTGATTCATAACCATTGAACAAAGGATGCCAATTTCATGAGTAACTACATTCTTCTATAAGCCAGGAACAACTTTTCTATAAGAAAGAAAGAAATTATATTACTAGACAACTGGTTTTGTAGATGTACTGATCCGCTTTGCTCGTTCAGAGTTGGTTGGGAGTTTAGTGAAGTGATGGAGTGTGCGTTGGTCAGGAGTTGGTCATGCTGCTGCTCTGGTTCTTTTAGCCCCGGGTGATGGCGTAAGATGTGGGCTCAGAGATTTGAAGTGTTCCCAAAATACTTGACTTTTATTTTGCACACCGCATGTCATGTCAAGCTCCTTACCCGGAAATTGTAAAATCTAAAGAGCAAGCATTTGCCTTCAGCGAAGACGGCGCTGGCTGTATTGATTTTTCCTCATCCATGTCAAAGCTAGGCTAAAAGCTAGTTCTGAACCCGCCACTAACTGGAACAATTCACGACGCTGTATCTGGACAAACGGTACGCGCTGTGAGTAAGGTTGGAAATGTTTTAAAAAACGTGTTCTTAAAAATCGGTTCTTAAAAATTTGGATCGATTCAGAATGCTAATAAATAAGAATCGCGATTCAGACGTGAATCGATTTTTTTCCGGCACCCCTACTGAGTTACAGTACACAAGTACACAGATGTTGATAGCGAGTTTGATAGTAGTAGTGATGCAGACACCGGGCCAATTGAGGACGACAAGCTACAAAATCTCAGTGTCTGCAGATAGCTCTCACCCAGCAGCCATCAAATGCCAGCACCAGTGCCCTGAATGCCATTGTTCACATCCGGCGCGTTGGATCTGTTCAACTGTTCCTAATGGTGCCGCACTCATACACCGCTCCCGCTGGATTAAATGACTATGAATAAGAAATATTACCATGAATGGACATTGAATTAAGGTAGGTAGACATTTATTAAGACTTCTTAACGCTAACCGAGTTTCATTACTTTCTAATGATGAGAAAAGTGTTTTTTTTTTTAACATCAAGAAAATACTGTCACAATCTCTTTTTTGATCTTAGCTCCAAATGCCGAATTAATCATAATGCCTACAGAACACATGAATACTGCCACTACGTTTCCAACCTAGGCACACTCCTCCTGAATAAAACACAGCTGAGTAACATTACAGGATAATTAACAGGACTATTGATCATTAAAGTATTATGTGTTCAATATCACATCATATAATTATTACCATGTATAGTGAAGTACTGGTATATTTGTTGTTGATTGAAGTAAAGACATATGTATATACATATTATACAAATATATGTTTTAATATTAATATATTTACACATGGGGAATCATTTAGTCTGTGATAAGAAACAATTTAAGCTGTTAAGAACTTTAAAACAAAGATTAGAAAACAATATAAAATCAGACTGCTTCAGAAGATGAAAGCTGGCAGCTAATAATATTTCAGTATTAACTGAAATAGTAAATTAATTAAAATACAATCATTTACCTGTATAGATGATATGCTATGAGAGCTACAGTGTATATATTGTAATGTTTTTCATCCCAGAATAATGAAGTGCCCAATGAAACAAAACATATTTAACATATTTAAAATTCAAAAAGAAAAAGTCTACTTTGTTTCCATGCAGGATTTTCTCTTGTTCAGAAAAGTATAATTTACTAAACTGCACAATTTCATGAAAATCCAACTGTAGACTGGATAAGCAGTCTGGTTACCACTTCACTGTGCATGGAGCAGAGGAATGGATAACTGTACTGAGGATTAAAAAAACGAGTTTAGTTCAGGACTGAGTAATGCACAGAGCAGCACAAGTTCAGAGAAATGACTTTTTACCTTCACCATAATTTCTGCAGGTTTATGGAACGGATCGTCAGTGTACCGTCAGATGATTCATCTAAACCGACTCACTGAATTATTCCATTAAACGCTGAGGAACTTCACCAACAGCTCTCTGAATACCTAACACACTCACTCACTCTCTCTCTCTCTCTCTCTCTCGCTCTCTCTGTCTGTCGACGTGGCGCTGCTCTCTCTCTCTCTCTCCCTCTCTCTCTCTCTCGCTCTCTCCCAACCCGGATCTTGCGTCATCACTTGACTAACGTTGCATCGGTTCTTTTCTAGAAGACTCCCTGAGTGAGTCGATTGACTCCCGAATGTGACCCTCAGCATAACTTCACCAGGAGCTCCACATTGTTCTTGTTGTATTTCATTAGTATTAGTTATAGATCATGTTTGTGGTTGATCAATAAACTGCTTTAAGACTGAATGTGTTTTATTGGCCCAAATTGATTGAACATTTTATTGGCCTCTTTATAAATTAATAGCCTTTATTATGTGAATAAAATTACAAAATAATTTGCTATGAGTTAATACTATAGTATTTGTACAATATAAAGTAATTTTAGTGTGTGCTACAAAGCCAAAACCATTATTTCTAGATGCTTCTCTGGGAGCTGAATCAAACGTACCATACTTCAAAGAATCGTTCAAAAGAACCGAATTAGTAAAGTGATTCATAACAGGGGGCAGTGGTGGCCCGGTGGTAGGGTGCTGGATTATTGATCCCAAGGTCGGGGGTTCAATCCCCACTGTCACCCGGTTGTCACTGCTGTTCCCCCAGTGCAGCTAACTGGGTTATCAAAGGCCGGCCATGTTTCTCACTGTCTGTGGTGAGAGGCATGTAAAAGAACCATTGCTGATTTTCGTCAAGAGTACGCCGCATTGTCGTCAGCGTGTTTCTGCCCTGCAATGGCCTGTGGGCCTCGCCCAGAGTCGGCTGAGACCAGCATCCCTGCGGCCCTAATTAGGATTAAGCGGTTCAGTAAATGAATGCTCTGACTGGCTGAGAAGCTGCTAGTTAATTAATATTTGTGATGATAATTTGAATTAACATAGAATTATGTCTACTTCAATAAATATTGGTTTATATCAGAACTTTGTCTTATTTTTGCAACACTTTCATCATATTTATATTGCAAAAGTAACACCCACACCCTTGCTTTCACAGTTCCAGAAAATATGACATTCTTTCTCAATTGCCTAATCATAAAAACTTTTTTCCTAAAGTTGACCAAAGGTTCTTCAAACCTAAAGCAGCTCATCATCATCCACTGTAGAGCACAGCACTGTGTAAAAAATAAAAATTAAACAAAATTGAACTAAATTACTTTAATTGCTTTCAACAAATTGATTATTTTTTATTTAAAATGAATTATCTCTGGCCTGGTCCCTGGAAATTTAAACATTCCGGGGCTGCACAGTGGCATGGTGCTTAGCACATCCACCTCACAGCAAGAAGGTCCTGGGTTCGAATCCGGGCTTGGGCTTTTCTGTGCGTAATTTGCACGTTCTCCCCTAGGTGTGAGTGTGTGGGTGAATGGTTGTGTGTGTGTGTGTGTGTGTGTGTTGGTCCTGCGATGGTCTGCCAAACTGATCAGGGAGTTCCTCGCCTTCGACCAGTGATAGGCTCCAGCCCCCCCATGACCCTAATAGGATTAAACAGTTCGGCAAATTAGTGACTGAGTGAACTCATTTTATGTGGCTACACATTATTTTTATTTAAAATTTCACCAACACATCATCTAGTATACAGACTAGTATTTGACATACACAGAATGCTAAATATATATAATATAAATATAAATATAAAAAAATATAAATACTATTTTGTAAAATTATAAATAATTATACAATATTTATAAAATAATACAATAAGTAAACTATATTGTAACTTCATATATATATTCATATTGTTACCTGTATGTGACAGTAAAACTTGAAAGCTTGAAAACTTATATTTCAATTTTATTTAAAATAGGAATCCATCAGATAAAATAAAGATACAACAAGAGTATTTTTATTATGAATGAATAATTCGATGATGACACGCCACTTGTCTTTATTTGATGCCCGGTGTTGTACTTTAGTGTAAGAGTTATTTTAAACTCATAATATCCTACTGCACATTCCTCTTCTGAAAAATACGGAGCGCGCGCCATGATTTCAAAGCTGTTTTTCCCTTCAGACACGCCCCTTTTACATGAACGCGCACAAACTCCGCTGATTTTAACACCGATTTAATTTATTGGCTTCTTCGTCGCCTTCATATCCGATTAACACCAGTGTAGGAGGTCAGGGTTTAGTAACACCGACTTCACTCAATAACCCCATGTTAACCCTCGGGAAGTTTATTTACTTCACTACATAAGCCCTACCGGAGGGCTGGTTGAGACGCAGTGTAAGTTGCCATGGCAACACACCTCGCGGAAAGCCTACTCAGCTTTGATCGCACCGGTAATCCGGAAGTTACGCCCGACATCTCAAAGTCACTCCTGAATTTACAGACCAGTCCACGCGCTTCGGGTCACAGGTCTGAGAGCTCACCTGAACCAGACGGAGGGTTTAAACCACAGCACACGGTGAGTTTCCACCGACCGGTCTCTCTCTCTCTCTCTTTCTCTCTCCCCCTTTTCTTTCTCTCTTTCTCCCTCTTTCTCGCTCTTTTTCTTTCTCCCTCTCTTTCTCTCTGTTTTCTTTCTCCCTTTCTTTCTCTCTCCCCCTTTTCTTTCTCCCTCTTTCTTTTCTTTCTCTCTTTCTCTCTCCCCCTTTTCTTTCTCCTCTCTCTTTTCTTTCTCCCGCTGTCTTTTTTCTCTCTTTTTTTTCTCACCCTCCCTCTTTCTCTCTCTTAAGTACATCAGCAGTAAATGATAGGGAGCATACAGAGGGTTCAGTATTTTAGGGAGCACGTGAGAAGGAAATAATAGTGGTTTCATCGTTTGATTATAATCTGTGTGCATGTGGTTTATTCTAAATATAGGTTATAACCTCTCATTCATTCTCTCTCTTTCACGCGCGCGCGTGTGTGTGCGTGCGTGTGTGCGTGCGTGCGTGTGTGTATATATGTGGGGAGGGGGAGTTTGCTCTTTATATATATAAGGGTCAAAAACAGAATGTGGTAACTATAGACCAGTCTCAGTTCTCTGCGTTCTAAGGTATTAGAAAGAAATGTCTATAACCAGTTATATGAATATGTGCAAAACAACAGTTTGTTGTACCACTTACAGTCAGGCTTTAGGCAGTCACATTCAACAGACTCATGTTTACTATATTTAATAGATAATTTAAAATGTCAGTTTGATCAAGGAAATTATTGTGTCATGGTACTTTTGGATTTACAAATAGCATTTGATGCTGTTAATCATGAAATTTTATTGTATAAATTAAAAGCTATTGGATGTCGTGATAACATTGTTGATTGGATGTGTTCATATTTAACAGGTAGAGAACAAATAGTGATTATAAATGGAGTTATGTCAGAAACAGCAGAAATATCGTGTGGTACACTTCAGTGCAGCATACTTGGACCTTTATTGTTTTTAATTTATGTGAATGATATGAAATCGGCCATCACCTGTGAGCTTTTGTTATATGCAGATGATTCTGCTCTCTTAGTCTCCGGTAAAGGTGTTCATATTATAGAACAATCAATGAGTACTGAGCTATCAAAGGTATATGATTGGATGGTTGATAAATAATTGTCTCTCCATCTGGGTAAAACAGAATCCATCTTGTTTAGCTCAAAACGAAAACCCAATAATAATAATAATAATAATTCTTCAAAAATTGAGAACAAAATATCTTGGAGCTATCATTGATGATCATGTTTCATCAGAACACATGGCTCGATTGGTTATCCAAAAAGTCAGTTCTAGAATTAAATTTCTGGCCCATAAATCAAAATTTCTAGATGGAGACACAAAGACGTTATTAGCTAACACTTTGGTTCAGTGTCACTTTGACTACTCGTGTTCATCTCGGTACAGTGGTCTTACACAAAAACTGAAATGTAAACTACAAACTTGTCAAAATGAACTTATCCGAGTTGTTCATTCCTGTACCCATATTGATTGTAACCACTTCAACTAATTAAACCGGTTGCCTATTGAAAAACGGGTTGTTCAACTAAAACTAAACCATGTATAATCACACTGTAAATAATACATCTCCATCGTATCTTTCATCTTTTTTTACAGCTGTTAAAAAAACATTGTCATGTTGCACGGTCCAGTTCTGCTTCAGCTTTAATATTCTTACAGATGGTCTCACATGTTGCGCAAGCACCCTCTGATACACAGTGAAATTCATGGTGGATCCTATGATTGTGAGCTGTGCATGTCCTGCTGCAGCAAAGCAGCCCCAAACCATGAGACTCCCACCTCCGTGCTTCACAGCTGGTATGAGGTTCTTTCCCCAGTATGCTGTATTTGGTTTACGCCAAACATGTCATCTGTTCTGGTGTCCAGAAAATTCAGCTTTGGACTCTTCTGTCCATAGAACATTATTCCAGAAGCTCAGTTCTTTGTCTAAATTCTCTCTGGCAAACTTCAGTCTGGCCTTGCTGTTTTTCTTAGACAGCAAAGGTTTCCTCCTTGGTTTAACTTGCCCACCTCCCATGCAAGTTAAACTCTTTCTTATTGTAGAGGCATACACTTTCACATCAATAGTAGCCAGAGCCTGCTGTAGATCCCATGATGATATTTTAGGGTTTTTGGAGACCTCTTTTAGCATCTTGCGGTCTGCTCTCGGGGTGAACTTGCTAGGACGACCAGACCTGGGCCTGTTGGCAGTCGTTTTGATAGCCCTCCACTTGTTGACTATTTTCCGGACAGTGGAATGGCTGATTTCAAAATCTTTTGAGATCAGGAACACACCAAACTAAATGTCTGATGTTTAAATAAGACAAACCTCATTCAGAATGCTTAGTAATGATCTTCTAATCATGTGCACCTGATGTGATAAACCGGTGTGTGAGTTGAGCTATTTTAAGTGCTGATGAATGTGAGGGTGTCCTAACTTTTTCCTCATTATAATATGCATTTTGTAGGATTACATTTCACAGAAGGTCTCAAACTCTTTTCTTCAGTTTTAATTGCTTTGTTATATTATTTAAACTTCTCAGTATTAAATATCTATATATCCAAACTTTTTACAAAAATACACAAACTTTCATAGGGTGTTGTAATTTTTTGTGTATATATAAGATATACAGTCTCACACCCACACACACACACACACACACACACACACACACACACCCTTTTATCCTCAGTTACTGTTTGCTTCTCTCTCTCACTTTCATTACAACCACAGTGTGCTCGCTTCCTGATAGAGAGCAAAAATAAAAGCCCCCAATCAGCCCCCCCCAATCCTTACAGTGATTAGGGGACATACACACAGTTTATCTTTTCTGAGCAATTCGAGAAAGTGTGTGCGTGTGTATATGTATTAGGTTTATAATTGTATGCATTGTTCTGTCTGTCTGTCTGTCTTTCTTTTTCTTTGTAGTTGATGCCTGATATTGGAGTAGAGTGATGAAGAAGCTCAAACCACTGTTCTCCTCTCTGCAGGACAAACTGCACAAAGACAGTGAGCACACACATACACACACACACACACACACACACACGCAGAGAACACATGAGTGTGATAAGTAGAACATTGTGTGTGATGACCTTTACTGTGTGAATGATCATTATGTGCTTTTTAAACAACAAATAACACTGAAATCACATCTGAAAGTAGACCGTGGTTGGTGTGTGTGTGTGTGTGTGTGTGTGTGTGTGTGTGTGTGTGTGTGTGTGCATGCATAGAAGGTGAGAAGGTGTCTGCTCCTCCCGTTGATGCTCCATCGCCTTCTGAGTGCACACAGACATCTGAACAGCTACCGTTCTTTGAGTACCTGGTGGTAGTGACCCTGAAGAAGAGGAGAGGCAGGGATGAAGGCTATGAGCCAAAGATCATCTATGAATTCCCCAAAGCTACTAGCCAATCACAGCACAAGGAAGAGGAGCTCCGTCTACAGGCCATCACACTCTTCTGCTTCCCCGAGGGGGTCAACTGGGTCCCACTAACTGAGTACCACAGGTCACTTACTCTTACACACACACACACTATGTTTTGATTGTTGGTATTAATTTATCTCTCTCTCTCTGCAGTGAGACATTCTCATTCGTTCTGACTGAGATAGACGGCAGTAGGAGGAATGGGTACTGCAGGAGACTGCTGGTATACACACACACACACACACACACATTCACACTCAGACATCTTAGGGTCAGCATTTTTACTGTAACACCAAGGCATTATAAGAGTGTAATGGGATATTACTGTGTGTGTGTGTGTGTGTGTGTGTGAGTGATAGCCCCTAGGGGAAGGAGCACGCCCCCCAGAGGCCTACTGCATCATCAGCACCCTCGCCTGCTTCAGCCTCTTCTCTAAAGTAATGACGGTCTCTCTCTTTCACTCTCTGTCTGTCTCTGTTTGTGTTCAGTAGAAAATACTTTAGTAAATGTGTGTTTGTGTGTAGATCTTTGATGAGGTGGAGAAGAGGCGTCAGATCTCCATGGCAATGATTTATCCATTCATGCAGAGTCTCAGAGAAACGCAATTTCCTGGTCCAGGAAAAACCGTCACAATCAAGAGCTTCATCCCTGAGTCTGGGACAGAGGTATACACACACACACACACACACACACACACACAAAGACAACCTGTTTGTCCATACAGTGTGTGGTGTGATGTAGTGATTCACTCAGACAGGTCTGATAACACTGACACCCTGCAGAAACAATGAAAATTCTGTTCACATTCTGGTCACACACCCACCACTTACCCTGGGTCTAGACTGGGGCACAATGTCCACGATCTCCATGATATGAGTGAATCGTGATGAGCGTGGGGTGTCGTGGGATCCAATCATGATAATCTTGAGGAAACTTAGTGGAATCGTGATGATCTTGAGGAAACTTGGTGGATTTGTGATTATAGTCAAAAATTTTGCCATGATTATTTTGCTGTATTTCGATTTGAGAACATGGGAAGAGAGCGCAGTAGAGCTTAAAAGACTTTAACAGACCCTAACAATGCGTAACAGAGCTTGATGCACCATCTTAGGGGATCTTGATGAACTTGGCAACACGATTCCTTCAAGTTTCATCTCCCGGATGCGAGTTGCCTCCTTTTTATACCACAGTCGTACTGCAGGCGTGCTCATAACTAGTGAATCTCCTGACTTTTTTGAATCTCAGAGATCACAGACATCGTGCCCCTGTGTAAATCCAGGGTTAGACTCTGCTGCCACCACTAGCGGGACTGTAGCCACTTTGTATGATGGGGTGATTTTATATTATTATTTTTAATAGAATTCACTCTCTGACTGTCATCCTCACTCATGTTAAAGCTGTCTGCAGATCTTCTCTTTATTTACTGTGATCGCATGCACAGGCGACCATTATTATCCATCAGAACAACCCCCCACCCCCACCCCTTGCACTTCTCCTCCCACTTTCTGAGCCGAAACCAACTTCACCAGATTAGTGTGATTTATTCAAGTTTCGACTGATACAATAGTTTTTTCATTGTTTTTTTTCCAGTGCAATGAACAGTGTTGGAAATAAACTGCTCCAGCTCAGACACACTACATCAGCAATAAAAACATTATTTCATATCTCTGAACAGCACACACACACACAAACACACACACACACGTGTGCGTGCACGCGATGAGCTGTACCTGTGTTTTAATCTGTGGAGTAATTCCACATTGCTCTTTTTCATGAGGAAGTGTATGCCTAGTTTCCTCCACACTTCCTCTTTCTGACTCATAGTGCTGACGGATAGGTGATCATCAGTGCTGGATGATTACTGCCCTCTTACCGCGTCTACGGTCATCATGGTGATGTGTGTGTGTGCACGCTGGTATGTTTCTATAACTTCTTGATCGAAAGCAGATAATCAGCTTATGCGCAGACTTTCTTTTTAATATCTGGATCTTTTAGGGTTACTGAGGTATCATCAACAGAAGAGTTGATGTAGAAATGTAGACCTTCACACAGTTCACTCCTGGGAACGGTACTGCCTGGGGTTATGGTCCTGCTTTCCTCCTAAACACACGAACATGCACAGAACCAGGGACCTAACAGCACCTCTCCCTCTCTTGCTCTCTCTCTCTCTCTCTCTCTCTCTCTCTGTCTCTGTAGATAATCACTCTCACTCGGCCAGTGGATTCGTGGTTGGAACATGTAGAATTTTGTTCGCTGTTTCTGTGTTTATCCGATGAAGAAATTCTGCAAATTTTTGCTGCCATTGTGCTGGAACGACGAATCATCTTCATCGCTGATGAGCTCAGGTGGCCAATCAGACCCTATGTATACACACACAAACACACACAGTGTGACACTGGCTGAAATAAACAGGACCAAAAGGGAGTTTGTTTTTGCTCTTGTGTGTGTGTGTGTGTGTGTGTGTGTGCAGCACTCTTTCTCAGGTGTTACATGCCTTTGCTGCTCTGCTCTTCCCCTTCATCTGGCAGCACACATTCATCTCCATCGTCCCGAAAGTTCTCATCGATGTTTATTTGGCACCGACGCCATACCTCCTTGGCATCCAGAGGAACCTGCTGGACCAGCTCACTGAGCACACTGATGTAAGTGTGTGTGTGTGTGTGCGCCTGTGTGTGGGTGTGTGTATGTGTGTAATTAACAGGAAGAATGGAATAATCCAATAGTGGGTGTTTGTTTGTCACTTCATGAGCTGTGTCCCAAATCAGCAGCACTGAACTATAAATAGTCTCAGAGTTGTTAACAGGCTTTACCCCAGTGAAGAATTCTGTTTCCATGGCAACTGTGCATGGAGAAACAAGCTAAATAGCACAATATATTGTATATGACACACACACACACACACACACACACACACACACACATACACTTACTTTTTTGTTTGGTTCCACAGCTGTTTATTGTTGACCTGACCAGCCAATCAGAGAGCAAATTCATCACCAGAGTGAGTTCATCACACACTCACACACACACAATCAAGACATACCATGGTCTCTGTCTACACACATTGCTTCTAATCATGATGTTGGTCCACACCATTTACACTGTGGTCCTTCTTCCAAAATGTCTTACTGTAGATTGGGGATGAGGACACGCTGATCCCCAGCAGATTGCAGGAGGAGCTGCTACAGGATCTCAGCAAACGGCAACACGATGCCAGTGAGTACTACCCACTAAACTGTCCACCCAATGAACATTTCCCCTGACTGTGCTAACTCCACCCCACTGTTTACTTTCCCCAGTGTCCAGAGTAGTATTTTTTGTACTATTTATTTGTGCAAATTTAAGGTTCTGCCTACATTGTATCGGTTATAATTTTACTCAAAATCATTTACTGAATAAACAAACATGGCCGCTGACGTGTGAACGCTGGTTAGTTGATTAGATTTGGTTATTTCGTCCATTTTTATAAACTTAATTGTTCAAAGTGTTAGCCCTGCGATGGCCTGGCGAGCTGTCCAGGGTGTACTCTGCCTTCACCCAGAGTCGGCTGAGATGGGCACCAGCCTC
>JAQMYF010000023.1:13247520-13259338 GCA_030014195.1 Neosilurus mollespiculum | reverse complement strand
AATCACACTCGCCATGAATTGGAATCACACTCGACATGAATCGGAATCACACTCGCTCTGCATCGAAATCACACTCGTCATGAATTGGAATCACACTCGACATGAATCGGAAACACACTCGCTCTAAATCAGGATCACACTCGCCCTGATTCAGGATCACACTTGCCATGAATCAGAATCACACAGCTCTGAATCAGAATCACACCCATTCTAAACTAGAACTTGTGTACTTTGTATAATAAACTGTGTGTGTGTTTTTTTTGGATAGACATGGCGATGCGAGGACACACCTCTGGGTCATTAATGAGTAATCACACAAAGGAGAAAGTGACCATGGCCAAGGTGACTCTGGAGAACTTCTACAGCACACTGACCACACAGCACGAGGAGAGAGAGATGAGGTACATGCATACACACACACACACACACACAGAAGAGTAAAATGTGTTTTTCTATGTGACTTCATTAATAATGAAATATGTTTTTGCTTTTTATTACCTTCTTAGGAACACTCAAAAAAGAAATGTTCACCCCTCACACAACTTTGCACACCTACAAACCCACATACTAACGTACTCTCCGCATTGACCAGGACAAGAGAAAGTGTGTTATTGTGTGTGCTACTCCACACCTTTCAGGATGTTCTGGGTCTTTTGTTATTATTGTAGAAACACACTGAATCACACACTCATTATGACTCAGTTCCTTATTATCAATTACAGACAGAGTCACTGATTCACTGACTGTGAACTTTAGGGATCTCGAGTGTGTGTGTGTGTGTGTGTATGTGTGTGTGTAGCTTGATTTTTGATTTGTTTTTTATGTGTGTTTTCTATTCAGGCAGCAAAAACTGGAGAAGGTGATGGATGAAGAAGGGCTTCCTGATGAAGAGGTGTGGATCTGTCCTGAACCACACTCTTTACTGTGTTATAAGGCCAATCCATGGTTACAAATTTATAGTGCATTATGTGTAATTTGTATCTGCTAGGTGGAATGATGCACTGCATAATAAACAGGAAGTGGTGTAGTGAGGACACAGTGTAGTGAACAATATGATTAGCCTGAGAGAGAGATAGGTAGCATGGTGGAGTTTACTGAGGTACCTCGGGGTGTAGTGAGGTACACTGAGGTCTAGTGCGGTACACTGGGATGAAGTGAGGTACAGTGATGTGTAGTGAGGTATACTACAGTTTAATGGGGTATATTAAGGTGTAGTGAGGTACACTGGGGTGTAGTAAGACACTTTGTGGTGTAGTGAGGAACATTGGGGTGTAGTAAGGTACATTGCAGTGTAGTGAGATACATCTTCGGTGTAGTGAGATACACTGGGGTGTAATGATGTACATTGTGGTGTTATAAGGTACACTGGGGTGTAATGACGTACACTGGGTGTAAAGATGGAAAATTGCAGTGTAGTGAGGTGCACTGAGGTGTAATGAGATATTGAGGTATAGAGGTACATGGGGTGTAGTGGGGTTCATTAGGGTGTAGTGAGGCATATTGGGGTGTAATAAGGTATACTGGGGTGTTGGGAGGTACACTGGTGTGTTGTGAGGTACACTGGCATGTAGTGTGAGTGAAGTGTGTTTTGTCCCCTGCAGAAGCAAATGAGACGCTTTCAGCATGCCAAGAAGGAGACGGAGTTCCTGCGCTTGAAGAGGACTAGGCTCGGCTTAGAAGACTTTGATTCTCTTAAAGTGATTGGGAGAGGAGCATTTGGAGAGGTACAACACACTGCACATAATACACAACACACTGCACACTACATACTACACACAACGCACAACAACACTGCACACGACACACTGCATACAAAACATACTGCATACAGTGCACAAAAACACTACACGACAACTCACAACAACTCACTGTGTAGATTAGTAGACTACTGGTGATGAGACACAAGTGAGGCCTGTCACATTCTATAACCCCATTTCCAAAAAAGTCGGGACACTGTGTAAAATGTAAGTTAAACAGAATATTTTTCAAATTGCAATAGAACAAAGAAAACTTATCACATGTTGACAGAGACACATTTTACTATTTATATTTTCTGAAAATAATTACCTAATTTTGAATTTGATGGCAGTAGCATGTCTCAAAGTTGGGATGGGGCAACAAATGGCTGGGAAAGTGTGTAGCACTAAAAAGAAACCGCCGGGGGAACATTTGGCAATAAATTTGGTTAACTGGCAACAGATTATATGATCTTGAGGTATAAAAGAACATCTGGGCAGAGGTTTACCAATGTGCCAGAAAAAATTCATTCACAAATTGTGGAAGAATTTTAAAATAATGTTCCTCAATGTAAAATTGTGAAGACTTTGAATATCCCATCAACATATATCATTATCAACAAAGGATTCGGAGAACCTGGAGAAATCTCTGTGCACAAGGGGAAAGGAATCAATATTGGTTGGCTGTGATCTTCGGGCCCTCTGGCAGCACTGCATTTAAAACAGGCTTGATTCTGTCAGAAACTATTCCAGAAATCAGTGTCAGTGAACACAGTCTGCAGAGATGGAGGATATGTTAACCTGCATTTGTGGACAGCATGGAAAACTGTTGGTGTGTGTGTGTGTGTTCCTCAGGTGCGCTTGGTGCAAAAGAAGGACACAGGCCATGTTTATGCCATGAAGATCCTGCGTAAAGCCGACATGTTAGAAAAAGAACAGGTAATAATATGAACACTGAAAACGCTTTTCACCTGTCTGTGTGTCTGTATATCTCCTTCCATAATCTCACCCCGACACACACCCCACCCAAACAAACACACACAAACACACCCCTTAGTTATTCATTTTTTTTTATATATATATATACTGTACTAATCCCACAAGGGAAATTTTTGGCTTTTAACTCCTCCAAAGTGAGCACACACACACGCACACACACACACTGGAGCAGTGGGCTGCCACACATTGCGGCACCCAGAGAGCACTTGGGGGTTAGGTGCCTTGCTCAAGGGCACTTTAGCCATAAAGGTGGAGGAAGGGAGGGTACGGCTCACTCCCCCACTGCCACATATTTTTCCTGCTGGTTTGGGAACTGAACCAGCAACCCCCACTAGCGACCTGCTTCTCTAACCATTAGGCCATGGCTGATCCCATATAAATATATACAGTGGTGTGAAAAAGTGTTTGCCCCCTTCTTGATTTCTTATTTTTTCATGTTTGTCACACTTAAATGTTTCAGATCATCAAACAAATTTAAATATTAGTCAAAGACAACACAAGTAAACACAAAATGTAGTTTTTAAGGTTTTTATTATTAAGGGAGTGTGAAAAAGTGACACCCCCCCCCTGTTAAAATGTAACATAACTATGGTTTATCACACCTGAGTTCAATTTCTCTAGCCACACCCATGCCTGATTACTGCCACACCTGTTCTCAATCAAGAAATCACTTAAATCTGACCTGCCTGACAAAGTGAAGTAGACCAAAAGATCCTCAAAAGCTAGACATCATGCCAAGATCCAAAGAATTTCAGGAACAAATGAGAAAGAAAGTAATTGTGATCTGTCAATCTGGAAAATGTTATGAAGCCATTTCTAAAGCTTTGGGACTCCAGCGAACCACAGTGAGAGCCATTATCCACAAATGGTGAAAACATGGAAAATTTTACCCCAAAAAGCGCCGCAACGACTCATTCAAGAGGTCACAAAAGACCCACAACAACATCCAAAGAACTGCAGGCCTCACTTGCCTCAGTTAAGGTCAGTGCTCGTGACTCCACCATAAGAAAGAGACTGGGCAAAAATGGCCTGCATGGCAGAGTTCCAAGACAAAAACCACTGCTGAACAAAAAGAACATTAAGGCTCATCTCAGTTTTGCCGGAAAACATGTTGAAGGTTTCCAAGACTTTTGGGAAAATACTCTGTGGACTGATGAGACAAACGCTGAATTTTTAGGAAGGTGTGTGTCCCATCACATCTGGCGTAAAAGTAACACCGCATTTCAGAAAAAGAACATCACACCAACCGTAAAATATAGTGGTGGTAGTGTGATGGTCTGGGGCTGTTTTGCTGCTTCAGGACCTGGAAGACTTTCTGTGTTAAATGGAACCATGAATTCTGCTGTTTACCGAAAAATCCTGAAGGAGAATGTCTGGCCATCTGTTTGTGACCTCAAGCTGAAACGAGCTTGGGTTCTGCAGCAGGACAATGATCCAAAACACACCAGCAAGTCCACCTCTGACTGGCTGAAGAAAAACAAAATGAAGACTTTGGAGTGGCCTAGTCAAAGTCCTGACCGGAATCCTATTTAGATGTTGTGGCATGACCTTAAAAAGGCGGTTCATGCTCGAAAACCCTCCAATATGGCTGAATTACAACAATTCTGCAAAGATGAGTGGGCCAAATTTCTTCCACAGTGCTGTAAAAGACTCATTGCAAGTCATCGTAAAACGCTTGATTGCCGTTGTTGCTGGTAAGGGTGGCCCAACCAGCTATTAGGTTAGGTGGCAATCGCTTTTTCACACAGGGCCATGTAGGTTTGGATTTTTTTTCCTCCCTTAATAATGAAAACCTTCATTTAAAAACTACATTTTGTGTTTACTTGTGTTGTCTTTGACTAAAATTTAAATTTGTTTAATGATCTGAAACATTTGTGTGACAAACATGCAAAAAATAAGAAATCAGGAACACTTTTTCACACCACTGTATTTACACACACTCATCATCTCACCTCTCTCTCTCTCTCTCTCTCTCTCTCTCTCTCTCTCTCTCTCTCTCTGTCAGGTGGCTCATATACGTGCTGAGAGAGATATACTGGTTCAGGCAGACAGTCTGTGGGCAGTGAAGATGTTCTATAGTTTCCAGGATAAGCAGAATCTTTACCTGCTTATGGAGTTCCTACCAGGAGGTGCCCCACCAACACACACACACACACACACACACACACACACACACACACACACACTCTTGCTCTCTCTTTCTCTCTTTCTCACTTGCACACACAAATACAAGACAGCAGTGCATGTGTAGTATTGAGTTGTAGTTGTCACTGCTCCCCCTGTAGGTGATATGATGACACTGCTAATGAAGAAAGACACTCTAACGGAGGAGGAGACTCAGTTTTATGTGGCTGAAACCGTTCTGGCCATCGACTCCATCCACCAACTCGGTTTCATCCACCGAGACATCAAACCTGATAATATACTGCTTGACTCAAAGGTCTCTCTCTCTCTCTCTCTCTCTCTCTCTCTCTCTCTCTCTCCCCCCACACCTATTTCCTCTTCTTCTTTTTATCTTCCTCTTTTCTTACTTACTACAACACACTGAGTTACAATAAGTTTTACTTGTGTGTGTGTGTGTGTGTGTGTGTGTGTGTGTGCTACAGGGTCATGTTAAACTCTCGGATTTCGGTCTGTGTACTGGACTTAAGAAAGCTCATCGTACAGAGTTCTACAGAAACCTGAGTCACAGCCTCACCACTGACTTCAGTGAGTGCTGCTCTATTTCCCAGCATGCACTGGAGTTCATCTCCACCTCTCACTGAACTGTGTATGTGTGTGTGTGTGTGTGTGTGTGTGTGTGTGTGTGTGTGTGTGTGTGATCCTCAGCCTCCCAGAATATGAACTCTAAGAGGAAAGCAGAAACATGGAAGCGCAATAGGAGGCAGCTGGTAATAACACATGAATTAGAAATGGGCATTTCCCTACCGAATGAGTCTAGGTTTATAGAATTTCCAAATCTACAGTTAATTCTATTTTTTTTTTTCAACAATATGTTTATTGAAGGTTTTATAGAAATACAAAAAGAAAACCACACTGACACACATGATTACAACAATATACAAAGACTAGGTACATTTAGTAAAGGCACTTGGGCCCATGAGAGACCATCCAGGTTTCATAAAAGAATCTTCACAGATTATAGCATATGACTGTGGTCCTGTACAGGGAATTATTATGCTGTTTCCTGCAGTAAATAAGACAAATCATTGTTCTTAATATACTGAATGTAACACCCCACACTTTCTGAAAAATTTCTTGTTTATCTTTTAGTATATATGTAATTTTCTCCAGTGGTAAACATAAAGACACTTCTTTGAACCATTGTATAATACTTGGTTTGCCAATCTTTTTCCATGTTAGAGCTATCACTCTCTTTGCTTGTAATATTCCCGTGTTTATGAAGATTTTTTCATAGTGATTTATATTATGTCCTACAGGGTATAAGGCCAGTATGAAAAATTTGGGTTCCAACACTAGTCTTATTGACAAGATCTCCTGTATTATTACTCTAAGTTAATTCTATTTAAAATAAGGGATGATGTGTTAACTTTGTTGTCAGTCTCGAGAAACATGTAAGCAATCATCATCTCAACAGAAAGTAATGCTTAAAGGGGTTGAGCTCTGTGATGTGTTATTATCTCACTGTACCTTTTACTACACTGCACTCGTTCTGAAGGGATGCGCCACATTCTTTCTGTCTTTTTGTCTGTGTGTCAGTGAGCTGTGTATTTCATCTGTGTGTGTGGGCTTGTTGCTTGTGTGTGTGTATGTGTGTGTGTGTGTGTGTGTGTTTCAGGCATTTTCCACTGTGGGAACTCCAGACTACATTGCTCCAGAGGTGTTTATGCAGACAGGCTACAACAAGCTCTGTGATTGGTGGAGTCTGGGTGTCATTATGTACGAGATGCTGATTGGTGGGTGAAGTTGTTTTAGCTGTGCTTACTCTTCACCTGTATTTAATGGTTTCCTGTGTTTCTAATGATTCTACACACAGTCTGAGGTTTATAATATTAGTTGAATAAATGTAACCATGGCAACAACTGTCAATCTCCCATTCTCTGAAATTGTGTGTGTGTGTTTGCAGGATATCCACCATTTTGTTCTGAGACTCCTCAGGAAACGTATAAAAAGGTGATGAACTGGAAGGAGACACTGGTTTTTCCCCCTGAGGTGCCGATCTCTGACAGAGCCAAACACCTCATCCTCAGGTAGTTCACATCTGCACTTGCTATGTCTCACTGTCAACCCCCTATTTCCCACTCCCTACTCCCTAACCCCTACCCCTTAAATCCTACTCCCTGCTCCCTACCACCAACCCTCTGCCATTACTCCCTAACCCTTACTCCCTATCCTCCCTTTCACCTACCTCCACCCACTATCACCTATTTCTGAACCCCTAATCCCTATTCCATATCCCCTATTACCTACTTCTGACCACCTACCCCTATTCCGTACACGATTCCCTCTACCACCTACACCCTACTCCTTAACCTGTACCCCTTACTCCCTAATCCCAAACACCTATTTTCTACCCCCTTACTCTATATCACCTACTCCCTATCACATACGTCCTACACCATAATCCGTAATCCCTAATGCCTATTCTAAACCCCCTACTCCCTAATTCCTAACACCTCTTCCCAACCACCTACTCCCTGCCTCCCACTCCTATAAAGTGGAATTGTACTATATATAGTGGGAAAAGGATGAAGGTCATTATGAGATTAGGTTTGATTTGTGCCTTTGTTTGTACATTAGGCGGCGAAGTCTTTATTTTATTGATTAAAACTTTTTCACAACGTGAACTCTCTTATCTACTGTACCCATCTCAAACATGCCAATCTCAGTCATTATATGTTTTTTTAACCCTAACTGCACATTCCCCTGAGTTATTCTGAACACATCACACACACTGAACATTAAATATGTATTAGAGCAGAAGAGGCAATGCAAATTCACGTATTATAGCTGAACTCATCACAAAGCAGTACTCATTAACGCAACCTAGGAAATTCATTCCACCAATCAGTGCGCAGTATTCAGGTCAAGTGACACGACATGGCTGTGGCTCTGCTTAACTGGGGTTGTGTGTGAGTGTGTGTGATCTCCTTCAGGGTGTAATGAGGAAAGCTGAAACTGATTCACGGAACAGACTGAAAAATTGTGTTACAGAAAAACGTTCCTCCATTAATCACAAATCTGATGACCTGGGACAGGGGTGTGTGTGTGTGTGTGCCTGTGTGGGTGAGTGAGTGAGAGAGGAGGAGACCCGATAAACACCCTGGGCTTTATTCTTTTTATTCCATTGTTTATGTACTTCAGAGTTGATACAACCCATGTAGACTCATACACACTGCAGTGCATCATGGGTGTGCTTTGGACACTGATTGTGTTTGTGTGTGTGCAGATTCTGTTGTGAAGCTGATCATCGTATTGGAGCTAACGGAGTCGAGGAGATTAAGAATAACCCGTTCTTTGAGGGAGTCGATTACGATCACATCAGGTCACTGCACTAACACTCATTAACTCACACTCATTAATCCCAACAGTGATTAACAGCAACGCCCACTAACACTTATTAATGCACACACTCATTAACACTAACACTTACTGACATCAACACCCGCTAACACTCATTACAGGACACACTCATTAGCACTCATTAACTCCAACACTTACTACCACTCATTACAGCGCACACTCATTAACAGTAATTGACAGTCATTAACACCAATACTCACTATCCGTTATTACTGCAAACACTCACTTACACTCTTCTCCTGCTTATTCTTGTCTTCTTTGTACTAATTGTGGAATGTTTTTGTGTGTGTGTTTGTGTGTGTAAAACACAGAGAGAGACCAGCAGCGATCCCCATTGAAATCAAGAGTATCGATGACACCTCAAACTTTGACGAGTTTCCTGAATCAGACATCTTGCAGCCTGCTGGTGAGAAACACACACACACACACACACACACACACACACACACACACACACACTTGGAGCAGTGAACAGTAGATATTGCTGCACCACCATAAATAGATGTTTTTAATAGAAAGCTGTTCCTTCGACACATTCAATCAATAATATCACTTACTTTTTTTAAGTTCCATTTATATAAAGTCTTATATCTAATAAGAATGTTTATATTTCAAAAATAAAAATGGATTTGTTAAAATAAAGTGAAAGTTCTCTCTCTCTATCTCTCTCAGGAGCAGGCAGTAGTCACGCGGAGTCAAACTATAAGAATAAAGACTGGGTTTTCATTAACTACACGTATAAGCGATTTGAGGGTCTGACCGCTCGTGGCGCGATTCCATCCTACATGAAGGAAGGGAAGAGATGAAAGCACACACACTCTTGTCTGTGTGTTTTTCTGTCACAGTCCAATTCAGTACAGTAAACCCCCCAACACACACACACACACACACACTACGAGACTTGATGATATCCTCTACTGCCGTACTCTCAGAACACTGTGTTTCTATTGGTTGAGTAGGGATCACACTTTATTTATTTATTCTATTCCAACAAATCTCACCTCCTGCCCTTTGATTGGTTATTTATTTTTACTCACAAGCAGTCCACCAGCACAGTCTTTCATGTTTCAGCAACCAAATTAAAACACCAGATTCACATCCATCTCAGTGAAAAATGTCTCCTGGAGTTCTGTTTCGAATTCACACTTCTCTCACTCTCAGCCAGTCACAATGCAGGCCTTCCTCATTACCACTGGGAAACTATACCTTTGCAGCAGGGGTTCTAGCATTTAATGATTTGGCAACATTATAAAGGTACAGCAGCCCTTTATCACACACACACACACACACACACACAAAGTTTCCCACTATAAGCTGTTTTATATATATATGTCATATAGTCTGTATTATGAGTCATATAGTCTGTCTTTTTGCTACATTTATTTTTGTATCGTGCACACACACACAGCATCTAATGCTCAAGTAAAAGTGCCATGATAAATGTTTTTTGTCATCAGTGGTGTGTTTAATCTTATTGAATTTTTTTTATTCTATCTTATTCGAATCATTAAGTGCTTGTTTTGTTTCTTGTTATACTGTTGCCATGACGATAGAACACTGTTTCTGATATTGATCATAATCTTTATTTATTGGTGTGTATATTGTTTATATTTTGCTGTAATATAAGATGTAGTACGAGCTGAAAGGGGGAAAATACACACACACATTTTTGTTCCTTTCTATGTAGAGATTATATAATAAAGTTGTATAGTTGTGATGTTTGTTCATCTCTCTGTATTTTATTTTATTCTCTGTGCGACACATCATTGTGTTTGAATATAAAACTATTATTAATAATAAGAGGAAGAAGAAGAAAGAATCTAATCCTTAAGGGATTTGTTGGGATTCATGACAGTTCTCAACTTTTGGTCCCCAGACAGAGTAGTAAACACACACAGAAATGACACTTAAGTTCTATAATTTATTCTTTTGATTGTGATTTAAATGAAAATAAATACATTTTCATAAACCATTAAATTAATTATTTATTTGAATAATATAGAAGCCCCCCTCCTTTACTCCAGTAAAAATATTTCAGTACAGGATTTTATTAGACACTGATATTCCTTTTCACACCTGACTGCAAGAGTCGTCTGAAAACCTGGGAAGGGGTGTGGCTGTTCTCCTAACACCTGTGTTCAGCATAGTTGCTGCTTTTCTTTCCACTTCTCGCATGTCCATTTGTAATGCTGAAGCCATTTCCTGCTTTGTCATACAAACAAATCTGTGATTAGTGGTGAGACCAGCCATTCCCTCAAGCAGGAAGTGATAAAACAGGAAGTAAGCAATTTACTGTATAACACCTGGCCTCTAGTTGCAGCTACAAATCATTACAGTGCACACTTTTTGTACAGTGTGTGTGTGGGTGGGTGCTTGTGCATTCGAATTTGTGTGTGCCTGTTAATGTGTGTGTTCACCTCCTGGACGAGCAGCTCATCAGCACTCACTGAGCCCTGCGCTTCCTCATTGGTGCATAGTGGCAAATAGAATTCACTGAAGAAAAAAACACTGTGTTTAATATAATAATATGTTTACATGTTACGGCATATATTACACACACACACCGGTGCGTCACACTGTCTTACCTTTGTGTGTTGTTGTTGTTGTTTGTGTAGTGTGTGTAGTTGTATTGTGTGTAGTTGTATGTTTGTGCGGGGACTTGGGTTGATGTGCCACCATCCTGCGCTCTGGCGTCATTGATCTTTAGGGGGCGCTGACTTACAACCTGAGTGTTTGCAGCTCCTCCACGTTGCAGTGAGAATGGGTCCACATGATTCCCAAATAGGCCTCCTGTACGCTACACACACATCATACATCACTGTGCTGTAAAGTGACTTGGGAAGGTGGAGGAGGAAAAATTGGAATGAAATTATAAATAGAACACATCACTAAGAAATGGGCTGTTTATTTTTCTGTCGGTTTGAGGCTCACCCTGTAAATTGCATCTTCAGCTGCCTCGTCCATCACTCTGTCCATCTCCTCATCATCCATCAGGTCTCCAGAAATCGCTCTCTGCAGCTCAGGAGCTGCCTCTTCCTCAATGCTCCTCAAGCCAGCCTGTACTCGTATCATGAGTACAGTGTGTGATTTGGGACACTTCCCTGTTAAACTGATGTCATTCATTCATTCATTCACCCATTTTCGAACTGCTTAATCCTACTAGGAATGTGGGGAGGCTGAAGCCTATTTCAGCCAACTCTGGGCAAAGGTGGGGGAACACCTTAACTCGCCAGTCCATCGCAGGCCCAACAAACACAAACATTTATACCCACACTCATACCTAGGGGCAATTTGAAACAGCCATTAAGCCTAATGTGCAGGTCTTTGCACTTTGGGAAGAAACTAGAGTATCTAGAGGAAACCCATGTAAGCACAGGGTAAACAGGGTGAACTTCATTTAGAAATGCCCTTGTCTAGCCCAGGAATCAAAGTCCTTCTTGCTGTGAGGCAGACGTGCTAACCACTACATGTCATGTCATGTCATTTTCTGAACCGCTTAATCCTAATTAGGGTCGCGGGGAGGCTGGCGCCCATCTCAG
>JAQMYF010000023.1:13229566-13247420 GCA_030014195.1 Neosilurus mollespiculum | reverse complement strand
ATAACCCAGTTAGCTGCACTGGGGGGACAGCAGTGAGAACCCGTCGATAGTGGGGCTTGAACCCCCAACCTTGGGATCAGTGATCCAGCACCCTACCACCAGGCCACCACTGCCCCCTAACCACTACATCATTTATATAATAAACAAATTTGGTTAAGAATCTAATTTCTCTTTAAATACTACACATCCATAACATGTAGGGAGTAGGGTGAGTGTTACCCTCACCTGAATTTCATTGGTGGTCTTTTTATTCTTGGTCGGTCTGTAGCCGTAATATTCTTCCTGTCTCTTTATAAACTTCCTGAAATGTTCCTGGATCAGGAACGTAGCGTAGAACTTCCCTACCGTCACTTCGTCATCTACACCCACACACACACAAACACAAACACAAACACACACTGAGCTGTAGATTATAGAGCGTAGGGTAGCATGTGGTGTGCAGAGTTAGTACCTCCAATGGGTGGAATGACCTGATCCAGCAGCTTCATGCTTGTTCTCTTCCAGATTTTCTTTATGATCGCTCGCAGCTCCTCATTGGCCTGCTGGAAATTTCCTGACCAATCAAAGCAAGAGACAGTAATTAGGCCACTTCCTCTTAATCACACACCTATAACTGTGTATGTATGTGCGTGCCAGTGGCGGGCCGTCATGGCCAGCAAGGCCTTCTCTTCTGGCCCAAACACTATCAGAAGCACTGACCTACATTTACAACTTAAATTCTAGTATTTGTTCCATGCAATTGTATTAATTTATTCCCAACAGCCTATTCTCCTCATTTCGTAGTGTGTCTCTTGGCTGCACTGCTTCTAGTATGTGTATGTGGATGTTAGATTTGTTACCATGTTAATCTAATCTGCCCAGGGCCTTCAGAGTCAGTAGTGCTGGCCGATGTCACTTAAACTATATTAGCAATGGGGCTGTTTCTTTAACCAATCAGATTTCAAATTCGCCTCACAGGGCCCACAATAACATCAGCATATTTCCTTCCTCTGATTCGTAGGTCAGAGCAAAACTGTTCGACAAGCCAAGTTCAGATTTTGTCTATAAATAATCAGCATCTGAGTGAGTAAGATGTATTTTATATAAATTGTTTGTTTTTGTCATGTTATTAGATAAATATTGATTCTGAACCCTTTATCCCTGAGCCATTACATTTACGCTTGTTACATTTGGCCGAGCACCAAATTTACCGACAGCTTTCGACAGTGATCGCTGGTGGAAGTTATGTAATGCTAAAGAGTTAACTGGGTTTCTTGTTTTATTAATAATGGTATTCACCCTCAATACGCGAAATGCCTCTCTCTCTCTGTAATGTTAGGCCTTGTTATATTACGTTTTTGTATATTACTGATGGTTTCTATAATCGCGATGTGATAGTGGTGATATTAAGAGGTGGATTAAGTCCGTTAAGTCCCCACTGAAGGCACAGGTACCAAATGCACGGCCCGTCACTGGTGCGTGTGTGTGTGAGAGAGAGAACCCTCAGTTTTGATGCGTAGTCCCGTGCGTACCAGAGCAAACAGTGTGGCATTAAATGTCACAGTGCCATCACTGTTTAACGGCATGTTCATGGAGATCAGCCTCTACACACACAAACACACACACAATTAAACTATTATATGCACAGTAGCCCAGATACACAGAACTGGCAGTAAATATATACTACTTTTTAACCAAGCATGAGGTCAGTACAGGGAAATTCCAGACCGAGCTTTTGATGTAATGAAAGAGTGATGGCTATAGCTAGGTCTGAAATCTATGTGTACTGACCAAAGTAACAAAGTTAATAAAGTAATTTATTATATGGCATTTTTGTAATGCTCACCCTCCCAGAGGGAAACATTGGAAAAAACCCTAGTAAAAGTTGATGCCTATGTCTGTTTTATAAGAAATTTTCATTTGAAAGGAGGCGGTGCTTACTGAACCAAAATGAAGCTTGCATTACTCATACAACTCTGTTTGTTTTCTCAACTTTTGAGATTTATTTTACGAACAGTGAGGTTGGATGTAATATTTTTTCCAAATAAGGAGTGTTTAAAAAAAGAGAAAAAATAAACTTCATATGAAGTTTGTGTTTTGGTTCGTGTGTTTGCTGGCATATCAATGCAAAAGTTATTAACTGGTCTGTACGGAAAACCTCAATAGTGCCACTCACATCACACATACTGTGGTTGCCATATAATAAAGTAAGATATTAACCATAAAATTTTGTGTAAGTGAAATGTGTGTGTGTGTGTGTGTAAAACCTTGCAGGCGACACGGTGAGGACAGAACTTGCCAAAGCCCAATGGAGGCTGAATTCTCCTCAGCAGAGTAACGACATCCAGGTGTTTAATACGCCCCCTACGGGACATACAAACTCAACATGTTCATTTATGTGTGAAGTTTAGGGAATAGATTTTTAGTCTTTCTCAGGTTTAGTGCACAGGGTTTAGGGTGTAAAGGATTTCAGGTGTATTGTGTTGAGGGTGTAGGGTTTATGAAGTACTGTGTTTAGGGCGGAGGGTTTAGGATGTATGATGTTGAAGGCAAAGGATTTAGGGAGTATTGTGTTCAGGGTGTAGGGTTTAGGGTGTATAGTGTTTAGGGTGTAAGCTTCAGGGTGCATAGTTTCTGGGTTTACACTTCAGGGTGTATAGTGTTAAGGGTGTAGTGCTTAGAGTATATAATGCTCAGGGCATATGGTTTAGGTTGTAGAGAAATAAGGGTGAGGGATTGGTTTAGAGTGTTTAAGGTTTAGGGTTTAGGGTGTGGGGTTTAGAGTGTATAGTGTTTAGGTGAATAGTGTGGAGAGCATAGTGTTTAGGACATAGGATTTAGAGTGTATTGTGTTGAGGGTTTTCACATGCACTGAAAACACATCAGTGACTTACGTTGCTTCAGGGTCGTACTCCGCCCATATCTTCTTAAATTCATCCAAATGATGAGGCCCAAGGATCGACCAATCACGTGTGAGATAATCAAAGTTATCCATGATGACTGCCACAAACAGGTTAATGATCTAAAACCCCAAGATATACAGTCAGTCATGTGTGTCAGTCACAAATATATGTGTGTGTGTGTGTGTGTGTGTGTGTGTGTGTGTGTGTAAGATCACCAGGAAAGCACACAGCATGTAGAAACTCATGAAGTAAAGGACAGCAAATCCTGAGCCACAGGTGAACTCCTCCCCCGGAAGGTAATCTGATTTGGGGTCACAACGCTGACCATACAAACATCCCAACATCACTTCCTGCCACGCTTCACCTGTAGCACACCTACATACACACACAGGTCATAAACCCACCTGCGCTTGTAAGAGCAGGGACCTAAGATGTACTCTGTGGGGTAGTGGAGGGTAAATAAATGTGTACCAATGGTACATGGGTAAAATGCCCACAATCAGCATTTACTCACTTATTATTGCAACAAAAATATTACACTGTATTATAATGGGGCTTTTTGAACACTACTGTGTCCTGAAACAGAGCATTTTCTGTAGTAAGCGTCACATCATGGCGGTAGTAACCAATACAGTACAGTAGTCATCAATACAGTACAGTACACTGCGTAGTACTGTGCTGTAGCGTTTACTCAGGGTTTTTTTTTTTTACCAAAACAGCAATGTGTGTAACTCACCTGAAGAGCAGCAGCACAGCCTGCGGAAAAGTCTGGAAATTATTATTGCGATTAATTACCGTTCCATCAATCAGCGCAATCTTTCCAAACACCTACAGGGGGCAAACACAACACATTCCTCACCTGTACAATTACTGACAGAGGGGTGGGGTCATACAGAGACATACATACAGGGCAAAAGACAGAAGGAATAGGAGATGGACAGACAGGCAGACGAATTGTTGGAGAGATGAAAATACTTTAATATTTCTTTTGTGTTTTTTACACAAACAATACTCTTAATATGGGAAATGGGTGCATAGTGGTTGGCATGTCCGCCTTACAGCAAGAATGTTCTGGGTTTGAGTCCCATGCTCTACAAGAGTGTTTCTATATGGTGTTTCTCCCTTCCTTCGTCCCTAGTAGGGATGGAAATTAATTAAGGAATAAATTCTCTGAACAAATTATTTATAGTACTAGTATATTAGATCCATCCATTATCTATTCCATTCATCCAGTCAGATGCATCCATCTGTAATGTTTATAAATCAGGGTCATGGGGAAGCTAGAGCCAATCATAGCTGACATTAGGTGAGTGGCAGGGTTGCATCTTGAACAGGTCATCAGTTTATTATAGGAACTTTTCAAACTCACATTCACACCTTTGGGGATTTAGAGGAGATCACTGAACTAATCTATGTCTTTGGATTGTGGGAGGAAACCAGTGTACTTCGAGGGAAAACCCACACAACCATAACATGTAAACACCACACAGAAACACTCTCAGTTGAAATATGTGAGGCAACAGTGATAACCACTGAGATGCTGTGCTGCCCAATCAAATCCAACCTTCCAAATATTTTACTTTTAATCACTGTGTATGTGTGTGAGTGAGGGCCTCACCTGCATGCCTATGACAGCATAGATGAAGAAAAGCATGACAATGAGCAGCGCCACATACGGTAAAGCCTAACACACGTACACGCGCGCACACGCGCACACACACACACACACACACACACACACACACAAGTAAGACACATGTGCAATTTCTAAGAAGGAAAGAACACACACACACACACACACACACACACACACTGACCTGGAAGGACTTGATGAAGGTCCACAGCAGGTTTCGGATTCCCTCAAATCGATTCAGTAACTTCACCAGGCGCATCACACGGAAGAGACGGAACAGAGTGATGGATACACTCATGTTCTCAGAGTCCTGTGTACACAAACACAAACATACATACAGTAGTGTGCAGTGAAGATTATACACCACCACTTTTGTCTAAAAGGGCTCCTAATAAAAAGAAGTAAAAAATTACTATAATCTTTTGGTGAAAATTTATTGAACAATGCAATTGTATGCAATGATAACAAAAAAGTAAGTATATTGAGGTAAAAGTATGGCTAATGAACAAAAACACTGAAAATACCAATTTTCGGAATGTTTCGCAAATTTAATTTTTTTGACTTTTGCATAGCATGAATGAACTTCAAACCATATAATTTATAATTTATTACTTATTAAACCATAGAATTAATTCTATGTATAATACTATCTTTTAATAAACATTATTGTTTTCTTTAAAGTCCTTACTTTGTAAATTGAGAAGAATGTTTATAGTTTTTTATGGTTTTAAAATTTTTATTAATTTATTTTTTTTATGATTATGATTTCATGAATGGGAATGTACCCAAGACCACATAATGAGACATATAATTTTAAGTTATAAAGATAAATTTGAGTTCTTAGAGTAAGTACTTACTGCAATCTCCTGCATTGGGTTCACTTCCTGATAAACACACACACACAGAATCAGTATCCAGAAATTCTGGAGTTGTGTTAGTGGTTAAGTACTAAAAGCAGAAGATAGAAGTACCTCGCAGCCAGTCAGACAGTACAAACCTCCCTGTGCAGCCAGGGCCACCTGGGGGGCAGGAGACAGGGGAGTGGTGGAGTTACAAATGTGATTCAGGTGTTTCAGAATTGTTGTTGCACACTACATTTCCTCTGGCAGCCATACATGCCTTTGACATGCTTTGTAACATATACTAAGATTTCTTGTAAACACTTGCCATATGCAAATTCAACGCTTGGAATTCAAAGCTTAAAATCAATTCAAGACATTTCATCTACTTAGTTTGTGAAAAAATAATGAAAAAAACAGGCCATAAATGTACACAAAACTGCTTGTCAGTAAACTATTCAATGTCTTTTGAGCTTGTAAAAAATTCCTAAAAGGTTAATGTAATATTTTCGTAAAAAATCTTAAATCACAGGTGAAAACTGAAACTTCAATCACATCTCTACTGCTTACAACACTACACAAATTGTGGCACTGTCCAAATAGTTATGGACCCAAGTGCATATGGTGATTAAAATGTGTGTGTTTTGGTTTTAGGGTATTTCAAGTAAGTGTGTCATAATGATGTTGATGGTCCCATATTAAAATTTATACGACCTACATTAATCTCACTCAGAATGACATCAACAATACTGCCGACAACAATGACAAAGTCAAAAACATTCCATGGGTCTCCAAAATAACCCTGAGAGCGAGAGAGAGAGAGAGAGAGAGAGAGAAAGAGAGAGAGAGAGAGAGAGAGAGCATTATGGCTACTGTAGATAATTAAGGTTTATATTTGTTCATTATCCCCATTGGCTGTATATGTCATTGGACACCATGTAACAATTAGGTCTATTTTATAAAAATTTAACTTTTTTGATCTGCTATTTTTAAGAAATGGTTCAGATTAAAACAGGGACACAGAAAATTTACTATTTTACATTTATATATATAGGAATGGGCAGAGCTGATAATTCTATTAATCACTATTTTGGAATAGTGCCTGAGACCTGTAGTAGCTTGAATCTGACACCTGATCTGATATCCACCCCATATACAGTAGATGATTAATCCTGACTGAGGTATTATGGATAATGTAAATCACCTTGGCTTTGAAGGCTCCAACTTTAAGGATCATCTCTATGGTGAAAAGCACAGTGAAGATCACGTTCAGCATATCAGACAGCTGAGTGATGTGTTCCGACTGATTACAGTGCTGCGGGATTCACAACACAACTCTGTATCACACACACAACTCTATATCACACACAACTGTATCACACACACACCTCTGTATTATACACACAACTCGGTGTCACATGCACAACTCTGTATCACACTCACAGTTGTATCACACACACAACTCTGTATCATATAAACACAACTCTGTATCACACACACTACTCCATATGACACACTACTCCATATCACACACAACTCTGTATCACACACTACTCTGTATCACACACACAACTCTATTTCACACACATGACTTTGTGTCATACACTCAACTCTGTATCACACACACACATCACTCTATAACACACATTCATTCATTCATTTTCTTAATCCTAATTAGGGTTTCTTGGAGTCTTGCGCCCATCTCAGCCGACTCTGGGCGATTGCTGAGTACACCCTGGACAGCTCAACAGGCCATCACAGTCTATAACACACACACACACAACTCTACATCACACACACACAACTCTGTATCACAGACACAACTCTGTATTACACACATGGCTCAATATCACACACACACATCTATGTATCACACACCTCCATATCATATAACTCTATATCACATATACACCTCAGTATCACACATTTACTAAACTGCTTAATCCTACTTGGGTCACAGGAAGGCTGGAACCTATCTCAGCCGACTCTGGGCAAAGGTGAGGTACACCCTGAACAGCTCACCAGTCGACCACTGGGCCAACGCACACAATCATTCACACTCACACCCAGGGGCGGTTTGGAAAAGCCAGTTAGCCTAATGTGCATGTCTTTAGATTATGGGAGGAAATCAGACTACCCGGAGGGAACATATGCAAGCATATGTCCTCCATATCACACACAGAGCCCCATATCACACACAGAACATAAAAACGCAGCTCAAACTCAAACACCAAAGACACTAACAAAACATAAAGAGATATCATTGGAATTAAAGGAAGGGATTGTAGGAATTTGGTGTTTGCATACCTGCATCCCCAGGCACATGGTGTTCAGCATGATGAGGAGGAACATTAGGTACTCAAAGTAGCAGGAAGTCACAATGTACCACACTTGATATTGATACGGGTTTTTGGGAATGTAGCATCGGAGTGGGCGGGCCTTTAGAGCATACTGCACACACTGGCGCTGCACACACAAACACAACACACAAACACACATACTGAAACACAAAGAAACAATACTGATTTTTGTGGTAAGGGGGAGTTGTGTACATAAGCATGTAGTTTACCTGGTTCTTGTCCAGCTCACAGTTCTTGTATTCCTGCTCTCCCTGCTCCTGGAAAGTGACGATCACAAAACCAACAAAAATGTTCATCATGAAGAAGGCAATGAGGATGAGATAGATGATAAAGAAGATGGAGATCCAGATGCGGTTATTGTACACAGGGCCGACATCCTCCATGTTGGAATCAATGGCTTTATACAGCAGCCTACACACTCACACACACACACACACACGCACACACACACACACACACACACACACACACACAGTAAGGGAAGTTTGTTATCTGAATGTAAAATATGTATTCATTTTAAATATATTAATTTCATATTAGTAAGCTCTAGTATGACTAATAGGTGTGTGATACATTACTTTGGCCAGCCCTCAAAAGTTGAGGCAGTGAAAAGTGCCAGCATGCCATTCAGCACATTGTCAAAGTTTAAGTCGCTGTTAAGCCACTTCCTCTTATGGATGACCATCTCATGCAGAGCATTGTCCTCATAATAGATGAAGTTTCCCCTAAAAACAACAACCAGAACAACAAGCTAATTAACAAGTTAACAAGCATTAGCAGTGCTATTATAGTCTAAGTGTTGTTTAGGTGTAGTGCGAGTGTAGGATAGGTGTAATGTAAGTGTGGGTGCATTGTAACAGTAATGTGAGTAGCATTAATGTCGTGTAAGTGTACTCTAAGTTTTTTGTAAGTGTAGTCTAACTGTAGTCTTTTTTTAGTGTGACTGTAGTCTGTGTATTGTGAGCGTAGTGTACAGTAGGTGTAGTCTGAGTCTTGAGTAAATAAAGTGTAAGTGTATTGTAAGTGTTGTATAAGTGTAGTCTTAGTGTACTGTAAGTTTTGTATAAATGTAGTCTGAGTGTTGTGTATGTGTAGTGTACATTAGGTGTAGTCTGAGTCTTGAGTAAGTAAATTATAAGTGTATTGTAAGTCTTGTATAAGTGTAGTCTGAGTTCATTGCAAGTGTTGTGTAACTGTTGTGTGAGTCTAGTGTAAGTGTAGTTTTACTGTAGTGCAAAAATGTAAATATTGTGCAGTGTGAATGTGGTGTATATGTTGTGTAGTTAAAGTGTAGTGTGGTGTTATGTGTGAGTGTAGTGTAAATGCAGTATAAGTGTAGTGTAACTGATGTCTGAGTGTAGTTTAAGTGCATTGCAAGTGTATTTTGAGTGTAGTGTGAGTGCTGTGAGTACTATATGAGTGTAGTGCGAGTGTAGTGTAAATGTAGTCTAAGTGTACTCTGGGCACTGTAAGTGTAGTATGAGTACAGTTAAGCAGGTTTAGTCTAAATGTTGTGTAAGTGTTGTGTGAGTTTTGTATACATGCAGTGTAAGTATAGTCTGAGTGTTGTGTAAGTGCAGTCTGTATGTAGTGCAGTGTTGTGGCAGTGTAATGTGAGTATACTCTGGGGGAAGTGTAAGTGTTGTGTGAGTGTAATGTAAGTGTTTTGTGAGTGAGGTGAGTACTATCTACAGATAGTGTGGATATAGTGTAAGTGTCCATGCTGTATAACTGTAGTGAGTGTAGTGTAAGTGTATTGTGAGTGTAGTGTAAATACTTTAGCTGTACTTCCCAAAGCCCCTACACCCTATGTGCATGTTTGAAATGCATATAAGTTTATCCATGGTTCTGACAGGATAGTGAATCCAGAGTAAAAACTCACCTGCACTTTGCTTCCGTCATCTTGAGTGGATCCGTGCATGTGTAAAATTTACCCTGAGAAAGAAATTTTAATCTCATTATGAACCAGACTCCACTCTCATTCACTTCAGTAAGAATTTAACATGATGTGTTCTGAAGAGCTGACAGCTACATGGCTACCAACACTCACACACACACACACACACACACACACACACACACACACACACACACACACACACAGCTGTCACTCAGATGGTCAGACCCAAGTATGTGGACTAAATGGACTTATTAGTTCTATGGATAGCAAGGTCTTGACCTTGAACAGCTGAACGCCAATGCAGGCAAACATGAAGTCCAGCAGCATCGTGACCAGCACAATGTTTCCAATCGTCTTAATGGCCACAAACACACACTGAACCACATGCTGTAACAAATACACAGACAAAAAACAAACACACAATGAGTATATGACTCTGCAGCTTCCACCTTTCCTTTAGAATAACCTGAATAACCTAAGCACAAAAAATTTCTTTAAACTAGTACATGCATAGTGGCCTATAAACATCATCATCATTATCATCTCTCTCTCTCTCTCTCTCTCTCTCTCTCTCTCTCTCTCTCTCTCTCTGTGTGTGTGTATGTCTGTGTAAATTCACCTTAAGTCCTTTTGCTCTGTTTATTGCTCGTAAAGGTCTTAGGACTCTCAGCACTCGCAGGATCTTCACTACAGAGATGGCACTGGATCTATATCAATATATACAACTATTAACACACTTTTATTACAAACACAGACACACACATACACACACCAAAAAAAAGAATTGTAATTGATAGATCTCAATGTGGATGAAACTCACTCCATCCCCATAGAGAGCAGTGACACTCCCACTACGATCAGGTCCAGGATGTTGAAGGAGTTTCTGCAGAAGGAGCCTTTGTGTAAGAAAGCACCATACGTTGTCATCTGGAATGGACCCCGATGATGCGAGATGATTACACTTACAGTTCTGAATGTTACATCAGTATCTAAAGTTATAGTTAATTCCATTAAAAATAAATTAAAACAGACTTACATGCCACACACAGCTGTGACCGTTAACTCATGTTATAGTTACATTAACGAACATTAATTACATTTAAAATATTACTTACATAAATAACAGGTGTTATAATGGACATGTAATAGACAGACAGATGTTACAGCTATAGTTAAAGTATTACCTTCAGCACAATTTCAGCCGTGAAGACAGAAGTGAAGACAATGTCTGCATATGCCAAAACCTACATTCCAGCAAGACAGCGGGTGGAGATTACATTACATCATTAATAACAACACTGAAGAGCTGAGTGATAAAAGTGACTTCAGATACTCTATGTCTCAGAGCAGTCAGTGGGCCTCCTGTGTCAACCTACTGCTTGTCACTTAGGTGTTTTTACCTGCAGCAGAAAGCAAGTACCTGATTTCTGAAGGACAGCGGGTCGATGGGGTCTTCAGCTGCCAAAGAGATGCTGCTCAGCAGGATGAAGAGGAGAATGATGTTGGTAAATGTTGTGGCATTAATGATACGGTGGCACAACTTACGGAACCTGGGGAGAGAGATTAAGTGATTGTTGATGATCACAAGAGCAGACATCTGTCTCTCTTTCTATTTGCCTATGTACACACTTGTTCTGTGGGCCAAAGATGAAGAAAGAGCTAGCCTCAGGCATCGGCACCACCGTTTCCTTCAGCTGAAGGTCAGCCATTGGTCGAGGCCTCGGGCTGGTGGGGATCTCAGGCTCCTCTTCCTCATCATCCCCTAGATAACAATCACAACAAAAGATTACCCATCAGCTGCTCTGGGAGAATTGTCTTAATTTCTCAAGCAAAAGAAAAAAATTGAATTATTATTATTATTATCATTATTGTTAATATTATTATTTGACATGAAACAATGTGCTGAGGTAACAAATTTCATCCAAATCAAACTACTTAACATCAAGAAGAGTCCTGAACACACACAAATACACACACACCTGGAAAATCCGCTGGTGGGAAAGGATCTTTAACCTCATTTACATTGGACTCAAACTCATCCACCTTCATCTGATCACATCAGAAACATAATGAAACATATTTTCACTACATAATTACAATAATGTCACAGTTCAAACATTAAATACAGGAAAATGCCATACTGAATAAAAGAAACCCTAAATAAAAGAACTGGTGTTAATTTTTTACCTTGGCCGTGGTTGGGATTCCCTCCGTCTTTGCTCGCTGCTCTGCCAGTTTCTTAGCCAGAGTTTTATCTTCATCTCCTTTATCAGACCCTTTAGATCTGAATCCCACACCAATCAGACATGTAAAAATTAGCATGACAGCCCTGACAATGAGTGACACTTTTGACCTTTGGCCTTACCTGAGCATCTTTTTACGTTTCTTTTCCTCTGCCTTTTCCTTCTGGGCAGCAGTGAGACTCTCGGCCTCGGCCAGGTTGTCCACCGCAATGGCCAAGAAAACGTTTAACAGGATATCTGTGTGCTACGGCTCAGGAACATACACACACACACACACACACACACACACACACAAGTAAAGTAAAGGATACAGTTACCACAGATGAATAAGATGATAAAGTAAATGCTGACGAGGATGCCAGGCATCACAGGACCTCCATGAGCCATGACACCATCATACATTACACTGTTCCAGTCCTCTCCTGTCAGGATCTACACCCAGAGAGACAGACAGAGTGAGAGTGAGAGAGACAGACAGACATAGTGCTCCAATCTCATATTACTGCATGTTACATATTATTCTCCTCATGTTTATCTTAATATTATATTATCAATAAAGTTTGTATGTCATTACCTGAAAGACAGTGATGAGTGCCTGAGGGAAATCATCAAAGTTGCTTCGTCTAATTTTCTGGTCGGGGAAGTTGAATTTTCCGCCAAACACCTGCATGCCGAGCAAAGCGAAGATGACGATAAAGAGGAAGAGGAGGAGCAGAAGAGATGCAATGGAGCGCACCGAGTTCAACAGAGATGCCACAAAGTTCCTGAGAGATGTCCAGTACCTAACACACACACACACACACACACACACACTTTACATGTGAAGGATTGCGAGCTGCGTAATGCACACTTGAACACTTTGATTTCACTCTAAATAGTTTGTGATTAACTTTACACTTTTACTGTAAAAACTGAGACATTTGAAACATTAATTAAGATCAAATTAAAAGTAAGATCAAAGTGTGTACTTAGTAACTTTGATGAGGCGCAGCAGCCGAATGCAGCGCATAACTGAGATGCCCATGGTGGACATGACACCCATGTGGACCAAGATGAGCTCCAAAATCCCCACAGACACAACGAAACAGTCGAAACGGTTAAACAGAGATATGAAATAGGCAGGCAGACCAAGAGCATACATCTTCAGTACCATCTCTACCGCGAACAGAGACAGCAGAGCTTCATTCGAACTTTCTATGGAAAATCAGACACATGAAAACAATCAACACCCAGTAAACACAGAACTGGAATTGTACCAAACTGGAACTTCCAAACTGTTTGCAATGATTGTAGATATCAAAATGTTAATATGAGAAGTGTGATGTTAATCTTAGGAGCCTGATGGCATTAGTGGACTGGGAGTCTGATTGGAGTCTTATGTGAGGCAAATGGGAGCCTGATGGGAGATTGATTGGAGTTTGGTGGGAGTCTGCTTGGAGTTTGATGGGAGTATAATGGGAGTCTGATTGGAGTTTGATTGGAGTTTTTTGGGAGTTTGATGGGAGTCTGAAGGGAGTTTGATGGGAGTCTGATTGGAGTTTAATGTTAGTTTGGTGGTAGTTTAATTGGAGTTTAACCTTGAAAGTTGGTGAGAGACTGTGACTGCTGATGATGCTCGGTGGCAATGACCAGTGTGTTGAAGAATACTAGCAAGAAGACGAGCCAGTAGAAGAGGTTGGATTTTACCCATACACGGCACTTCCTTCGGAAGAACCGGTTCCAGTGACGAGCGTGACGCCTGACCAGAACATGGCATTAATTTTAATCTGGAAATCTATTTCAATAATTCCTCTGCTGGAAGTGGAAACAATAGCTGATCTCTTACACATAGTACATAAGTCTGTTTAGAACCTCCAACTCGTACAGACTCTCAATCTCTGAACCTCGCTCCTGCAGCGGCAGCAGGCCTGTGGGACAAACACACAGAGACACACCAGAGACATCTGACTTTAAAATGTCCATTCATTTAGACAGAAAATACATTAACCCATTATTTTATATGCATTCTAGAAGGAGAAAACAGACAGATAAATAAACATACAAATTAAATAAAAGAAAGCAGTATTAATTAAAAAATAGGTGCTTATTTATTGCAAGTTTAGTTCACCTTCATTTATTGAGTAGAAAACCTCATCTTGTGCCCTAACAAACTGTGAGTTAATATTTAAAAATCGTCATCAACTTCAAGAGACAGCAGGGAGAGCCAGCAATTGGAGATAGCAGAGAGAGCCAGCAGAGGGTGACAGCAGGGAGAGCCAGCAAAGAAAGACATCAGAGAAAGTCAGCAGAGGGAGACAGCATAGAGAGCCAGGAGAGGGAGACAGCAGGGAGAGCCAGCAATAGGAGACAGCAGAAAGAGCCAACAAAGGGAGACAGCAAAGAGAGCCAGGAGAGGGTGACAGCAGGGAGAGCCAGCAGTGGGAGACAGCAGGGAGAGCCAGCAGTGGGAGACAGCAGGGAGAGCCAGGAGAGGAAGACAGCAGGGAAACTAGCAGAGGGATACACCAGGTAGAGCCAGCAGAGGGAGCCAGCAGGGGGAGCCAGCACAGGGAGACAGTTGAGAGAGCCAGCAGAGGGAGACAGCAGAGAGAGCCAGAAGAGAGAGATATCAAATAAAGACAACAGAGAGAGCCAGCAGAGGGAGACAACAGAGGGAAACTGTAGAGAGAGACTGCAGAGAGTGAGACAAGGAAAACAGAAAGAGACATGGAATGTATGCTTGACCTTGACCCTCCTGGTCCGGATCCATGATCTCTGCCTGAGTGATCCACTCCATGTAACCCTTCAGATCTTCATCCAGCTGCTGACGTTCACGCAACTTCTGATATTCACCACTTCGAGAGCTCTTTTCCCGCTCTTTCGTGAACTCACTGAGTATGAGAAACACACACACACACACAAAATATAGTAATAGACAAATTACATTCAGATTAACACACACGCACACACACACACACACACACACACACACACACACACACACACACACACGGTAATCATGTGACACTGACCCACACAGGACTCCCAGCACCATGTTTAAGATGAAAAATGATCCCAGCAGAATGAGAGTGACAAAGTAGAGCCATGGCCACTCCATCCCAATGGCATCATTCACCTATATATAAACACACACACACACACACACACACATTATCATTAATTATCATTATAATCAGTACTGTGTCATTTTTAACACATTGCCCCACCCCATCCTGAGACTCTGATCAGTGAGACATACCCAGTAGAGAACATCTGTCCAGCCCTGAGTGGTGATGCACTGATAAACAGTCAGCATGGAGAAGCCCAGGTTATCGAAGTGTGTAATGCCATTATTGGGACCGGGCCATCCGGGCTTACACACCGTTCCATTCAGAACACAGCGCCGCCCATTCCCTGCCTCAGCACATGGAGATGGCTTCTCATTCTCCACCGTCGCTATGATATCTACCACACACACACACACACACACACACACACACCAAAATGTACTCTGTATTTTTTTGATATTTTAAGGAAATATTTTGAGTGTAAGATTGAAGTTTATGATTTGAGATTCATGACCACGATCATGACGAGAGCACAAATGTTTAAAGAGAGACACAGAACGTATCAATGTGTTTAACGTCAGTGTGCACAAAGTTACAAAACATTTACACTTCCACTTGGAAACATGACACACAGGAGTGTATTGACTCTGACGGGTGGTTGAATCAGTTTCACTTTAAATATTTCTGGACATGTATAGGACACACTGTGAGTGTGTGAACAACAATACTGCTGATGTTACTGCTGCTTCTCCACACACATAAAAAAATAGCCATTCTATATAACGCTGTAACCCCTCAGCCAGGACGCCTCAAGCGCACGGAGGACAAAAACCATACCCCATACAAACCTTTCGGACAATCAACATTTTATTACAAGCAATGGCCAATAGGTTCAAGGTCACTGTACCAAGGTCAAAGGTCACATATGCAAATTAGCTACCCCTCGTACAGGTTTAGTTCATAGGGAGTGCCTAAGAAAAATTTCAGAAAACTGGTATGTGCATGAGCTGAGCAATGGCCCTGACAAACTTTATATGTTCAGGGTTACTGTGCCAAGGTCAAAGGTCACGTATGCAAATTAGCTACCCCACGCACAGGTTTAGGTCATAGGGAGTACCTATGCAAAGTTTCAGAAAGCTGGCCTGTGCATGATCCGATCAATGGCCAGGATGCCAAGCCAATGAATAATACACCTCCAGCCATAACTGGCTGAGGAGTAAAAAACATCCATCAGGTATATGTGGGTACTTCAAAATTTCACCAAGAAACAAGGGGCTGTACTCCCATTTTGTGGCTTAACTGCATACTCTAATGCCTTATCTCACTGTCCACACAAACGTGAATGCTTGAAGCAATTAAAGAAAAAAGAAGAGGAAGGTTTCGAGTTGGTATACTGTTGTTCAGGACAATGTGCTCATCCAAACAACACAGAAGGGTCACCATCTGACTTTTCACTGTTGCCCAAACTAAAAATCCCACTTGTGTGGTCACCATTTTCGGATGGGGTTATTGAAGTATCAGGAGGCCCAATATCTGACCTTCTATGAAGAGATAGAGAAGCGTGAACATCAGTTTACCAAGTGCACTGAAACAATTGACTATCCAATCACGAGTTAAAATCTTATCTTCAGCCAAAAATTCTTTTTGATCTTGTTTTGGGAATAATATACTATATAAGATCAGATGTGTGAAATTATTAACATTGTTTTAAGAATATTTTTCTTGATTATAGTTTATATCCTCCTAAATCAAGTTAAATTATCTGCCAGTGCAGTGAGAATTGAATGCAGTAAAATAATTTTTGGCTGGATATAAGATTTTAAATCTTGATTAGATAGCAAATTTTTGCAGTGTGCACTAAAGTTAAAGGAGACAAGAATAATCTCTCTTCTGTGATGCTTCCTGGATTACGGTGAGAACTTTTTGAAGTACCCTCGTAATCTGGACTCCTCTACTCAATGTGGGCCTGTGGTTTTACACATGCTTACATTACTGATAATATTAAATGTTCCCCTGTTACTGTAGTTTTATATATTTCACATCTGGAATTTTAAAAAGTGTATTTGGGGTCATTCCCCCAAGATTTGGCACTGATGATTTAGTAATTAAATTAAAGTGACAGTTTTATTATTTCTTTTAATTCACTTTGTGGTGCACTAGGTAGTGTGCTGACCCGTTCCCTGGTGGTAGCAGGTTTTGTGCATCTTGCATTTGAAGAGCTCGAGGCCGATGATGGCGTAGATGATCACCATGAAGAAGACGAGCAATGAGATATGGAACAACGGCAACATGGATTTTAAAATGGAGCTCATCACCACCTGCAGGCCTGGAGGACAAATTACACCCTAGATTACAGAACACCTGACCAATTGTCACAGCATCAATTTTGTGTGTGTGTGTGTGTGTGTGTGTGTGTGTGTGTGCAGACTCACTTGGGACTCCTGAGACAAGTCGTAATGGCCTCAGCACCCTAAAATGATCAGCATTATATTAAAATTTATGTCCGCTGTACATATACTTAGCATTAGCATTAGCTACTATATGATAAAGTATAGAATACCTAAATGTATGCAGTACCTAAATGCTCTCAGAGCTTTCATGTCAAACCCTCCACCTTTCTGTTCCACTGGAGCCTCGACACCACTGATATTATTAATGAAGTCCACTACTATAGTGAACAGACTGAGAGAGGGATGGGCATGGTGAGTGTGTCAGGGCATATTGAATTTATTACCACAGACAGAGAGACAGACAGAAAGACAGATGTTTCGGTCTCACCCCATTGTCACTATAACGAAGTCCAGAATGTTCCAGCAGTTACGTAAATAAGCGTCAGCGTGGAAGAGCAGTCCGTATGCCACGATCTTCAGGAAACACTCCAGTGTGAAGATGATGAGGAAGATATACTCCAAACTCTCCTGCACACACAAGTGCGCGTGCACACACAGAC
>JAQMYF010000023.1:13219566-13224566 GCA_030014195.1 Neosilurus mollespiculum | reverse complement strand
GTCCTGGAGAAACATTGTTTCGTTTCACTATGTACTGCATCATCGATATGTGGTTAAAATGACAATAAAGCTTCTTGAACTTGAACTTCTTGAAAGGTTGCTGGTTCATATCGAATTCGAATGGGGGAGTGAGCTGCACCTTCCCTTCTTCCACTTTCATGGCTGAAGTGCACTTGAGCAAGGCACCTAACCCCCAACTGCTCTCCGGGCGGCCCATTGTGTGTGGCAGCCCACTGCTCCGAGTGTGTGTGTGCTCACTGTTTACATATATGTGTGTGCTCACTTTGGATGGGTTAAATGCAAAGAAAATAAATTCCCTTGTGGGATTAATACAGTATGTCAAAATAAAAAAATGAAAATATTGACAAAACTATGGTGTGTGTGTGTGTTTTAAATGAGTATGATATGTGTGTTATGTTGAGGTGATCACTGAGATTAATAATCTCTTAATGAGACCTTTATTCCCTCTGACAGATGAGGAATCCCCCCCAATGAGCACACACACACACACACACACACACACACCACAAACACTGAGGTCAATGGGTTTATTGGCAGTGAAGTGTATAATAAATTATATCACACGAAGTTCAGCAGATTTTAAATATTCTTATTATTATTTCTTTGTCGTGTTGTCATTTGATCCCAGAAAGTTTAAATCAGTTAAACTTGGACTAGTAAGCATGCACTTTATTCACTCTGCCATTCATTCACTCTAACTCTGTCACTTGATCACTCTTTACCTGATTGGCAGGTTACTTAAATTACTTTGTCTCTTGATCGCACTTATCTGGTCACTAGACTGCTGTCTCACTCTATCACTCTATCACTCTTTTAATTTCCAGATCACTCTAACTTGGTCACTAAATAACTCTCCTGGTCACCAAATCACTCTCACTCTGTCACTCAATCACTCTCGTAATCACCAGATCACGCTCACTCTCTCACCCAAACACTCTCTTGATCATCAGATCACTCTTACTCTGTCTCTTAATCACTTTCTTGATCTCCAGATCACTCCCACTCTGTTACTCAGTCACTGTTCTGGTCATTAGATCACTTTCACTCTGTCACTCCATCACTAATCTGATTAACAGATCATGCTCCCTCTGTCACTCAATCACTCTTTGGTCACCAAATTACTCTTGCTCTGTCACTCAATCACTCCCCTGATCACCAGATCACCTTCACTTTGATCACTCAATTACTCTTTTGGTCACCAAATCACCCTCACTCTGTCACTCAATCACTCTCCTGATCACTAGACCACCCTTATTTTGATCACTCAATCACTCTCTTGATCTACCGATCACTCTCACTCTGTCACTCAATCACTCTTTGGTCAGCAAAACACTCTCACTCTGTCATTTAATCACTCTTTTTTCACCAAATCACTCTCACTCTGCCACTCAATCACTCTCCTGATCACCAGACCACACTGACTTTATCACTTAATCACTTTCCTGATCTTCAGATTACTCTCATCTGGTCAAGAGGCCACTCAGTTACTCTGTCACTCAAACATACTCCATGTCACTTGATCACTCTTTGACTTGATCACTTTCACTCTGTCTTTATGTGGGTAATTGAACCTGAATCATTAACCTTAGAGAACAGGATGAGACAGAGATAAAGACCCACAACGATAATCCGGCTTCAGTATGTTTTTATATCAGAACATTTCGGTCATGTATAACATGCTCATTGACCAGGCTATGTTTGACTATTACAGAGAACTGATATTAGAGACACAGGTGTGCACACACAGCCACACACATACGCATATGTGTAGACACACACACACACACACACACACACACACACACACACACACACACACACACCAAACACACACACATACACACACATACACACACACACAGGCGTACACACAGACGTGCTGGCATGCACACAAATACACACACAAGCAAAATGTGACTGTGTAGAGAGATCACAACATGAAACTGGCTCATGAATGCTTACACACACACACACACACACACACACACACACACACACACACACACACCCATACACACAGAGTTAATACATTTGTAGTTGCACAGTTAGTGTTAGACTATCTAATAACTTTTTTGGCTTATTAATTAAACTGGTAATAAATTTATATATATTTTTGTGGTTAGTTATATACATTTTTATTTGTTTGATCTGTTTCAGGCCTTTGTGTTTTTAATGTATTTAATTTTTCACACATTCTCCCACCATAATACTTCCATCCCAGGGTGCCCTACACACTAGTGACTCACCCATATGACACTGTGTAAGACATTTATTATTAGTGGGCCACTGGTGTTTATTTTAAATAATTAAATTGAACAAGTGATTCTGGTATATACACAAATAAGTGATTGACTGTTAATAAGTAGTTGGTAATTGTTTTTTTGCTGACAAATTGTTGAGAAATGGCAAATGTGTCAATTATGACACTTGATGGTGTTACATTGATTGTATTAAAAGTAGACTTAAAAAATTATTGTGGCTATTAGATGAATGTAATCAGTTAGCAGCTATGCACTACCATACCTGTTAGTATTGTGTTATAAAATATTCAGCACTTTCCTTATAGATCAGAAATTATACCCATTTTCAGACTAGAATAGACTATATAGACTATATAACACCCCTTCAATAGTTTTGTTTTCATAATCTCAATTTAACTTCTGTACCACTTTGTCCTTTATTGGAGCCCATTCTAGCTTACTCTGGGTGAAGTAGCTTTCTTTAAAGGTCGGATATTATACCCATTTTCAGACCTTTATTTTTTAATTTGATTATAGTGGAGCACCAATGTACAATTCATAATAAAAAAATACAGTTTCCTCATCCCATTTATATTCTTTCTGCACTATATGCCTATTCTGCTCTGATTGGGAAGCAGATGAGAATGGGTAGAGATACCGCAGTGGGTGTGGGTGTTGTTGGGGGGGGGGGGGGGGTGCTGTAAATTAATTAGAAGACCCAACATGCCATGACACCACAAAAAATGTGAGAACATCCCCTTTATGAATTAACTTAAACATGTGCTAACCTTGTTATTCATCTAACATTTAACACTGTAACAATATTTATTTCTGTATAACATTTGACTCCCCTTTAATAGTTTTGCTTTCATAATCTCAACTTAATTTCTGCACCACTTTGTCATTTATTGGAGCCCATGCCAGCTAACTCTGGGTGAAGCAGGAATATACTCTGAATAGTCAGTCAGACCACTACTGGGCAGCACATACATACAACCATTCACACAAACATTTATATCTAGGCTATATCTAGGAGTAATTGAGAATATCCAGTTAGCCTGATGTGCATGTCTTTGGACTGTGGCAGGAAACCGAAGCACCCGGAGGAAGCTCAGGTAAGCATGGGAAGAACATGCAAACTCCACACAGAAACACCCTCGCTGAGCCTGGGATTTGACCCTATACAAGATTTTTTTATGTACATGAGGCCGGAGATGTGGAAGAGAACAGGGCAGCAAACCCAGTAATTTGGGGTAAAGGAAGCTTTTGCAGTGTGGTTATGGCATTTCTGTCTCCAGTTTCTGTTCATAGCATTTGATCTTTGATAACAAGACATTTTGGCTAGATGTGTTGAGCAACATATGCATGAGCATATGCATATAATCTTTGAATTGATAAAGTAACTAAATGGAGCCATTCTAATCAATGATGGATAAACCACATATATACAGTCACTGGCCAAAAACCTCGTAAAACCATTCCAGCTTGATTTTGATAATAAGGTTAACATAAATATGCAAAAAAAAAAAAAAAAAAAAAAGGTAGTGGTATTGGACATTCAAGGTTCCCGCCTGACATCAATGATATATATGTATACTACAAGTTATAGGTTTTAGAACAGTTCCAATTTTCCAGTTAAAACATAAAACAAAAAATATATAATAATAAGTTGTGGACTTCTTCTGTTAATCCAGTTTCAAATGAATTTTTGACTCAGCAAAGTTACCAGTTTTTGCAAATAATTGAACACACTTGTGTCATTCTTTTAAAGATGGAAATCAAATATTGTTCTGGAAGTTCTTCCCAACACTGTTGTAGTGTATCTGATCAGTACAATATATCATGCTATATATGCTATATTATATATGTTGTATTATATAGATTTTATCAGTTCAGTACATTGTAAAGCATTTGATGGAAGAGGTGTCAGGTGTGTCATGTGGAAGAGCTGGTGTTTACCTGTACATGAGTGTAAGGAGCTTCTGCAGTCCATCAAGATTTACAAACCATATACTGTCTCTCTGTCTCTACACACACACACACACACACACACACACACCTGAGCGATGTGAAAATGTCATAGGTGAGCGGATCGTCTTCTCTTTACTGCCTCAGATGCTCCGCCTCATGGGGTGTGTACAGTTCAGAGGAATGTGTGTGTGTGTGTGTGTGTGTGTGTGTGTGTGTGGTGTTTGTGTACAGTATTGTGGATTTCAAAGGGAGGATGAAGCACAGGAAGTGGAGTGAGATGGAGTGTGTTTTGGGTTAGAAGGTGGAATTAAAGCTTAGTGTTGACTGGCAGAAGTGGAACAGTTGCAAACACGGATTAACATACTCATACTCATATTACACCTACACCACAACTATTTTGCACATATACAACTATATTTCACATATACTGCAAATACACTATAGATATATGCAGTTAAACATGTACATATGTGCATATACTCAACTATACCGCATATATACATCTATACTGCACATATACAACTATACTACATACAAACCACATATACAACTATGGTACATACATACTATATAAACAACTATACTGTAGCGCTTTTTACAATTGACATTTTCACAAAGCACCTTTACAAAGTAAAATTAAATTAGGGAGGAATCTAAAAATTTTTCTCTACAACCCCCTACACCCCTACTACTAATGAGCAAGCCCGTGGCGACAGTGGCAAGGAAAAACTCCCTCAGTTGACACGAGGAAGAAACCTTGAGAGGAAC
>JAQMYF010000023.1:13203531-13214976 GCA_030014195.1 Neosilurus mollespiculum | reverse complement strand
ATGTTGTCGGGAGGTGGAAGGAATACTTCAAGGACCTCCTCAATCCCACCAACACGCCCTCTGTGGAAGAGGAAGAGTCTGCGGGTTCAGAGGGGCAAATATTACCATTTATATTTTACAGTATTTTTATAATTTTTTGCAAAATATACAGTATTCTATTGTCAACACAGGCCTTAAATGCCTTGCTCTAGCCCAATGTTTTCAAAATTTTTAATTTCTGAGGTCAAAATGGAGCTATCTGCTTTCCTTGCTTGGTTATAAAGCTCCAAAAACTGTCCAAAAGCCAAATTTTCAAAAATGTGCAATAATGACTCAAGGATAATGACTCAAGATTGAGTTCTAAAATCTTTTTTCCAGATTCATTTTAACATGTCTATACAAATAAAAAACATTACGTCCATGAAACTTTAGCAACAATGAGCCATCAAAATAATATTGTTTTTTATTTTTTGAAAATACCACTGATTCTTATACATGTAAAAAATATCTAGCAAGTTTCATGTCTAGTATCAAACTGGTTCTATTTTTAAAATTATCATGAATGCCGGTTAATCTAACAGCAAACCATATATTTATTGAACTGTAAAATTAAAGTTGATGGACCCAAGACATGAGAAAATGTTACGTTCAGCTAAGTCACTTACATATTATGCAGAATAAGCTGTAGTTTCTAAGACATTGTAAATTTGCAATCATCAATGCAAAATAAGTTGCTGCGAGTGGATCTGGAGTTCCAGAATCATCTTGAGCAATGATACTTACAACAAATTGAATGACTGTCAACCTGGCAGGTGCATTGCTTGCATTTATGATTTGAAAGGGTATGTAGGCAACATTAAAGATCGCTCAGATGAGCATCATGATGCGCTGGTCAATTTTATGAAGGGATTAAGGAACAATGTCCTTTCTTGGCCTATGGTGTGAATGTTGGGTGCCACTACAAAATGTTATTTGTATAGTTGATGTACCAAATGTCCAAGGTAGAGGTGCCTGTCACTATCCTTTGAGTGCCAATGACCAAAGCAAGATTTTGTCCCTGCTGCCACAGTTATTGAAACATTGAATGAATGTAAAAAATATATATATATTAATAGTGAAATTAGTGAAGAATTATCTTATTGTAAAAATTTGTGCTGTCTTAGTATCATTAGGCATTTGAAGAAACAAAATGTCAATTTTCAACACTGTTATTTCATGCATTTTGTATTGGTTTTGGTGGATTTTGCTTGTACTGATGGTAGTACTCAACATGTGCATAACCTAACTTTGATAATTTACTAGAGTGTCAGCAAAGCTCACAAGTTCTCTTACTTTTTTTTTGTCCTACAGAGATCTCTTATGTTTTTACCTCGAATATTCATGTATTTGATTTACAGTGAGATTGACTGATATTCATGATAACTTTAAAAATAGAACCAGTGTGATACTAGACATGAAACTTGCTACAGATATTCTTTATGTGTATAAGAATCAGTGGTAAAAATTTCAAAGCTGTCATCAATTGTCGACGTGTGTTTTTGTAGTGTCAAAATTGCTAATTTTTGAAAATAATGTTTTTCACTGAATAGACATGATATAATGAATCAGGATTAATAATGAAAAAGATTTCAGCACTCAGTCTTGAGTCGTTATAGTGCAGCCGGGCTTCAAAGTTATTACACATTTTCAAAAAATTGGCTTTTGGACAGTATTTGGAGCTTTATAACGAAGCAAGGAAAGAAGATGTGAACATTTCTTTTTGACCTAAATTTTGACTAAGTTAGCACTTGAGGAGTTGTACTGTCTGATTAGCACGCTGATGAACGCTAATCCAGAGGCAGCTGTGATTGTGGCTGGAGACTTTAACCATGTAGAACTGAAATAAGTGTTCCCCAGATTCCACAGATTCATTGACTTTCCGACCAGAGACAGTAACACACTGGATCAGGTTTACTGTAACATTCCGGGAGCATATAAAATGTTCGCATCTCCTTACCTGGGCATGTCAGATCACATCACAATGAAGCTGATCCTGGCTTATAAACCTCTGATTGGCAGTACTAAACTCACCACCAGAACTGTGCAGATCTGGACTGAGCAGGCTTCCTCAGCACTACAGGACTGCTTCGAGTACACAAATTGGGAAGTGTTTAAACAGGGCGCTGATCTAGAGGAATACACATCGGCTGTTCTGTCCTATGTTCATTTCTGCACTCATGCTGTCTTGCCCACAAAGACCATCATGTCTTTTTCCAACCAGAAGCCATGGATGGCCAGCATAGTGTGGCCCCTGCTTAAAGCCCAAGATGCAGCCTACACGTCAGGAAACTGGCTGGCTTACAGTAGTGCCTGGAAAGAACTAAAAAAGGGCATCAAGCTGGCAAAACTCAGATACAAACAGCACACTGTGGAGCACTCCAACAACAACAACCCACGCAACATGTGGAGAGGTATAAGGTCCATCACGGACTACAAGCACAGTGAGTGTGGTTATTGTGTGCTCAGAGTAGTGCAAGGTATACAAGGAGTGCAATTTGTGTGTGCAACAATCAGCTGAGGTAGAATGTAATGTTCATGTGTAGGGTAGGCCTAGAAAGTCCAGGTACTAGGAATTCTGGTTGAGGGCCCGAATGGCCTACAGGAAGAAGCTCCTCCTCATTCGCTGTGTGCTTGCATTTAAGGAACGGAAGCGTTTCCTCACCGCAACAGAGAGAAGAGTCCATTGTTGGGATGACTGAGGTCCTTTGTTATCTTCCTGGCCTTGGTCCAGCACCACTTGCTGTATATAGTGTCCAGGTCAGGAAGCTTGATATGGATGGTACGCTCTGCTGATCGCACCACCCTCTGGAGAGCTTGATTGTCCTGTTTGGTGCTGTTTTCAAAACCTCTCCTGCTTTGTGCCGAAATCCACTATTAGCTCCTTAGTCTTGCTGAAGTTCAGGAGGAAACCGTTGACCTGGCACCATAATTCCAGGTTTCTAACCTCCTTTAGGTAGGCCATCTTGTCGTTGTTAGAGATCAGGCCCACCACCACAGTGTCGTCCACAAACTTAATGATGTTGGTGTAGCTGGAAGTGGCCACACAGTCGTAGGTATACAGAGAGTACAGCAGGGGGCTCAGAACACAGCCCTGGGAGGTTCCAGTGCTGAGGGTAAATGTGGGTGAGACATGGTTGCCCAACTGTACCGCATGTGGTCTATCTGTCAGGAAGTTGGAGATCCAGCAACACAGGGATGGGACTTAGTGGTGAGAATGGAGGGAATTATGGTGTTAAACACTGAACTGTATTCAACAAACAGCATTTTGACATAATTCCCCCTTCTCCTGTCCAGATGGGTCAGGGCTGCATGATGGAGGTGTGCGATGGTGGCCTCAACAATTATCACCTGGTTGCCCTGACCCCGGAAATCATGAAGTACTTTGAGAGGATCCTCCTTAACCACATCAAGGATGTTATCCCTGCTGGTCTGGACAGCCTTCAGTTTACCTACAGGGAGAACTGCTCTACAGAGGATGCTGTCTCGCTAGCACTCCACATAGCCATGACCCACCTGGAGCAACCTAACACTTATTTTAGGATGCTATTCATGGACTTCAGCTCAGCTTTCAACACTGTTCTTTCAGACAAGCTGGTACTGAATCTCTGCAACCTGGGAGTGTCAGCTTCACTGTGTTCCTGGATCAGAGACTTTCTCACCAACTGAACCCATGTGGTGAGGATAGGGAATTCTACATCCTTCACCCTGATCCTGAATACTGGAACACTGCAGGGCTGTGTGCTCAGCCCGGCCCTCTTCAGCCTTTTCACACACGACTGTTTTGCTATCCACTCCACAAACATGTTCGTGAAGTTAGCGAATGACACCACCATGGTGGGTCTTGTGGGAAAGAAACCATATATCTTACTATAAAACCTTAGATAAGTGCTTGATTTAGCATTAAAATAAGTAACTCAGCTTCAGATAGCATTAAAGGCTTATAAAACCATATCAGATAATTAAGAGACCCACTACAGAGAGGGGCTCCTGCACTTAAAAAACTGGCGTTCAACCAACAATCTCATTCTGAACAATAACATGAGCAATGAGGTCATAGTGGCCTACAGGAGAACCTAGAAGACAGTGCATGCTCCTCTTTGCATTAATGGGGAGGAGGTGGAACGCATCCAGGAAATGGACTGTTTGTACTTCTTCCTTCAGGAAAGTGGTACAGAAACATTAAGACCAGTACAACCAGACTTAAAAACAGCTTCTTTCCCAGAGCTGTGAAAACCATCACCACCCCCCACCCCCTTGCAGTCACACTCACACATGTGCATCACACATATCTCATGGTACCTTCAATGCACATACTGTATATCCCAGGGCTGATGATGCTATTTATCTATTTCATCTCATAGTACCTTCAATGTACATACCGTATATCCCAGGGTTAGTTTAATTCACAGGTTTATTCACATTCAGAGTTTCTATCTCATATTTCTATCTAAAAGTTTTTGTATATAATTGACTTGTGTTTATATTCTGCTCTTGATGGTGTTAATTGCAGTTTATATCCTGGATTGTACCTTTTTAACTTGATTGTATCTTTTTTAAAAAAAGCTGACAGTCTCATACAAAATTGTGTGAACAAAATGACAGTAAAGAATCTTTAATCTAAAAGAAGACGCATTTATGAGGTGGGTTCCGATTCAAACATTACCTATACCTGGGGAAATAGATTATAATTAATTTAATAAATGATGTAGCATGTCAGGATTCATATTCAAATGCATAAAGGTGTGTGGAAATAAGCTTCTTTTTTCTCATTTTGCTGAAGTGTTGGGTTTTTCTTGAAATAGAACTTGATGTGCACATTTGACACAAATGCTACCTATGTAGCAAAACTCAATTATTTACCCTGTGTAATGTAAATACAGTTAGAAAGACTAAAAAAAAGTGCACAAAAACAAAACATAACAAAAGAAAGATTTATTTGTTACTGTAAAACTTTTCACTGGGTTTTTACTGATTTTCTTCTTCGACGGCCCAGAAAACTAGACTACTGTGAAGATACTCCAGTTCATCTGCACTCGCTGCCCAGTTTTAGTCATCATTAAACTACGATTGATTACATGATCCACTTTGCCTTATTCTTCCTCCTTCTCCTCCTCATTCTGGATGGCCTCAGCTGCTTGCTAGGTATTCACTTCCTCCTCCTCTTCCTCCTCCTCTTTCTCCTCCTCTCACAGTTCCTGTACATAACACTGTTCCCCCTCCACGGGTATAACTCACCTGAGCCCTCTTTCCTACTCTGACACCTGATTGAATTGTTCTTGCAGTTGAGTTTGTCAGGGTGTTGGATTCTGAAGGACACCGTTTCTGAGTGAAGAAAGTGTGTTAAATGATATAATTTGAATTATTTTCATTGATATTTGCATGAGAGCAGTGGAAATGAATTTAGAGTTTAATGGTTTGGATTCATGTTGTTGATACATGAGCTTCACATTTGCAAAATTGTGTGAAAAGTTTCATAGTTTGTGTATAAAATGAATACAGTATTGTAAATTCTCTTGCACGTGTTGCTCTGCTTCAGTCACCGTCGTGCCATCAATTGGAACATGATCTCTTATTGTTGCTCTGAATTTATCTGAAATGACACCTCTTGTTCTTGCTCTACCTCATCCTTTTCTTCGTTTTCCTCCTCTTCCATCACTTCTGACACCCACTCCTCTTCCTCTTCTTCCTCTTCCACCACTTCTGACACTTGTTCTTCTTCCTCTTTCTCTTCTTCCTCTTCTTCCACCACTTCTGATACCTGCTACTCTTCATCTTCTTCCACCACTTCAGACACCCACGATTCTTCCTCTTCCTCCTCTTCCACCACTTCAGACACCCACTATTCTTCCTGTTCTTCCTCTTCCACCACTTCTGACACCTGCTACTCTCCCTCTTCCTCTTCTTCCACCACTTCTGACATCCACTGCTCTTACTTTTCCTCCTCTTCAGGGGAAATTCAGGAGAAAACGGAACGTGTTAAACACTTAAGAAACAAAAGAAAGTAAATAAGTTCAGAGTCGAGCTTCTCCTTCCATTACAGGGCTGTTTATAATTGAGTGAACTGCTCCACCTGCTGGTGGGGCTCAGGGGCAGTTGAACACACACCCCAGCTCTCCTCTACATTTCAGTGTGATTGTTTTTGTTTAAACACACCTAATTCATTATGAGAGGGTGGCACGGGAGAGTAGAAATTAGTGTGTCTCCCTCACAGCAAGAAGGTCCTGGAGGGTTCGAGTCCCAGCGAGTCCCATGTTTATGTGGATTTCATCTGGGTTCTCTGGTTTCCTCCCACAGTCCAAAGAAATGCACATTAAACTTATTGTTTTTTAAATTGTTTTATTGATTAGCCCTAGGTGTGAGTATGAATGGCTGGTTGTGTGTGTGTGTGTGTGTGTGTTTGCTCTGGTGAACTGTTCAGGGTGTACCCTGCCTTGTCGGCTGAGATACGCTCCAGCCTCCCCATGACCTTAATAGGATTAAGTGGAGCAGTAAATGGATGGATGGATTATGCATCATATTTTATATCACAATTAATGAAACATGCAGATTAATGAACAGATAAGAACAGGCTCGTGCACAGGGTAAAACAAAGTTTGCAAAGTTTTAAACAATTTATGATATTTCTGAATTTAGCATCCAGGTTAGCATCATTAGCACAGTATTCTATAGCTTTAGAATAATTATTCAAACATCTATAATGAATCATTTTGTATTTGTGGTTGCATTTTGAAACTGAATTACATTTGTATTGTGTTTCCATTTATTTATATTTATGTCCTTCGCAGCCCGTGTTCCTTTTCAGTGTTTAGTAAAAGTTCGAATCTTTTTTTTATGCATTTGAAACATGAATGAAGAGGATAAAGTCGACAGTACCGCACGCCACGCGCTTCCGGTGACGTCACGACAACACGCAGCCCGTCGCGTGACCCCAGCGGAGAGCGGTTAGAGGAGAGGAGGAGAGAGGATGAGTGGGGAGGAGATCTTTTACTCTTAAACTGCTTTCATCTCCAACTTTACACTTCGCAGCGGGTCACTGAGAACTATTTATTTATTTATTTATTTATCTGTCTATTTATTTAACTTTTGTTTTGTTTTCTTCTTTTCTCGCCTTCAGTAGAGGCGAAGCTTAGTAAGTAGCAAACCTGCTCCAAGGAGCACTGGGGAAGAGAGAGAGAGAGAGAGAGAGAGAGAGAGATGATGATGATGATGATGATGATGAAGAACCCCCCTTACGCCTGATCCACGCAGCCGGTAAGCAGCAGCTCAGAAACTTTAAGATAATCACGTGTCAGGATTAAAGTAGGAAGATTTATTCACTAGTTTCTTTATTTATGTGATTTATTAAGAGTTTTAGTGTCAGCTGTTGTGTGTGTGTGTGTGTGTGTGTGTGTGTGTGCGCGCGCATCATTTGTGTATTTATTATTTTAGTTTTAGCTTTTAATTCATATTAATAATAAATGTTGCTGTTGTTTTGAAATGTTTCCTAAAGATAATCTGGATAATTTTAGTTTTTTGTTCTCTCTGTCCCTCTGTCTCACTGTCTCCCTGTTTTTCTCTGTCCTCTCCATCACCTCTTTCAGTATGTCAAGTTCCCTCTGTGCCTTTGTCTTTGCTCCTCTCCTTCATTGTTTTCCTGTCTCGCTGTCCCTCTGTGTCTTTTTACCTGTGTCTCTATGACTCTCTGTACCTGTGACAGTGTTCCCGATAGTCCTCTGTCCCTCTGTCTCTCTGTTCCTCTGTCCATGTGTTTTCTGTCTCTCTGTCCATGTGTTTTTCTGTCTGTCCTTGTGTCTCCCTCTCCCTCTGTCCATGTATCGGCCAGTGTATGTCTCTTTGTTTGTATTCTTGACCCTCTGTCTCTGTGTCCCCATGTCTCTTTGCCCTGTGTTTTTCTGTACCTATGTTTCTCTGTCTCTCTTTTCCTCTGTGTATTCCTCTGTCTCTCTGTCCCTGAGTCTGGTCCCGATCCTGAGTATGTAGCCCTGAGTGTTCGTCTTGTCTCCATCTTCTCACTCAACGTCTCCATTTCCCTTGCTGCTCAGTCCCATCAATTTCAGTAGTTTATACTGATCTATCCCTTTCTTCAATCGAACAGTTAGAGAAAACCTACCTATAATCTACTCTGTCTCTCTCTCTCTCTCTCTCTCTCTCTCTTTCTGTCATTATACAATCGCACACACACACGAGATTCCTGGCAGAGAAAAACAGTTCAGTTCTCTGTGAACTTTGAAATGTTTGTGTTTTCCTCTTGTTTTTTTCTTTGCAGTTCACTCACCCTGTGTGTATGTGTGTGTGTGTGTATGTATGTGTGTGTGTGTGTGTGTTTGTGAGAGAGAGAGAAAGAGAGAGAGAGAGAGAGAGAGAGACTAAGAAGGTGAGAGAAGATCCAACAGTTAAAAACAGAGTACAGGAAGGAAGGACACACACACACGCACACACACATACCATGAACAAATTTTGACTCATTGTATAATATAATTGTGTGTGTCCGTGGTGAAATCCATTCTAAAACCGTTCTGCCAGATTTAATGTTTTCTGATTTTCTTCATTCTCGTGTGCCTGTTGATAAACACTGGTAAGCTGCCGATCTGTAAACTGTCAAACACATTTACATTTAGCCACGTCCACAAACCTCCACAGAAGGCAAAGAGAGCAGAAACTGGCAATATGATGAAAAGAGCTTCGCCCACATGCAGCATGCTATAAAAACATCCAGTAATCCTGATTGAGCACTGCAGACCCACATATACTCCTCCCCCTTTCACAGGGTGCCATTACTTTTGCCCTGATTGAATGGCTAGTCATTTTGTTGATGTTTTTGGATTAGATTCTTTCAGCTCATTTATCTGAAGCTACTGATTTCCCCAAATTGTGGAGTATAATGAAGAAGTGATTTAATTTGGAGTACATGATGTGTTTCTGATCTCACCAGAGCTACAACACCACTTCCACCATCTCAGTCAGGTTCAGCAACACTGTGACATGTTTGTGGTGAAATGATGAAACCGAACACCAACCATGTACTTCTGTGTGAGTCAGAAATCACGCTGTGGCAGAGTCACTTTTCTCCAATCATTTTCATTTTAATGAAAATGATTGGAGTTTTCTTATGTTGGTATATTTTTCCCGGTTATGCTTTTATCTCTGTGTTGGTACTTTACTGCAGGTACAGCCTTAACCTTTAACCTTTCATCTTCATTTAAATGCATGGTGAAAGAATCAGTCTTGAGATGCACTTAGATGATACTCTAACATTTATCACATAGAACCCCATCTCCTGTGTGTGTGTGCTGCAGGTTTGTCCTGGTCATGCACACATGAGGATGTTCTGCCATGGAAGGTATTGAGTCAGCCTTATTAGCAATGAACAAGAAGCAGGTGGAGGCCCCTTGCAGAAGCCACACCTCCCCCGGGGCTGGTCTGGAGGAGGAGAGTTTTCAGAAGGTGCTGTCCGAGCTGAGTACAGCTACAAATTTGAATATAGAGACAGAGCTGGGTGTGGAGCTGGAACTGGATGTGGAAACAGGCTTGAAGGAGTTGCCAGGGTGGGGGCGGAGCTGTGAGAAACAAGGTGCAGCAGTCGAAGTGGAACCTCAAAATGAGCGAGGCAGGATGACTGAGTTCCAAAATCCTACTCTACCTACAGGTGTGTCAAATGGGAGAGAGTGATGGAGTGAGAGAGTGATGGAGTGAGAGAGTGATGGAGGGAGAGAGTGATGGAGGGAGAGAGTGAGTGATGGACTGAGTGAGTGATGGACTGAGTGAGTGATGGACTGAGTGATGGACTGAGTGATGGACTGAGTGAGTGATGGAGAGAGTGATGGAGAGAGTGAGTGAGTGATGGACTGAGTGAGTGATGGACTGAGTGAGTGATGGACTGAGTGAGTGATGGAGAGAGTGAGGGAGTTATGGAGTGAGTGAGTGATGGACTGAGTGAGTGATGGAGTGAGTGATAGTGATTTAGGGAGTGAGGAAGTGATGGATTGATGGAGTGAGAGAGTGATGGAGTGAGTGATGGAGAGAGTGAGGGAGTTATGGACTGAGTGAGTGATGGACTGAGTGAGTGATGGAGAGAGTGAGGGAGTTATGGAGTGAGGGAGTTATGGAGTGAGTGAGTGATGGACTGAGTGAGTGATGGAGTGAGTGATTGTGATTTAGGGAGTGAGAGAGTGATGGAGTGAGGAAGTGATGGATTGATGGAGTGAGAGAGTGATGGAGTGAGTGATGGAGTGATAGCATGATGGGGTGAGGGAGTGAGAGAGTGATGGAGTGAGGGAGAGAGAGCATGATGGAGTAAGGGACTGAGAGAGTGATGGAGTGAGGGAGAAAGAGCATGATGGAGTGAGGAATCGAGGGAGAGAGCATGATGGAGTGAGGGGTGAGAGAGTGATGGAGTAAGAGAGTTATCTAATGAGTATTAGTATTGAGGTAGTGAGTGCTCTTGTGTAGAACTCTGATCTCTGTGCAGTGTTGATGTAAAGATCTGGGTTTTGTGTCAGTAGGTGGTAGTTCATACACACATGCACACACACATACACTCACTCTCGGTTTCTCTCGTATGCACTGTGAACTCTGTCCTACCTGCTGTGGTTTCCTGAGCGTCTCACAGTCCCCATCCTGCTGTGTGTGTGTTTGTGTGTGTGTTTGTGTGTGCAGTTTGAACTCAGACACTCCCAGTGCACTTTGCCATGGTTTGTCTTCCTTTCGCAATGAGAACATTAAAACAGTGTGGTGGGAGTGAAGACAGTGTGTGTGAATCAGTGTTTTCCTGCCTCTAATACACGAACATCCCACTCATTAACACAGCGCAACGCAGACTAATGTACGTTGTCCACTTCAACACAATAAAGAGAATGAAAAAGGTGTGTGTGTGTGTGTGTGTGTGTGTGTGTGTGTAGATATGTCTCACACCCCATTGTCAGAGCAGCTCAAGTTGGGTCGTGATGAAGTGAAGACTGTTAATGTGGAGTGTAGGATCTGTGGAGATCAAGCATCAGGATTTCATTATGGCGTACATGCCTGTGAAGGGTGTAAGGTAAGAGTATCACCACTACCACCATCATTACCATCACCACTACCATCCCCAGCACCATTACCAGCACTGTCATCACCACTGCCACTGCTACCACCTTCATCATCACTACCATCGCCTCCACCTTCATCATCATCATCACTACCATCACTGTCATCATCACTAATATTTTTATTAGCATTGATATAAACACAGCTTTATATACTGTTTATTAAAAGTAACACACCATAGACATGAAAACAAGACTACGGTGGCCAGGAAGTGCAAAACAAAATTACATTTTCAGAAAACAAAAATACATTTTCAGAAAACAAAAAAACATTTTAAGAAAACAAATATACATTTTCAGAAAACAAAAATACATTTTCAGAAAACAAAAATACATTTTTAGAAAA
>JAQMYF010000023.1:13174600-13186152 GCA_030014195.1 Neosilurus mollespiculum | reverse complement strand
TCACTCATTGAGAAATGTTTCTCTGCTTGCATCAAACCCGCCCGATGTCCCGCCCCCGAGAGCCGTATACCCCACCGTGATTGATGGGTTCGTTCAGCTCCACACACAACACTGTAAAGTGCCGGTACATATCAAACTCGCGGGCCGCACTAACATTAAACTTTCATATTAAGGCGGGGGCTGCAAACTATCGTCCTGCGGGCCGCGAGTTTGAGACCCCTGATATAATATATATATGCACACATACATACAGTGGAATCTCTGTTTTCGAATTTAATTCATTTCTAAATGTTGTTCTAAAACCGAAAATGATTTGTTCTTAAACCGAAACATATTTTCCCATAGGAAACAATGTATTATTGATTAATTGCAGATGCAATGAGAGGAATTTTTCTGTAGCTAAATCATGGTTAAACATGGATAACTTACAGCGAAACTCAGGTGACTGTTCTCTACTTCAGGACATAAAACGAAGAGGGAAGTCAAAAAATAAGCAGACATGTTAAAGCAATCGGGAAAATTTATTCATGCTTTAAACTTCACGGATAAATGAACACTTTCAAGTATTTTCTCTTTTCAGAGGTTATTTTAATCAAAAAATATATTCAACTTTCTTCCCAAAAAGGGTTTATAGTACAAGATGAAAATGTTTCATATCGACCATGAATACATATTTTTACCATCCCATATATTTTTAGATTAAAAAATGCTAAATATTCTTCTTAAATTAAATTTATATCCATTACATGGTTTTGTTAAACTAAAAATGTGGAGTGATCTACTTTTGACAAAAGAAAGATCTTTAAATACAAAAGACTTAAAGAAGCTAGCTGTATTTGATTATTTTAAATTTAAAGCACGGTGTTCCCAAGTCTTTCTTTGCAAGTCTCAAGCCCGTGGTCACTGGTCAGAGTTAAGTCTCATACGGCTGTAATTAATCTTCTATAAATTCTCTAACACAGGGGTGCCCAATCCTGTTCCTGGTGATCTCCCTTCCTGTGGTTTGTTTCCTCTTATCACTGCATTTTTGTGTGTTGAACTTCATTCCCCATTTATTCAACCATCCAAACATTATTTAAGTCTGTTTGAAGGGAAGCTTCATCATCAGCTGTGTGTATCATTCTGTATGTGATACAGTCGTCAGCAAAGATCTTGATGTAGACTTGATGTATAATATTCAGTAATGTATTTAGAGGATGAACAGGTGCGGACTTAGCACAGTCCCTTGTACTCCACACAGAACTGGCATCCGTGTAGATAAAGTTCCATTTACGCTGATCAGCTGTACTGTATATGGCTAGTGATAGAGGACTGAATCCATGCTAAGGTCATGCCTCTGATTTTATAAAAGCTCAGCTTCTGATGTAGGTGTCTGTGAAACTACATCGAAAGTCTTGCTAAAGTCTAACAACACGATATCTACAGGCTGGTTGTGGTGCGATGCCAAATCATGTAGTGTGGAAATGAGTTGTGATTCACAGGATATTGACTTCCTGAATACCTGCTGGGCATCCACAATGATCTTAGTGTTGCGTCATTATTTCACTGTCGATTAAATGTTCAATTTTGCAGGAAACACAGGTAATACAGGAAATTGGCCAGTCGATGTTTGGATCTGATTTAGCACCCTTTTTGAAGAGGTGTGTGACAACAGTTTTTTCTATTCATTGGGGAGCTCACTTTCATTTAAACTTTGTTGGTAGATGAATTGGAGGACTGGTGCAATCTTGGCATCAACTAACTGGAATGCCCTGTTTGGGATTCTATCTGGTCCAGTTTCCTTGTTTGACTGAAGGTTTTTGAGTTACTTCTTCAATCCTTAGACTGTGATGTGCATATCTGTGTCTAAAATGGGCTTTCCATGAGAGTTGGTAGGATGGGGTCTTCAGTAGTGAATACACTCTACCCTAATTGGCTTGCTAGTGATTCTGACTGACTGATCAGTCAGATCAAGTAGCTTATTCTGTAATTTCAGCATCTGGATCTTGTACCAACTTGACTTCCTCGCATCTTTGGAAATTGCCTGGTCAGAAATGTATTTTATACTTTTAGCAAAATAAACAAGGAAAAATGAACGTTAAAGGGATAATTAAACTAACAAGATGGGATACAAATGAAAGGGTAAATCAACTAGTCATTGGCGGTGAAAAGCAAATTCAGTGTTAAACCTGTTTTCAGACTGTAGTCGAGAAACGCGGGGGAGACTTATTTCTTTGTTTCCTCCAAGGCTGAAGTTAGCATTGGAGAAGTAAACGCAGAGACTTCTTGATTCTGAAGAGCTGCAGCATTTATCAATATGAAACCTCACTCTGCTCCAAACACCATGCCACAAAATCATAAGCTGTTCCAGCCCTTAAAGGAGCCACGCTACTCTTATAACACCAGCCTCGGATACCTACCAATAGAGATGTCTATTGGGAGCTCCATTTTTAGGCAGTGCATAAATGTATGTATTAATATAATGTTCAATAAATTAACATCCCCATTTTTTGAAATCTAATATACTGACCTAATAGTTAACCAGCACAAGGCAGCAACAGGATATTTAACATTACTATAAATTACGTGATAATATTTACAGTCATGGCAAAGCTGAAAAAACATTCATTATGTGAATAAGTGGGAAAAGCAAACATTCATCTTTTCAAATGATTTAGCTAACACCAGTCTAATCAAGTAAATTATTGTTAGATAGTGTATTATGCTAAGCTTAAAATGCTTTCACAACTCCTAACTGACTGGTCCAGGAGTGCTTTCACATGCCTGACAAAGTGGTACTTTATTGTAACTCCATAGACTCGGCATTTGGCGTGTGGCGAGCGAATTGCACAGCAACTGCAGGAGATGTGGTTGCCATGACATGGTGTACGGCTGTGCTCTTGTGAAACGAGAGAGAGGGGAGAAGGAATGATTGTCAGCTCATCAAACTTAAAATAAAGACTGTTTACAAGTCCCAAATAGCGAGTTCCAGTTGAGTCTTGAGACTTCTGAGTCCAGAAGTCCAAGTCAAGTCTGTGTGTGGTGACTAGAGTGCGAGTCATGGGCTCCAGTCCCCATCTTTGTTAAAAACCCAAGTTTGATTGATATGACCTTGAATGCACAATAAAAAAAAAACATGTATTATGAGAATGAATAAAAATGGATATGTCTGTTTTTGTAAATGAATTAAAATTACTTTACAATTACAATTATTAAATGTGTATGTATGTGTGTGTGTGTATGTATGTATGTATATATATATATATATATATATGTGTGTGTGTGTGTGTGTGTGTGTGTGTTTATTTATATTACTATGTGATGAAAACAAGTCCAATAAAAGTACAAGTCCATGCTAGTGTACAATAAGCGACGTTCTTCTGTCTTGTTTTCATCTTTTCTTCTGCAGCCATAACACTGTCTCAGTGGTTATCACTCTTGCCTCACATAGAAAAGGTATGGGGTTTGAGTATCAGCCAAGTGCATTTTTGTGTGCAGTTTGGATGTTCTTCCTGTGCTAGTATGGGTTTCCTCCGGGTATTCCGGGAACACCCACTGTCCGAAGAGACATTTATTAAATTAAGTGGTTAAGTGGTAAATTCCCCATAGGTGAAAAAAGTGTGTGTGTGTGTGTGTGTGTGTGTGTGTGAGAGTGTTTAAACAGAGAACAGTCGAGTGTGTCTTGCAGAGAATAAATCTGGGTTGGACTTTGATACTCACAAAGAGAGCAGAGTTTATATTAACACTAACAATTTCAGGTGAATTCAACATCCAGGAAGACTGCTGCTGTGTGTAACCTGTCCAGTATCATGTGTAACATGTTATCCTTTATGAGTTCTTCATGCATAATCCTGTGGGTGTGTATGTATGCATGCGTGTGCACACTTTCTTGGTCATTCAGTTTTGGGGACAGGCGTGATGGGCTGTTTGGTTCCAGGCCTCACCATGAACGTCATACCGAACTGTTGCTTTGAAGAACCACTGTTGGGGAAATTATAATAGAATCAGATTTCAGAATTAGCATAGCACAGTTGAAATCAACATCTGAAAAATAGAAAATCAGGATCCAGCTGTGAGAGGTCCCTGTATGAAACTCTATTTTTTTATTTATTTAATTTTGGTGACTAAGAATTGTTGGAGTAAAAGCAGTTTGCCACCATTTACCTGACGGGTGATTTAGCATGTGCTTTCTTGGTCATTTTGTTCTCAAGTTCTTTCATGTCCAACCTGGCAGACTGTACTGGTAAAGAGGAGCTCTTGGGTTTGGGGGTATGGTTTTGGGGAAAACCGCCCCCTTCTTCTTCGTCAAACAGAGGGGAGTTCCAGTCATCGCTGCCCACCTCTGCTTCATTGGCTGGAGCAAATTTGGGATCCATTTCTAGCATTTTCCTCTGCAGAATGCTGAGCAGTGAGGCCTGACTGGCAGCAACTGATGGGGGAGCTTGGGAATGAGTTTTGGGTAGAGATGGGGGCGGAGCTTGGGGCTGTATTTTGGGCAGAGATGGGGGTGGAGCTTGGGGCTGTGTTTTGGGTAAAGGTGGGGGTGGAGCTTGGAACTGGGGGAAGGATGGGGGTAGAACTTGAGTTTTGGGGAAAGATGTGGTTGGAGCTTGAGCCTGTGTCTTCAATTGAGATGGGAATGGAGCTTGGAGCTGAGTTTTGGGGAAAGATGGGGTTGGAGCTTGAGGCTGTATTTTGGGTAGAGATGAGAGCTGAGCTTGAGGTTGTTTGAAGTGAGTGCTAGGAGCAACATTAATTGGTGTTGTGGTGTTGAATGTTCTAATACTTGGGGAATTAGTTGGGCCATTTGTGATGGCAGGGGTGTTTGAATGTGCAGTGAAGTCTGTTCTCATGGCCGGTGGAGGCACACTTGGTGGAGTTTCATCTTTTGGATCATTGTTAGCAAACTCAGGTGGAGGAGGGATGAAGGAGAGGGCATCAAATCCATTGTACTGCCCAGATGGAGATTTTGGGGATGCAATACTTTCACTCAGGTTTTCTCTTAGTTTGCTGCTGGAAGATACAGAAGGTTCAGGTCTGGAGTAAGACATCTTTGGGCTCTCGGTGTTGAGTGTGGGCTCCATGGAGGGATTAACAATTTTTTTGGATACAGGCAGTCTTGGGGTAACAGTAAATGAATTGGGTCTGGTGTCACTTGGATGGATGCTCACACTTGAGGAATCTGCGGAGCTGTTGCTTTTGGAGCTGTTTTGTCTGGAAAAGGTTGCCTTCTGCTTATCTCGTTCCTTTGCTGCCATTAGCAGGGCGAGTGGAGAAGTAGCCGCCTCCTTTCCGGTAGAAGGTTCATTGGTTTTCAGGTTCTGCAGCTTTCGGTTCAGTAATGGGCTATATTTTCGTGTTGGGTCCACAGGAGTCAAGTGTAATATATCTTGAGCTGACAGCACAGATGCTGGTTTTTCTGTAGTGGGAGAACCATTTACTGGAGTCGGGATCTTATCTGGAACATCTGGTGGTGTCTCTACAGTTACAGCTGTGCTGTTGACAACCTTGACTGAGGTTGCTGGTTTATTGGATAGTGTCACCTTCATGTTCTCATTGAAGGCCTGTAGATTTTGCTCAAGCAGAATGCCTGAACTGTTGCGACGCACTGGTTTAACTGGGGGTACCAAGGCTTGGGATACGCTCATTTCCGTTTCATACACTGGTGTTTTCTCATTGATGTGAACTCCACCTGGGTTTCTGGAGGAATTCACCTGGAGCAGGCTGTGTTCTGTTATTTTCTCTCTGTCTGGTTGGTTAGTGAAGGTTGCAGGTTTTGGTACAGTGTAAAGCTTCCCTGTGTTATTGGAGTCAAAGTTGGAAGTTGGCTTTCCTGAGGGTGTCGATTGTGGAGTAGTAGATCCAGCTGAAGACAGCATTAAGTTGGGGATGGATGAGAACCTGGTTGGCTTGGAAGGAGGCATCTTATGCACTTTGGTTGTGGGGGACTCAGGTTTCTCTGTTGGGGGTAGTGGAGGGGTAAATTTAGGACACTCTGGGATGTCCTCATAAGAAATTGCAGCGATTTGATAATTTGGGGGTTTCGGAGGAGCCATAGGTGGAGGCCTTAACGCAGACAGGTCTACATTATTTGGCATTCCAAGAGAAGGTGGCTTGGAAGGAGGCATAGGAGGGGGCATGGAGGGTGGCTCCAGTGTGGACATGTCTACAGGTGCATACGGTTCCCCAAAAAACTTAGAAGGAGGAGTGGCAGTGTGTCCAGGTGGTGGAGGGATGAACTGAGGAGGTGGAGGTGGAGGTGCAATGGATGGAGGTGGGGGGATCAGAATCTGTTCTTCTCCGAGGTCATTGACTGAAGTGGCACCTCCGTTTGACAGACCTGTTCATGGAAGAAAATGTTAACAACAATTTAACAAATATTGGCCAATCTAGTAAATATTTATGTTAAATCTGTTTTGGCTTCTGTGATTCCTGTGCTGTAAAGAAAGAATATAAAGATTCTGCTAATGCATTGTTCAGGGTGAGTCATGATAAAGAAAACATCTCTATTATAGCAATCAAGGTGATTGACGCAGTCTCAATGGCTCATAACACACCTGGAACAGTTGACAACACTGAATACCTGATACAGGTGTGTTTGAAAATTGAACAAAAGGTAAAAATGTGGACTGTCATCATTCCTTGGATTACTAAGGACCAGACAGGAAAAGCTTTTGCACAGGGTCAGTTTACTCAAAACACCACAGTAATGGTATAAAGGTGCCTGAAGGGATTTTTGGCAAATTGCAATTTTGCCATCAATTTTTTCAAAACCTCCTTATTCAAGATAACTTTGAGTCTGATTGCTAAGAGGATATGCCATGTTTGGGACATGCCCTCACCTGTTTGGCTGATTTGGGGTGTGGTGGTAGAAGGCAGAACAGGAACCGTTGGTGTTGGAACTGCAAATCCAGCTCCATCTCCAAACTAGCGGGAAAACACAAAACATGAATCAGTAAATTACAGATTATAATCTGGTTAAAAGTCACAATCGTTTTAATTCATTCTATCAGTAAAACGCATTATGTATCAGATAGTTATGATAAGACACTTGTGGTTTTGGGACAGAACTGTTGTTCTTTTTAATCTGATCTCTGTGTTATTGACCTCAGGCTGTTTATCTGCTTTCTGTCTATGTTTGCACTTTGAGGTGAAGTTAGGATGTTTTAAAGCCTGTGATAACTGTTAACTGTGAGTGATTATGTTATTAAAATTGTTGTATTTTTCAATCCACTGGATGACAATCAGTTGTGAGTGAACACCCTGCTTTATTTAAAGAACAGGGAGGTGTCAAAGTCTAATCTTCACAACACATTTGTGGGTCCATGTCCTGGCAAAAAACAAAGGAGATTTGTGTGGACCTCAGAAAAAAAGTTGTTGATGCTCATGAGGCTGAAAAAGGTTACAAAACCATCTCAATAGAGTTTTTATTCCAGCAATCCACCATTCATATGAAGGATGTTTAAGAACATTCTTACCCTCTCTAGCAGTGGTCAACCAACAAAGATCAATATCTTGGTGCACATACTGTACTTGTTCAACTACATTAACATACATGTAATATTCAATCTTTTTTTTTCAATAAATAAATGACCAAGTGTAATATTCTTGTTTATTAGGGATCTCTTTATCTCCTTTTAGGAATTCTGTGAAAATCATTCATTTTCTGAACCGCTTAATCCTAATTAGGGTCGCAGGGAGGCTGGCGCCAATCTCAGCCGACTCTGGAAGATGGTAGAGTACACCCTGGACAGCATACCAGGCCATCGCAGCCTTTGTCCAGTGTCAACTGAGATAGGCACCAGCCTCCCTGTGACCCTAGTAGGATTAAGCAGTTAAGCGAGTGATTAAGTCTGTGGTTGGCTTAAGTCTCAGAGTTTATTTAGTCCTCAAACATAGCCCCACCCCCAGTACCTAACACTATTTTAAGTGGAAAACTTTTGTCCAGTACACTGCTGCTCAAGTCATGTCATGCTCAAGTCATGTGATCATGCAGGTGGAGTTTATAATGCTGTGGTGTTATGTGTAGATAAACTGCGTGTTGATTCAGTTTAAACTGTGCTGTGAAACGTTCTGATGCGACACGCCTCATTAAAGGAGACACAACCTGAATTCATTCCATACTGAACATACCAGTTCTTTAAGCCTCACTCACACACACACACACAAACACAAACTTTTAATGAGGGTGTAAATGGGCAAGAGGAAATTCCAGCTAAGACCCCCACTATCTAACATCTAATATGACCAGTTTTACAGTTTCCATGGAAACAAAAAGATAATGAACAGTCAAGTTTAGATTTTTCCTAATTCTGTATGCTCAATGATTTCAGATTTTCAGATTTCTCTTATTTACAAATTACTGTAAACTAATACTTAGTGTACATATTTGTGTAAACTGCCCTGTGACTCAGTTCCAAAAGGCCAAAGCCACCCTAAACTAAAGGAAGCAAGAGGTCTATTATTGCCTCCGCCAAGGAGGTTATGTTTTTGCCGGCGTTTATCTGTTTATTTGTTTGTTTGTGAACAAACAAATGATTAGTTTGACTGCGGGAAAACCGCAGAGAGGCTGTCCTTCCTTGGTGAAGATTTGCACTCTCTGAGTGCTTCTATTGGTTGTGGTTTTTGTCATTGTGTTGTAAGTAATATTATAGAAATATATAAATAATATTTAAAATATCCTCTGAAGATTTTAAAATGCGGAAATGATTTTTAATAGATAAACTGCCAATGTTTGTTGCAGAGAGGTCGACCTATGGGTAACTAAACACAGTAGCAGGAAGTAATACTTACATGTGCAGGCAGGTGTGTGTGGGTGTGTGTGTGTGTGTGTGTGTTAGAGAGAGAGAGAGAGAGAGAGAGAGAGATTGCTGAGTGTGTTATTTTTGTAACCTAGCAGCAGGAATTTTAAGGAGTGGCTGAAATCAAGCAGAAGTTTCTCACCACACTCATTTTATTTTTTCATATGAGACCATGACACGCCTTGTGTTTATGTGTGTAGTCTAGGTATTCATCATGTTGTGGGGACCTAAACCTGTTTACACAGTCACATTATGGGGACTTATCTTCCTTATGGGAACAAAATGCAAATCCCCATAACATAATTCATTAAATTTTAAGATGAAGATATGTTTCTAAGGTATGGTTAAGAGTTAGGGTAAAGGTTAAGGTCAAAGAAAGACTCCAGGAAAGCAATGTAAGTCTATGTATTGTCCCCTGGAGTAATGGAAAAAAGACTGTGTGTGTGTGTGACCAATGACACACATTGGTCCAGCCTGTGCTAAACCCAAAACAAAGTGAGTGTATTCAAAACACATGCCAGATCACATGGGTTAAAGCCATAAATGCACCATCACTGCACAAATTCATGGCAAATACAGACTATAAGCTTCCAGGAATCATATAAGACTGCGATGGCCTGGCGAGCTGTCCAGGGTGCACTATGCCCTCGCCCTGAGTCGGCTGAGATGGGCGCCAGCCTCCCCGCAACCCTAATTAGGATTAAGCGGTTCAGAAAATGAGTGAATTAATGAATCATATGAGATATGAGATATGAGTCAGTGTATAGAATACATGTTAATATACAAGATACAAGTCAATAGATGACATACGAGTTGGTATACAAGATACGAGTCGTATATAGGATACAAGTCGGCAAAAAACATGAGTCAGTAGGATATGTGTCGGCGTGCAGGATACATATTGGCGTGCAAGAGCTGGGTTGGCTTGCAGGATACGGGTCAGCATGTAGGATACATGTCAGCATGCAGGATACTGTTGGGCATATAAGAGATGGGTTGGCATGCAGGATATGGGTCAGTGTGCAGGATACTGGTTGGCCATTATACAAGACACAGGACGGCATTTTGAGTTTACGGTAATGTGTCAACGTGAAATTATGGGATGGTCATCGGACACTGTCGTAGTTTTCTCTTTAGCTATCGTTTTCACAAGACCATGTCAGTGGTCATCTTTGAACATGTCTCACAGTGGGATGTACTGTAGGACCACTGTTTTGGAACCTTGACTAAAGATATCAGCAAATTTGTTTTATGTCTGTCATCTTTAGTCTAGAGTCGCATCGTGTATACCATTCACTACTCACTACTCTCACACACACACACAGCTGTCGGTCCGAATCCTGAGATAGTGAAGCAAATGAAGTTGCTTTCCTCCATAACTCAAGTTTAGTACAATACATTCTGTTCAGTACAGTGTTTTCTGAAACAACGGAGTGTGTTCAGTACAGTGCAATTTGTTCAGCACAGTATTGTATGTTAAGTACAGTGTGGTCAGAAGTGTATAATGTGTTCAGTTCTGTGTTCAGTATAGTGTATTGAGTAAAGTATTTTCAGCACAGTATGTTCAGTACAGTGAGTTGTGTGCAATACAGAACAGTGTGTTCAGTAAAGTGTTCCGTCGAGAACAGAACATTCACAACAGTGTTCAGTACAGTAAATTATGTTCAGTACAGTGTGTAAAGTACAGTATTTTCTGGTCAGTAGCTACAGTATAGTGCATTGTATTTAGTAGTGCTCAATAGAGTACAGTGTATTTAGTACATTACAGTAGGTCACTAATGTGTTCAGTATAGTACAATGTGTTCAGTACAGTGTTTAGTACCATCAGTGTGTTCAGTGTTCAGTGCTAGGTGTCAGGTGAATATGAACATGGTCATGTGACTTACCGTGCTGAAGTGTTTGACAGTGGGTCTGGAGCGGACTTGAGCTGTGCCTGAATCTGGGACCACGACAGCGTCATACACAAACTCCACACTATCTGTAACACACACATACACACAAACATTCTTATTAGCACATTGAGGCTTATGCATACATCCGGGTATCTAATGATCTGAATTTCTGGTTGTATTTTTACTTTAAATAATTAACTGACAGATTCACTTACTATGACAACATTTATTATTATTATTATTATTATTATTAATAATAATAATAATAATAAATGCGTAACCAAAATTTCTATACAGAAGAAAAGTGCTCACACCAGGGCAGAGTAAATTTGATTAACCCTGAGTGTATGTATATTTGTGTCTGTCCCAGTGGTACAGATACAAAGGTCTCCACACACACACACACACACACACACACACTGTGTCACCACTGGTTAAAGCTAAACTATAATAATAATAATAATAATAATAATAATAATCTTACCGATGTCTTTCATCTTGACATTGGTGTCAAACAGTGACTGGTTTCTCCTGGTTAGGAAGTTCAGACCACCTTTTTTCATCATCTTGAGTGTTTGTTTGTGTGTGTGTGTGTGTGTGTGTGTGTGTGTGTGTTTCTGTGTCTGTGTTCAAATAATCCCAGAGAGTGTTAAAAGCCTCATTGCTAAGCTCAGTGCTATATCTCAGTCGGATGAACAGGTGTGGGAAAAATGTCTCCTACTTCACTTTTCCTCTCTCACTCCTACTCCTTCTGGCTCCTCCTACCAGGTGTGTTCAGGTGTTCTAAACCTGAAACCTGCGTCACATGCTCTCTCTTATACGCAAACACTGTTGTTGAGGAGTTTGGACATTAGCCTTACACATTTTTCATATATATATA
>JAQMYF010000023.1:13157283-13174027 GCA_030014195.1 Neosilurus mollespiculum | reverse complement strand
TAAGATCTTGAGTCGATTTTCCATAAAACAGTGCTCGAGACATATATATATACTGGTAAGGATTATTGTTGCATAATTTTCTTCATAACAGTTCATGAATTTTGGTGTAGTAAATTTAAAGTGAATTTTTCAGTTCAATTTCAATTTCAGTAACTGGCATGACTGTCTACACTTTCTGTCTTTCTCTCTATCACTTTTTGTCTCTCTCTCACTTTCTGTCTCTTTTACTCTCTTTTTACAGACAGGGTAGATGAGGTTAATAAGCAGTTTATTTTATGGCATTTTAAAATGGTGGACTTATTTATATGGAGAAAGGATGCACAGACTAGATGACGAGTTTATTGTAGACTGGCAACCCAAGAGCCAACCTGAAACAAGGAAGCATATAGCATGTAGCTGGCTAACAAACTAAGCAAAATGAGCATACAGCAATGAAAACGCCAATTACATGCAATTTACTGAAAATTAGAAAATTACAGCACAACAACGAACACTAAGACTCCGCATGTCAGTGATGTAAGGAGAGAGCATAAATCCACTTCCTGATTGTTCTCGCAAATGCCGCCCTTTCTGGGAAACACAGTTCCCAGCAAATCAAAAGTGGCATTGTGGCACTACCAAAGCCCTGACAGACATAAATGAAGATACCCTGTTTAGAGGTGAGCAAGTACCCATGCCTGAAGTGAATTAGGTCGCCATTTTAAAATGTCCTATAATGAACTGCTTATTAACCTTGTTTAATAAGTTACAGGTAGTTTTCATCTTGCTTCCGTTCCCATGAAAGCTGCTAAAGATCATAGTGCACAGTGCAGTTAGCTAACAGATAACTTGCAAAGTGATACCAACCGGTCCATGTGTGATTTGTTGCCCATGTGTCAACCAATCAGATTGTGCATACTGTCTTTGCCATATAATGATAGTTTGTTTATTAATTGAATTATATTTTGTCTGTCTTCACACACACACACACACACACACACACACACACACACACATATATATATACAGTATACACATAAATAATCTATAATATCATACAGATATGTACAGTGGCTTGCAAATATATTCACTCCCTTGGCATTTTTCCTCTTTTGTTGCCTTACAGCCTGTAGTCTAAACTTTTTTTCATAGTCCAAATTGGTGATGTGAAAAGAAAATAAAAAGATTTATATAAAATGTGAAATGTGGTGCCTGCAAAGGGTATAAAAAATTACCCAATCCAAATAACATTATTCATTATTATTTTTATCTTTGTTACAGATTAAAATAAATCCAGAGCAGTGCAAAGTGTATGACTTTATTAAAAATGTAGACGGTGAACAGATGAGCGTCAGCTGCCATTAGTCAAAGGCTCTGATTGGTTGAAATGAGCAGGTGATAAAATTCTCATCCTGAGACTATCTGATAACCTCAATAATATTATACTGTAATTAATGAAATATTATTTCATTAAACATTTCTGGTATTTGGCAGACACCTTTATACTGAGCAAATTATATTTACTATTAATACTACTGAAGAGTGGAGGGTTAAGTACCTTGCTCAAGGGCCCAACAGTGGCAGCTTGCTGGGGCTTGAACCCCCAACGTTGTGATTGGTAATTCAGAGCCTTAACCACAGAGCCAACACTTAAACCTAGTTAAATAAAAGTTCTGGTTTAGTCATGATTGAAATGGTAAAAAAAAAAAAAAATGATCATTTAATTTCATCTTCTGAACTGCTTTATCATTTATTAGGGTCACGGGAAGGCTGGAGCTCAGCCCAATCAGTAGTTGAACAGCTAACACACACATAGCCATTACCTCTCAATTAAGTTGTTTTTTTTTTCGTCAGGCAGTGTACATTAATGTTGGTCAGGTTTTGTGTCTCCGTAAGTTATAAAAGGTAAGACATTTTGAAAATAATCTTCACCACCCTGTCTATTTTATTCGAATATTTTAGTTATTTTTCATATGTCATTAATTGAATCCAGGCCCCATCCACACTGATGAGTTATGATGTCAATATTAACCCCTCCCTCAGTGAGTGTGTTGCGCATTACGAAAGTTACATTGTGCTCTGTTACTGTGGAGACCTGCACAGGACAAGTCTATCCAGATTGGCAAGTTCAAGCACTTCATTTTCACTGTCTGTCTGTCTGTCTGTGTGTGTGTGTGTGTGTGTGTGTGTCTGTGCTGTGATTTCTCCTAAAAACTCAACAGGAAGTGACACAGCAGTGATGTCGGACTGACTCTAGTACCAGGCTTTACAGAGCATTAGCGAACATTTGACATTTGCTTTTTATTAGCTTTTTGTTATACATTTATTGATTACTGATTTTTAAATATTCATATCTATATGGTGGAAATAGTAGATGGTGATGGTAGTAGTGAGTGGTGGTGGTGGTGGTGGTGGGAGATGGTGATGATAGAGGATGGTGAAGGTGGGGCAGATTGTGAATGGTGGTAGTGGTAGTGAGAGATGGTGGTGATAGTGGGTGGTGGTGGGTGATGGTGGTATAGGAGTGATACTGGTGGTGATAGAGAATGGTGATGGTGGTAATAGTGGGCGATGGTTGTAGGAGATGGTGGTCATAGTGGTTGGTGATGGTGGTTGTGAATGGTGGTGGTGGTGGGAAAAGGTGGTGATAGTGGATGGTGATAGTGGTAGTGGGTGATAGTGGTGGTGATGGTGGTGGTGGGTGATAATGGTGGTGATGGTGGTGTTGGTGGGGGCGATGGCGGGTAATAGTGGATGGTGATAGTGGTGGTGATAGTGGGTGATGATGGTTGGACCCCGTTGGGGATAAGTACCGGCTCCGATGAGCCACTAGGCTCGGGTGTAAAAGCCTAACAGACTTACCTTTCCCACACCTCTGATGGATAAACAGTACAGATAATTGGTGGATGGATTATTATTGCAATTCTAAGAATAGGCACAGGTGGCATGTTGTCATAGTGGTTAGCATTTCTCCCTCATAGCAAGAAGGTGGGTTCAAGTCCTGGGGTTGGGTGTTTCTGTGTGGAGTTTGCACGTTCTCCCCATGCTTGCATGGGTTTCCTCTGGGTTTCCTCATACAGTCTAGACATGCACTAGAGGCTAACTGGCTGTTCCAAATGAAGTGTGACTGGTGGTGTTTGTGTTGGTCCTTCGACGCTCTGTGGAGCTGTTCAGGTGTACCCCACCTTCAGTGTTGGCTGAGATAGGTACCAGCCTCCCTGCAACCCTCGCAGGAATAAGTGGTTCGGCAAATGAGTGATGAGTGAGAGTGAATACAGGGCCGTTCAAGATTCGACATCTGAGTCTGGACCGCCACCTGCTGGACACCTCACACCCATAAACATATACCCGATTATTTTATCTTTTCTTTTTATTCAAAACTTCTGCATTCTGCCTTGTTCCTGTAGAGAACATCTTCAAGTTAACAGTCTGAGACACAGACGGACAGTCCACGCGCGGTTTCGGGGGGCGTGGCCGTAAATACATGTGTTTGATCATGAAGGGGGGGGGGGGGTGCGCGCGTGCTCGTTAAAGGTGTGACGCTGGGAGAGCTGACGTCATCGCTGTACCTGAGTTTCGGGCCCGAGTTGGAAAGTGGGAGTTGTGCACACCGGAGTGTGTGTTGAGTGTCGTGTGCGCTTCGCGTGCGGTGTTAGTGAATGTAAGCGGGTAGTTGTGTGAAGGCAGAGGGAAATCTTCATTTATTTAGGAAACCCGTTTGGAGTTTTAAATTTGCTGCTTCCTGCTTCCGGTTGGAGTCTCAGGTGAGTCTCGCGCGGCCTTCTGTGCGCTAAGCTTTATATAAATACTGAAAACACACACTTCTATTAATCACACACACACACACACACACACACACACACACACACCTACCTACCTACCTACCTACCTACCTACCTACCTCTCTCTCTCTCTATTTGAAGTTTTGACAGCGACGCGACACCGAAAACAAACAAACAAACAAAAAAACATTGTGTTGAACCTCTAGTTTGTTGTGTGCACACGGTACTACTCTCTCTCTCTCTCTCTCTCTATACACACACACACACACACACACACACACACAGAGTGTAATCCAGAACTCTGCCTCTCTAGAACTCTTAACTAGCAGGTTAATGTGTAATTCGTTCTGGGGGGTTTACAAATCCTCATTTTATATTTATGAAATCCACACAATATTATGATCTGCAGTACTGTGAAAAAGCATCTGCCCCTTCCAATTTTTTATCTCTTTTTTTTGCAAAAATTTTTCTCACTTCCATCTACAATGAGATCTTCGTTCCAGGAATGAAACGCGGTGGTGGTAGTGTGATGGTGTGGGGGATGCTTTGCTGCTTTGGACAACATGGTATAATTCAGGGGTCACCAACCTTTCTGAAACTGAGAGCTACTTCATGGGTACTGAGTCATACGAAGGGCTACCAGTTTGATAGGTTCTCCTGAAATTACACATTTGCTCAGTTTTCCTTTAGTTATACATTATCAATAATGATTAACGATACTCATCTATGTGAAGACACTGATCACGTTAATTTCTCACAATAATTATCAACAATAAAAATCAAAAATTAATTTTAGACGCAGCTCACTAGTGAGTTGTGCTATTTTTAGAACAGGCCTGCGGGCTACTTATGTGGTCCTTGGGGGCGACCTGGTGCCCGCGGGCACCGTGTTGGTGACCCCTGGTATAATTGATGGAACAATCCCTTCTGCTCTGTACCAGGAAATTCTGACGATGGTCTTGGAAGGTTTTCTTGTGGCCTAGTAAAGGTTCTGTCTTACAAGATCTTAAACAGACACTTTATTCTTAAAACCCTTCAATGGGGAAATAAAATAATAGCAATTTTACTAAAAAAAATAAATAATAATAATAATAATAATAATAATAATAAAAAAAAGCAGTGGGCTGAAATTCCTCCACAGTGGTGTGAAGAGATTGCTTGCAGTGGTACAGCTGTTGGGTAACTCTTTCCAATCAGGAAATGATGATATACAAAATGTGTTTTTGCTTGTTCTTTTTGTATTACATTGTTTTAAGGATATAAAACCAATTAAATAAAATAAATCAGGAAGCACTACTTTACAGTACTGTAGCAAACATGTAGCGGAGTGTCTGTCTCTCTGGAAAACTTGTTTCTCATTGGTCAGTAGTGTTTGTTTCCCCCCAAATCCCCCAAAGCCAGCAGTTTTTCTAAACTAAGTTAATTTGTGGCCCTTATACCAGATAAATGTTAAGAACCTGTCTGTCTGTCTGTCTGTCAGAGAGATGTCTGTTCACCCTCGGCGTGTACGGCTGAAGCCGTGGCTTGTTGCTCAGGTAGATAATGGGACATTTCCAGGTCTTATGTGGCTGGACCGTGAAGCAAAACGCTTCCAGATCCCATGGAAACATGCAACAAGGCACACAGCTCAACAGGAGGAGGAGAACACCATCTTTAAGGTCCTTCATTATTAAAAATAATAATAACAGTAATAATTGTATCAGTAATCATACTATAAGGTATCAGTCTTTTTGTTATGGATTGATTTATATTTTGAATAAAACATTTCTATGAAAACCAAAATTTTTCTGCATATCAACTCTAAACCATGTCCACAGAAACAAAAACAACCATGTGTATGTTTGTGCATAGGCATGGGCTGTAGAGACAGGGAAGTTTCAGGAAGGTGTAGATGAACCAGACCCTGCAAAGTGGAAAGCCCAGTTACGCTGCGCGCTTAACAAGAGTCGTGAGTTTAACCTCATTTATGATGGAACAAAAGAAGTTCCCATGAACCCTCTGAAGATCTATGATGTGTGTGACATCCCCACCCCCCTCAGTAACCCAGGTACGTACACTCTTTCACACACACATACACGAAAATCTCAGCAATCAATAACCTCGGCATCACCTCACTGTCACATGACATCAGCACACTGTCAGGAAAAGAGGCTGCACACCATACAGTTCTGACTTCAAGACTCCTTATTACATGAATGAGTTACAGACTGGACACTCAGTTGTGTATAGTTTGGAAAGAGTTTTAATTAATGCTTATGTGGATGTTTAGGTTCCACGGGTTCTGCCCCTGCATATGACTCTGATGGTGAAGATGACGAGGTTCCTGACACACCAGAGCCACCTCCACCTCCATATCATCCACCAGGTAACTTAAACACACACAGCCACACATGCCCCTGCGCTCAGGTTTACTGCTGTCACACTTAGGGGACAATGTATTATATTTATCTGTTAATGATGTACTGTGTGTGTCATGTTAGTAGCAGAGTGAAGCTCCATATTTTAAAGACTCCCCTGATTTCATTTATGTCTCCTCTGTCTGTACACATGTAGAGAATATGTCCTGCAATGTAGCGGGCAGCTATACATTTAGGCATTATCTGAATGTATTTTTTTAAGAGCAATATGTGTGAATTGCTATGAGATGTCATCAGCTACTGAACTCTTTATAGCACCACTGTGGAGTGTATTCTGATATCCAGCGTGTTGTGTATTATCTGTCTGTTCCTGTCCTGTACCTGTTGCTGTGTTTACAGTGTACACCCCACAGACTGTGGTAAAATAGCTGTATTATCCTCTTCAGGTGTAATGAAAGTAAAGCAGAATTAAATTTCATTGAAGTACAAGAAGTGTTTTTAAGATGACTGCAGAGATTGGGATTTCAATAAACTGTGTACAGGGAAAGTGAATAAAGAAATGTCTTTTAAACAAGGATTGAAACAGCAATATAACCAATCACTAGAGAAGGTTCACCTGTGAAAATGTCTCTCTCAGTGGGTGGGTCTCCTCTGGCTCCACCTGTCTGGGCTTCCCCCAGCTCTACCTCTTCCATGCAGCACTCATCTCTGCAGCCTTCCCCTCAAGTGTGGCCTAAAAAGGAGCCTGAGGATGTGGAAATGAATACACAACCACCCATGGAGATTCAGCCTGCTTCCAGCATGGACACACAGCCAATAAATGAGGCAATTATCAATACACCGGAGCTCTGGATCAGTTCTCTGCCCAGTGCGTGAACACACACACACACACTCACACTACAAGGTCTGTTATTATACAAGAATCTACAGTGCTCACTTTAACATAAACTACAGACTATACCACTCACTAACCAACATCAACTACAGACTACACTATTTACTATATTACAAAATACAGACTGCAAAACTAACCCATCACCACCAACTACAAACTACACTGTTCACTTACTAACTACAAACTGCAGTTCTCACACCAACTACAAACTACACTGTTCACACACCAACTACAAACTTCAACACCGAGTACAAACTACACCGTTCACACACCAACTACAAACTATCCCACTCACTTACCAACACCAACTGCAAACAACACGGTGCACTCACCAATACAAGCTACAAACTACACCACTCACTCACCAACACCAACTGCAAACTGCACCGTTCACACACCAACTACAAAGTACACTGCTCACTCGCCAACTACAAACTACATTGTTCACTCACCAACACCAACTACACTGTTCACTCACCAATACAAACTGCACCGTTCACTCAACTACAAACTACACCGTTCACTTCGCCAACAACAAACTTCACGCCGTTCACATTTACTATATTACCAAAAACAGACTACAAAACTAACCCATCACCACCAACTATAAACTACACTGCTCACTCACCCTTTGCAAACTACACTGCTCACTCTCCAACACCAGCTACAGACTACACCGCTCAATCGCCAACCACAAACTACACCATTCATTCACCAACTACAAACTACACCGCTGACTCACCAAATACATCGCCCAATCGCTAACACCAACTACTAATTACACTGCTCAGTCACCAACACCACCGTTCACTCAACAACACCAACTACAAACTACCCTGTTCACTTACCAACTACAACACTCACTCACCAACTACAAACTAAAATATTCACTCACCAGCACCAACTACAAACTTCACTGCTCACTCACCAACTACAAACCACATTATTCATGCCAACTACAAACTACACCACTCACCAACTACTAACTACACCGTTCACTCACCAACTACAAACTACATTTTCCACTCGCCAACTACAAACTACATCTCCCACTCGCCAATGCCAACTACACCGCTCACTCGCCACCACCACTTACAAACTACACTGCTCTCTCACCCCCACCAACTACAAAGTACACCGCTCACTCACCAAAACCACCCTCAAACTATACTGCTCACTCGCCAACACAACCTACAAACTACATCATTCACTCACCAACACAACTACAAACCACCACTCACTAACCAACTCCAACTACAAATTACACTGCTCACCAATGCCACCTACAAGCGACACAGCTCACTCCCCAACACCAACTACAAATTACACTGCTCACCAATGCCACCTACAAGCTACACAGCTCACTCCCCAACACCAACTACAAACTACACCGCTCACTCACCAACTACACCGCTCACTCACCAACACCACCTACCAACTACACCGCTCACTCACCAACACCAACTACAAAATACACCACTCAGTTAAATTCAGGTCAGTTGTATTTGTGTAGCACTTTTTACAAGTGACATTGTCGCAAAGCAGCTTAGCAAAAACAAATTTGGTAAAGAATTTAAGCTTATGAGTTTAAACATTTCTCTGTAAACCCAATTCATCCCTATCGAGCAAGCCTGTGGAGTCAGTGGCAAGGAAAACCCCTCAGTCGACACAAGGAAGAAATCTTGTGAGGAACCAGACTCAAAAGGGGAGACTCATCCTCATTTGGGGGAAACCAGAAAAAAATACAAACAGTGTATCAGAAACCTCACTATAGTTTACCATGTAGTCTACTGTGGTTAATCTATAACTGTAATGGTTATTGTAGTCCTAAATAATTTCAGTAAAAGGGTTTATATCTCCAGAAGTGGAAAGTCATTTTCTGAGTATATGTTTGGTATGTTATGGATCATTTTCAGCAGGTGCAAGGGGCTTTTAAGATGAGAACTTCAACCAGTAGTAGCACATCAGGACTGATCACAGGATTCAGAGAGCAGAAGAATCAGGATCACTGGTATCTCAGAAGTAGCATGCGTACCTCAACAGCAAAGGGGGGTTTGATAGGTATGCTCATAACAATTTAATGTTTAAAGATTATTAGTGCTGAGTGCAAGCAGGGACTCAAGAAAGACTGGCTATGACAGCATGACTAAAAGGAGAGAACTAGAAGGAAGACTGGTGACATAAGGCAACCAGCCACTCCACTGTTGATGGACCTGAGTGTGGGTTACAGCATCCAAATATCCCAGTCTACCTGAGCTCTCTATTTCTAAGAATCCCCAGATTTGATTCTTTATGTTATCAGAGGCTATTAACAAAACACTTGATTAAACAGGTACATTTTCAGCCCCGTATTCAACACAGAAACTGTGTCTAACTCCTGAACATTAACTGAAAGGCAGTTCCCAGACTGTGGGGATTTGTAAGAGAAATTGGCCCCCTGCCGTATCAATAAGTAGCCTGCACCTTGATTTAAGTGAATGTGGAGAATTATAAATGACAAGAAGTTCACTAAGATAATATAGCACAAGACCATTCAGTGCTTTATGGGTCAAAAGTAGCATTTTATATTTGATGTAAAATGAAATAGGGAGCCAGTGCAATGTAGATAAGATCGAGGTGATGTGCTCACCATCACCAAACTACAAATACGCCGCACTACTAAAAATACGTCGCTTATTTGAACACCAACTACAGACCACACCTTGCACACACCAACTACAGACCACTTACTCACCAACACAAAGTACCAACCAACACTGATTGACCAACACCAACTACAAGGGTTCAAGATCAGGAATAGTTTTTGATGTTTGTGTGTTTGTATTGCAGTGACTGATCTGGAGGTACAGTTTTATTACCGGGGTAAGGAGGTGTGTCCTTTATTGACGGTCAGTAACCCGCAAGGCTGCAGGCTATTTTATGGGGACCTGGGACCGATGTTGCATCAGGAGGAGCTGTTTGGGCCTGTGAGTCTGGAGCAGCTGCGTTTTCCCCCCACTGAGCACATCACTAATGATAAGCAACGTCTCTTCACCAACCGACTGCTCGATGTCATGGACCGCGGCCTCATCCTGGAGATCAGTGCACACGACATCTATGCCGTGCGTCTCTGCCAGTGTAAAGTGTACTGGTCTGGTCCATGTGGTCCAAATGCCAACGCGCCCAACCTCATTGAGCGCCAGCGCAAAGTAAAACTCTTCTGCCTTGAGACCTTCCTTAGCAGTGAGTTATCATACTGAGATCGTTTTATAGCTGTACTGGGGAACAGAACTCTCTTAAATATTATTTATACATTTTATATACATAAATAATTAAACTTTAGCTGGGTGTGTGTGTGTGTGTGTGTGTGTGTGTGGGGGTGACTGTAGGTGTAATAGCTCATCAGCGTGGCCAGTCTCCATCTCTGCCTCAGTTTGATATTCACTTGTGCTTTGGTGAGGAGTGGCCTGATGGACGTCCCAGAGAGAGAAAACTCATCATGGTGCAGGTGAAACACACACACACACTTTCAATATTTGACTAAAGATTTTGAGGAGAATGTCCAAAGTAGAAATCAGGACATGTTTTTTGTGTATGTGAGTATGTTTGATATTTGGGTAAGTTGCACTGTTAGCCCTATAATTGTGTGTGTGGGTGTGTGTATAGGTGGTCCCTGTGGTGGCAAGGATCATCACTGAGATGTTCAGTTCTGATGGAACTCGCTCCTTTGACAGCTCCAGTGTGCGTCTGCAGATTTCTGTTCCAGACATAAAGGACAACATTGTCACTCAGCTCAAACAGCTGTACCGCATGCTTCAGAATAACCAGGGCAATGAGGGCTGGCCCCTCCCATCTGCTGGCCCCACCCACCTGCCCCACTCATTACATGCACAGTGATGCCATAAACACACACGTGCCTTTTACTCTGGACAAACACATTTATAGACATTTACTTAGTTTATTTGAAATATTACCGCTTTTAAATTTTTGTAGTATCAAGAGTTTATGGTTATAAATGGGCATGTTTGTTTAATAAACAGATATTTTATGAAAATGAGGTCAGTTAGACACTAAAGGTATGCATAGTTTTATTGTTGGTGGGTGTGTCTGAATTCATAGTTTTTTATGCTTTATGTCCTTTCCTTTCCCTCCCCAACGTCCTCCTCCTTTAAGCCTGATTCTTTTTTCTTCTTGTAATTATTTGTCAGATAAAAATAAACCTTTTCTGTTTCATTTTCTTTCACTGGGTGAAACATTGATACCATATTTTTGTGTGTGTGTGAATATCATTAATACATATAAAGCGAGTTTTAGCAAGCTAAGATCTCCAGGTTATGATATTATGTGTATTCAGACAACAATAAACTTTTTAATGGGTAATAAAAGCAGCAAGCACTTCACCTCCACCTCAACTGGTTGCTGCTTCCCAAATCTCCACATCACCCTACTCAGTGCAGCTGTCACCTCGCCGATCTCTACATAGCCGCCCACTATCACTTCAGCACCTCAGCAACCCTGTGTCTCCTCAGTTTAAAGATAACCTTAAGCCCTGCACCATTTCTTCAATCTCATCACCTCCTCAATCCCAATGTCCCCTCCTGAAAGCTTACATCACCTCCTTGAACTGTTAACTCTTAATCTCCGAATCACTTACTCATTCTCTCCATCACCTCCTCAATCCCTATGTCAGTTTCTTAGTTCCTACATCAGCACCTTAAACCACATGCATATTCTAGGGCTTCTGTGATCCCCATGTTACCTCCTAAGTCACTTTATTGCTTTCTAAATCTGCCTCACCTCATCAATCCTCATCTGGCCCCACTTAAGCGTATCCCTGTATCACTTTCTCAGTCCCTCAACTGCCTCTTCTGTCACTATGTCAACCCACTTTATTCCCACTTTGCACCGCTTGATCTCTACATGCAGACTCAATCTATGCTTTATGTCTGTCATTCTAACATAGCCTCCTCAGGGTTCTGCTACACTAGCAATGGAAAGTGTACTACTCAGGCACATAATTGTAGCTGTGTGTGAGTGTGTGTTCTAACACTTCATGATGAGATATAGTCAGGTGTGTGCACAGGTGACCTTTGAGCCCAGGAACGACAGCTGAGTTACAGACACACCCATATACCCGACTACACCTGCATATGCACACTCCTCACAGTGGACTTTAATCTGAATCTCCTCAGTTACTGATATGCAGCATGTCTATGTAAAAAAAAAAAAGTGTAACACGCACAGTGTAAGAACAATCACGAAGAGCAGCTCCACTGCCAGAACTCTGATCAGGTAAAAATTTCACTTGTAAGATATTTTCTACTTTCTAAATAATGTGTTAAATATTGAGCCGAACATAACTCGCACACCTAGTACTGAAGAACTGGGCTGTAATTACTATAAATATGTGACCGTGTAAATAAGATGTGTTTTTGTGTTTAGATTTTCTGTCCTGTCTGTTACTGAATATAAATGTTTACCACACACACACACACAAACACACACACACACATATATATATATATATATATATATATATATATATATATATATATAAATCAGTTATATTGGGCTTTTTACACCTGAGCCTAGTGACTCATCCGGGCCAGAGCTTATGCCGTTCTCTGTGGCGTGATGCAGCTAGGGGTTTTAACTCCTCCTGGATGGGATACTAATCCATCGCAGGTTACCTTCCTAGTATTTTTACTGGTACCAATTTAAACTGCAGCGTGGACAGAGGCACACTTGTGGTTAACACCTTGCCCAGGGGTCTTAGCACAGTGGGGGTCTAACTGAATTGTATTTTAAAGTTATTTAAATTAAATAAAATTTGCCATATTTAAATCTATTATGCAGGGGTTTTTTTTCCCCAGAAAATCATCCAGGTTCTCTCCCAGAAAGAGCGGGCGTGCCCCGCAGCAGCACAGTCAGGAGGTTTGGAGTCTTGGAGCCTCTCAAAGTCTTCACTGTGGAACGTGTTTCAGTACTGAGTGAGGTACTTTCAGTACTAATGACCAGGATCATCATCATGCTTAAATAAATACAAGAACTTATCAGTGTACAGTTGATGATGGCTTTGGGACACATTTATGGCATGACTAAAGTCCAATGGAATATTCTAAAGTCTTAGCACAGTGAAATAACTGCAACATAACCCTGTGTGTGTGTCTGTGTGAAGGGTGAAGATGTTTAACAGCAGCAGTTTATACAGATATGCAGACTCAGTGCAATCCGAGTAAGAAAATGTTCAAATATTTCTAACATAAATAACATACAAAAGTACACCAAAGTGACATGTGTGTGTATGTGTGTATAGTTACTCTTTAGATGAAACAACCTCACAGACCTCCAGTTTATCACGACCCAACGCTAAAGCCATCTACAGTGAGTCAATAAACACACACATACATGCATACCATGTGTGTATTTTCATTTGTGTGTGCATGTGTGTGTGTGTCCGTAGTGCGCAGGAAGGAGTATGCTGAGTCCATCAACAAACAGTTGGCCAAGTTTCAGTACAGAGTAGAGGTAAGTGCTAATGGTAATCACAGTGCTAAATGAACTAGCATTAGCTTGTGAACCTTATTCCAAATCCGTCCACTAAATGCATACTCTCCTTCCTCTGTCCTGACGCATCACCATCCTGTTTCCTCTCCATAGCTTGGATCCATAGCTTCTCTTGATGCTTCAGCAATATGCAGTAGTTGTTATGTTGTCCATGCCTTATCAGCCTTTGATGAAACTAGTTTGATCTTCATGAATCTGGTTGATTTTCATGGGGACAGTGGTGGCATACTGGTTAAGGTTCTGGATTACTAATCAAAAGGCTGACGGTTGAGGGTTGAGCCAAATTATCCCTCAATTTCTCAGTTGTATAAAAAATGATCAATGTAAGTCACTCTGGATAAGGGTGTCTGCCAAAAGCCATAAATTTAAATGAATCAGATAGCTGATAATTCTATGCTAGATATTTTAGCGATAATATTCCAAAATGCAATAAAGACAAAAATCTTTATTTTGGTAATTCACATTATTTTCATTTTAATAACAAAACTACAAATATATTTTTTACTGTCCATTGTATTTTGTAAATATAACCAAAGCTGAAATTAAATGCCTGTACACACTCAACAAAACTAGGGACAGTGGCATGTTTACCATTGTGTTACGTCACCTTCATTTTTAATGACACTTTTTAAATATTTGGAAACTGGGAGAGTAATTGTTGCAGTTTTACAATTGGAATTGTTTTTCTCTGGTCCAATCTTTACATTTTTTCAGTGTATATATTTAGATGGAACTCCGTTAATAATTCTCCCATTACGTGTGTGTGTGTGTGTGTGTGTGTGTGTGTGTGTGTGTGTGTGTGTGTGTGTGTGTGTGCGTGAGCATGCAGCACCTGTTCACCTGTGAGCTGGATGGTGTGGAAGTCTCAGGACTGCAGGACTGTGTGGAGCGTCTGAAGCTGTTGGAGATGATGGGTCGAGTGTGGGGTCAGGAAATGAGTCTGGAGGTGGACAATGGATGTATGATACTGAGAGACAATGAGACTAAGGTAAGACTTAATGACAGGGACATACATGTCTGTGATGTGTGTGTGTGTGTGTGTGTGTGTGTGTGTGTGTGTGTGTGTGTTCTCCAAAGACTGCGGTCATTTAAGGAACATTAAACACGTGCTGTGTCTGAAAGAGTATTATTTTACTCACTTGAACACATGTACACATACATACACATACACACCAACAGCACTTTCACAACTGCACACTATTTATTACAGGCGTGTGTGTGTCTGGGTCTGTGTGTAGGAGAAGTTGGACAGTATTTCCTTACTCAGTGTGCTGGAGGTGACAGCGATGTTGGACTCATGTGTATTTGACTCTCTGCTGCTGATCTCTGTGTGTGAGCGTCAGATTGTCAGCGTCTTCATGTTTCAGTGCGACTCTCTAAGAGTGAGACACCACACACTCACACACTACACTGCATTCTTATTGGCTGAGAGCACTGAAGTGTGTTGTGATTGGCTGATTAGGTCACTGTTTGTGTTACAGTCATGAATGCATCTAATACTTGACTGAATTTAATTGTTTTTTTATTTTTAGGCTGAATAAACTCACTTTTATATTTTTAATTGGTTTGGTATTGTATGGTGTATTTGGTGTTTGCTCAGTAATGAAGTAAGAGAACTTCTTGGTAGTGCTCTCAGACTGTATGGCCTTACTGGCCCCCTAGACACTCTTCTCTGTGTGCTCTGGTGTATTTCAGGCTGATTATATAAAGCGAGATCTGGACCGAGCATTACAGAACAGCAACAACGTAAACAACGACAGGTAACTTTTATTAATGTTGTTTTTCTGTCCTTAACCTTTTGCACTCTTGTGTACTCTTCTTAGTGTAGATCTTTTCCTCAGTGTCAGGGGGCAACTCACGACCCAGATGATGAAACATAACCAGAACACACACTCCCCTCCAGAACAGAGAAATCATACTCACCCATACCCCGTCCCTGAAGAATGGTCCATCCCAGATTATGGTAAGAAAAAATATGGGATGTGTTCCAAACCATTCATGATATTCACTATTTGCTCACTATTTAGTACCTTGTAATATACTTGTGTGAAAGTGTAGTGGAAGAATCGTGTGTACTAGATATATATCACACAGTGCACTTTACTAAATGAAAATATTAATTTCTGATTGAAAATCGGATTTTTCTGCTCAGATCAGACTCCGCCTCCAACTCCAACCACAATCAGGCCAGAGCCAGGCTACAATAAAACAGAGACACTGACTCTGCCCCCTCAATCACCTGTACACCCAAAACCACCTCCTGCCCCTAGCCCCGCCCCCTACACAGAGAGGGAGAGGAATGTGGTGAGTGATAAAAACACAACAGTGATTTTACTAAACAATTAATCACAACAATCTCACTGCATACTCACATTACTCTCTATTGTAATGTAGCGGTGTCATTGGTGTGGTGTGTTATGGTGTGTTGTGCTGTAATTGGTTTGTTGTGCTAAGACGTGTTGTGGTGTCAATGGTATGTTGTGTGTTAAGGCATGTTGAGGTGTCAATAGTTTGTTAAGGCGTGTTATATGCTGTGCTGTCAGTGGTGTGTTGTGAGGTCAGTGGTGTGTTACGATGTCAGTGGTGTGTTGTGAGGTCAGTGGTGTGTCAAGGCATGTTAGGATATGTTATGCTGTCAGTGGTGTGCTGTGCTAAGGTGTGTTGTGCTGTCAGTGGTGTCTTTTGGTGTCGGTGGTGTGTTGTGGTGTCAAGTAGTTCTGCCTGGAGGTCACACCTACAGCAGGTTGAGCTGTAGTGGTCTTCGCAGAATACTGAACTGTCCGAAAAGAAGACGCCCCTAGGCAAGAAGAAACAGCACTATGTCTTGCCTCAGCCGATGTGTGGAGAACCCTGAAAAGAGTCAAGACCCGCAAGGCCCCGGGCCCGGACAATATTCCTGGACAAGTGCTCAGGGAATGTGCTGATCAGCTGGCGTGTGTCCTAACGGACATCTTTAACACCTCATTGAGCCAAGCCAAAGTCCCATCGTGCTTTAAGACCGCAACCATCATTCCAGTGCCCAAAAAGACCCAGATCACTTCCTTAAACGATTACTGGCCTGTTACACTCACCCCTATCATGATGAAGTGCTTTGAGAGACTGGTGAATGACCACATCATCTCCAAACTCCCCCCCACATTTGACCCACTCCAGTTTGCCTACCGGCCAAACTGCTCCACAGAGGA
>JAQMYF010000023.1:13137742-13150548 GCA_030014195.1 Neosilurus mollespiculum | reverse complement strand
ATTTTTCATCTCTTATACTGTAGCGAGCAAATGCAATGACATTTCGTTCTGTATACACCTGTATATCTGAATGACAAGTCTAAGTCTAAGAAATGTTTCAGAGTACGGCCTGTGCCGATGTTATGTTTTCCATGATATCTGAGCTTGTTGTTTGTGCAGCCGTATGCTTTGCACTCTGCCATTTTCCTGGCAACACAGCTCAGCACTGGCCGATAATACATTATCTTAGACTGGTGTCTGCTGCACGCAGCCCAGCCAATGGAACAAAACAACGAATTCATGTCACTACCAGGGCTGGAACAGCCAGTGAAGAAGGAAACATGTCACTGTGCATGCCTAATAGTAGTAGCAGTGTGGCAGTACTTGCACATACTTGACAAAAAGCAAGGACTGATGTTGCCTGATGGAACAGATGATGTCATACTAGTATACCAGTAATACAAATTCACCACAGGTACCCTTTAAGGTGTGTTGTGATGGCAGCGGTGTGTTGTGTTAAGGTGTCTTTTAATGTGTTGTGATCAGTGGTTTTTTGAGTTAAAGGGTGATGTCAATTTTGTGTTATGATGTCAGTGTGCTGTGTTATGATATGATATGGTTTTGTGTTGTAATCTAATGAATTAATAGTGCTTATAGCTGCTGTGTTATTGTGTGTTTCTGCAGGACATCTTAAATCACCTGATTAATGACATCGAGCAGTTTGTGACTCTGGTTCTCTCTGTAGCTCCGAAAGTTGACAAGAAAAAGAAAAAGAAAAAGAAAAAAAGTAAAGGTGAAAATCAACCATAGCCCGGACAAGTTTATGATGGTGTAGTACTGTGCAATTTTTGTGTCTATATTGTGTAAATCGTGGTTGTCTGTGTGTGTGCATGTGTGTATGACTGGGGTAGCATTACCTTCAGATGAGGAATTCAAAATTTGCCTGCAGAAAATCAAAATGGCCTTCAACTTGTTGGTGAGTAAAAAAACTCCCAATCACACACTCACGCAAGCACTTCAACACATGCTCACACACACACAACTTACACAGCATGCTCACAGGGTTCCTATGTGTACACGTATGCCAGAGGGATGGAGGGACGGACAGATGTGCACTATAGGTTTTTCTTGACGTTCCAAAACCAACTCGGTGGTTAGATGCTTTTTCCTTATCAGTGGTGCTCTGCTCCGTTATAATATTTTTTGAATTATTAAAGTTAATGCTGCTGTTGTGCTGAGAAGTGACACAGTGATGAATGTGTACAGCCGGGGACACAGCCCTGTGGGTTCAAAGATTTATGGTTATTTTTTGGAATTGTTTCCCACCTGAATGACTTGGGTCTACCTGTTAAAAAGTCCAGGAACCAGCAGCACAGAACAAACACAGCACAACACTTGGAGTGAAGAGCTTATTGACGAGCTTATAGTCAGTTTTACAGTATTGAAAGCTGAGCTATAATCAATAAACAGTTTAAGAAAAGATAAGATAAGATAATAAGAAAACTGGGTTTATCAGTCCTTGTTCTCCAGGTGTGTAAAAAGCGTATGCAATGTTGTGCTGACGCCATCCTCTGTCAACCTGTATAGGCTGTATGCAAACGTTCAGTGGTTCACTATGTCAGGTATGAATTAGTGATGTGGTGCAGAATGTTTCTCTCGAAGCATTTTATCATTGTAGGAGTGAGTGAGTGCAGTGGGTCGGTAGTCATTCAGACTGCTGGATTTGCCCCTTTTTCAGCAGTGGAATAAAGGTAGTTGTTTTGTATCTAGGCGAGATGGTGACTTGTGTAAGGGACAAGTTAAGTATGTTAGCAAGAACATCAGCAAACATTTTGAGTGCATATCCTGCAACAGCATTTAGGCCAGCTGTTTTCCCTGGGTTTATCCTCCTCAGAGACTTTACCCACATCTGCAGAAAATATTGTGAACGCTGATGATGAACTCACCCCTTTCCTGCCCATTGTCTGGGTGGTGTGGGCCTTGAAAATAATGATTTAAAAATTATCTTTGATGTGTCTTACACTCAAAACTATACGACAGCGTATTATTTGATGTCTCATGAATTTTATTTTTTTGTAAATAAATATTTATTTAATATTTTGATTCCTGCAATATTAAAATTTTTATTATTTTCTATAAAAGTGGGACGGTAAAATGCCACTTTAAAATGCAAATAAGGTTTATTCTGTCTGTAATCAAATGCATGTTAAAGTACTTTTTAAAAAATAATCACTGCTTTATTTTATATTTACATTTTGTATATTGTTTTGGGGTTTTACTTTCATTATACAAGCTCAAGTATTGGTAGCCCGTTGGTGGTAGTGTCTTGAATTGGGCTTGCATGATTGCTCCAGGAATGTTCTCACTAATCTTTATTGATGATGGAACGAATGATGGTGCAGAAGAAAGAATTCAGAACTTCTATCTGACAATTTAAAAACAAATACATCTGAACTAATTCGAATCTACTTCATCATGTATAAGTACAATGACCAGAAACAAATTGCAACATCACAAAGGATTCATCAGGGGAAGAGGAGGAAGGTTTTTTGATCGGGCCTCCTGTAGAGGAGACTGAAGAGAGAAACCCCATAACACATTACTGTCCACAACAAACTACCATCAAATAATATACTGCTTGTATTCTGTTTAAATGTAACTGATTCTTTAGCAGAGCTCCGCGGAGCTCCATACTTCTGTAAATTTCATAAATCCATGAGCTCGATCTTGTTGTCATGTTTATGCTCATGTACCCACACAGGCAACCCAATAAATAAAGAAACTGGCAGGAAAAATATATTCCACGTGCTGCCGCTACTGTTGACACTGAGTGTACTTGCACTTTACAGAAAATTTTCTAGGCAGTGCCTAAATATTTATATGCTTTATTCTGGTGTGTGTTTGTATTGACGGACTGAGGGATCTGCAGAAGAATTCCAGTGCAGATGTTTATATATATATTTTATTCTTTTTCCTCACAGGCAACAATGAATGGTCAGATTCAATCCCCCAGTGCCCCAGAACTCACACACTGCCTCTTTTCCATACTCGAACAGGTGAAGACTTAATCACACACATGCACATACACTTAAAGTGGTGTAGCGTAGAGTCAGCTATAAGCATTTTGAACAACATTGTGTGTAATAACTGTTTTATTATATTCATTCCTTTTTATTATATCCACACTGGATTGTGGAAATACAGCATTTTTGTTATTTTGTTCAAATAATATTATTAATTAGAACAGGAGTGAGCGAATCAGGTGCGAAACAGGAAGCTTCTTTTACCTGCCGTGTGTGTGTGTGTGTGTGTGTGTGTGTGTGTAGATTGTGAGTCGGTGTGCAGATAATCTCCCTGCGTGTGTAGTTGCACCATTGTTTGAGCCGGAGTGTGTGCGCTTTCTGAGTGAGGAGGCAACACAGGAGGAGGACCAGCTGTGGCAGTCACTTGGAGATGCCTGGAACATCCCCAGGTACCACATATCTCTTCATCATCATCATCATCATCCGAATCACTAACATTATCATAACTATCATCTTCATCACTATCAGTCACCTTAATATAATATTTCCATTACCAGCACCATAACCATCATCATCATCATCTTCATCATCATCATCATCACTGCCCTGTTAATAATTATACTTATCATTGTCACCATTATCATCATGCGTTTCAGGACTCAGTGGCCAGAGGATGACGATGAGGTTCCAACCTTCACGCCAGTGTTTGCTGATGGTTGGGAGCCACCTGAGATCACACAGCCCGAGAAAAAAACAGTCAACCGCCAGGAGAAACAGCAGTCCACCAAAGGCCAGGTACTCTCTCTCACTCACTCACACACACATACAGGTTCCCTCTCGCTTTTTCTCTCTCTCTCATTTTCTCTCTCTCTCTAAAATATGTTATACTCAATGCTGTGATTCTGTTTCTGTTTCAGAGCTTAAATCCTTTGCAGACAGCTTGCAGGAGGTAAAACTACTTCATCTGTCAGCTAACAAACATTCAGACACTCTCTGACTGTGTATATATGGATGTACGTGTGTGTTTTCTGTAGCTCTGAGATGCCATTGAGCTCGATGCACGTACTGTATGACTTCAGAGCAAGAAATGACCGAGAGCTCAGTGTGAAGAAGAACGAGATGGTGGAGGTGATACTGTGCTAATATCAATCACTGTATGGTACTTTGAGGGGCTGAAACTGAACAGTCTTTTACAACAGAAAAGACCTGTGTGTGAGTGTGTGTGTGTGTGTGTGTGTGTGTGTGTAGATTTTGGACATGTCTAAGCGATGGTGGAAAGTGAGGAACGATCGTGGTGAAGAGGGTTTCATTCCAAATAATGTCCTGAAGTCCACTGAGAATGAAGACACACAGGTGAGTTTTTACACCAGTGCATGCATACACTATGTGACCAAAAGTATTTGCACCCCTGACCATCATACCCATTTGTAGCTCATCCCAAAACTGTTCCCACAACCTCTTCAACACACAGGTGTATTGAACATCCCTGTGTGCTGTCCGTTCCTCTTCACTGGAATTAAAAGGTGTATTTCACTGGGTTCGTGAACTGTTGGGGACTGTGGCGAACGGACATCAGTACATTCACCATTCATTCTGCAAATAGTCTCCAAGTAGTCACTATGTTCGCCATTCCTTTGTTGATATCACTTTCTCTCACAAAGGAGTTTCGAAAATGGTAAAAGTTTTAAGAAATCTTTGGCAAATATATCTTTTCGCCAATTGATGCAAACTCTGTACTGAGACATCCAGTTGGCACAATTGCCACATTCACAAATTATTTGTGAACTGTTTATCAGTTACTCACTAGAATATCACATGCACCCCGCCAATCAGAAAGAGGAGTGACATCATCAATATGACTTGCTGCGTCTGATCCTTTAGGCAGTGGATCCCAACCCGGTCCTCACCAAGAAGTCTCGGCCGGAGGAGGTGAAGGCCTGGCTGGAGCACAAAGAGTTCAGCAACATGTGAGACATACACACACGCAAACACCCACTCTCGCGCGCACAAGCGGCACACATGCACACACACGCAATTACACAATCACTCACTCAAACATATACAGTGAATGGATTTACAACTTTAAAGTTTATCTGTATTTTACAATTTCTTTATGTGTGTGTGTGTTGCCCGTGTTAGCACCGTGCGCTGTCTTGGAGGTATTAGTGGTGGGATGTTGTTGGGGATGACGTTAGAGGAGCTGAAGATTGTGTGTCCAGAGGAAGGAAGACGAGTGTTTTACCAACTACAGAACATCAAATCAGCACTAGCAGTAAGCACAAAGACAAACACACACACACACACACACACACACACACACAGACCAGACTCACACATAAACATACTTCATTTCTACAGCACTGACACACATGACGATTGATGTTTATTCATGTGGTTGGGCTACACACAGTTTTAAAAAGAAACACACACACACACAATATCTATGCTAATTCCTACAACCTGCTCACTCTTTCTGTGTGTGTGTGTGTGTGTGTGTGTGTGTGTGTCTGTCTTTAGCTCGCCAAAGAAGTGAGTCTACTGAACTGAGGGAAAAGGAAAGAGACACTACACTAAGAAGAACATGCGCGCGCACACACACACACACACACACACATGCACACAAGTAATTTCAGTTAGTATTAGAGATGTGTACAGGTATGAACAGTACTCATTGCACTCTGCTTAGTTACCCTTACATAGCCACCTGTTTCTTCTTTTAGACTAGTGTGTATACATGTTTATATTCATTTTTAATACAATTAAATATTATTATTGAATTATTAATTATCTTTAGAATTAATTATTGATATAATTAAATAATAACATCAAATAATTCATAAATAATGTAAATCAAATGTAGAGATTGTTGCTACTTGAGTTTGATGAGCAGGTTATCCTGAGCGTTATTTAATTTGATCAGTACCTGGATACAGATGGGACTCACAAAGCAGCATAAGCTTCCATTTGTTATGGAGGTTTAACCACATCAAACTACCATAATAAAACACGCTGTGAGAGAACTTTAACATTATCACGTCTGAGTAAATCAAGACTTCTCATGATCACCAAGCACACTAAAAGAAAAATAGTGTGTGTGTTTGTGTGTGGGTTTTGTTTGTGTAAGTGTTTGTAGGAGTTTGTATGTGTTTGAATTAGTGTGTTTTGTGCTTGTGTGTGTGTGTGTGTGTGTGTTGGCGTAAGAGTTTGTTAGGGTGTGTGTTTGTGTGCTAGTGTTTGGGTGAGTTTTTCTGTGTTTGCGTGTTTTGGCGTGTTTATTTGAGTGTATGTTGAATTAGTGTGTTTTGTGTTTGTGTGTGTGTGTGTGTGTGTGTGTTGGTGTGAGAGTTTGTTAGAGAGAGAGTGTGTATGTGAGTGAGCGAGAGAGAGAATGTGCGCAAGTGTGCTTGTGTGAGGTATTGTGTGAGTATATGTGGGACGGAGAGTGTGTGTTTGGGTGTGTCTGTGTTTGTGTGAGTGTGTGTGTACTGAAAAATCAGCCTGTGGGAATGTTTTTTATTTAAAAGATTTTATTTAAATATAATTATGTAAACAAATGATTAAGCACAAAGTGATTCTGTAATTAAAGTTTATAAAGATTGAAACACAGAAAGGGGTTTGGTGTTTGTGTGTTAGTGAACAATTCAGAAACTTTACTTGAGACACAACACTGCTAACAGAACAATCTTCTTCAGTTTTTATTTGTTTGTTTGTTTTTTAAAATATTTTAAATATTAATATAATGTATAATAATATACATAATAAAAAAGAATAATATATATATATATATATTTTTTATAAAATGGAATGAGGCGACTGAAAAAAGTGAAATAAATCCGAATTGGGGTCAGCCATGACCTAATGGTTAGAGAAGCGGGTTTGGGACCGAAAGGTCGCTGGTTTGAATCCCGAAACAGCAGGAAAAATGTGTAGCGGTGGGGGAGAGAGCTGCACCTTCTCTTTCTCCACATTCATGGCTGAAGTGCCCTTGAGCAAGATACCTAACCCCCACCTGCTCTCCGGGCGCCCCCAATGTGTGTTGCAGCCCACTGCTCCGAATGCGCGGGTGTGTGTGTGTGTGTGTGTGTGTGTGCTCACTATGGATGGGTTAAATGCAGAAGCAGAATTTCCTTTACAGGATTAATACAGTATAACAAAAAAAAAAAGTTTTAACTGAAGAAACCTCCACCTGAAGCTCTGTACCACAGCATGGTTTACCTTCAATATACTTCAAATATTATTAAAACATGGCCTGGCGAGCTGTCCAGGGTGTACTCTGCCCTCGCCCAGAGTCGGATGAGATGGGCGCCAGCCTCTCCGTGACCCTAATAAGGATTAAGCGGTTCAGAAAATAAATTAATGAATGATATCATAACAACAATCACAACTAAGTAAAGTAATGTTAAATAATTTTAAACAAGCACACCAAACCACAGAATCAAGGGGGAGGAGGGGAGGAGAGGAGGAGGAGGGGGGGGGGGGGTAGAGGCTTGAATATAAAGCTGTGAGTTTTATTCATTTACACATTTCGAATGTATTAAGTGTGTGCATAAATGTGAAGCAGGTCAGATGTCGGTGCCTCTTGGATCACTGAAGGGCTAAAGAGTTTCATGAAGAGCCTAAAAGTAAAGCCGCATGCACACAGTAATCGATGAGCTGCACGCGACCATGTAAAGTCAATGAATGCCGGCGAAATGAGTTGGCAGGTGAGGAGTTCAACTGAATGGAACTTTTACACGACGTGGTTCAAGCGATTACCAATCATAGCTTAAAGATACCGTTGATTGAAACACTGAGTTTGCGACACCTTTGCAAAGGGAAACATTACATTTTAATAAATCAGAATTAATTCAAAAACATTTCAGTTTAATTTTTCCGCCCACATCAACATTGAAGAGAAGCTCATTATCGTCGTGTCTAAATATCCTGTGCTTTATGACTGCACACAGACCGGACCTTCTGAAGGGAACTGGCTTGATGCTGCTCACAGTTTCACTCGGAAAGTTTTTCAAACAGGAAACATGCGAGCGAGTCAGCTAAGCAATAAGACCTGAGCGATGAAGTGATTCGCTTCTCTCATCAGGTAAATTGCCTGTCCCTCGTTGCTTCCTGTGTGAGTACCCCTTAACAACAAGATCAGTCCCGAGTGGTGCATCAACAAGACTATCAACCCTGAGAGCGCAAGTTCGGATTCAGGTTGACGCCACAGCCATCCGTGACCGGGAGTCCCTGGGAGCTAATTGGCCGATAGCGCTTTTTCCCCCGAGTGTGTTAGGCCGCCCCCAAATTCGAAAATTCGTTCAAAAAGAGGTGGGTGGCAGCATCGCATTTCACATAGGGAGCACGTGTATGTTTATGCTCCTCCCTGGTTGGTGGTGGTCGTGTGATAGGGAAAGCAATACTTGACTGGTGGGAAATGGATATGTCTAAAATTAGGGGAAGAAAATAGGGAAAAATAATAAGAAAAAAACATTCAGCTCCTCAGCCCCGAACCCTGACAGGACCGAAGCCAGATGCATGACAAACAAGGATGAAGAGTTTTGATTATAATCTTCTTACAATTAAAAAGATATAATTTCAATTCCTTATTGCTCCACTGAAGATGGAGTCTCATCTTCTGGTCCCACCCCCTGTACATATGCAGCATGGGCAATGAGCTGTAGCTCATCACACAGAGTCTCATGTCTGAAGGCGAGCCGAATGTCTGGAACATTGGAGCGACGGATATCATTCCCATCTGGACCCTCGCACCTGTACCTCGCCCCCAACCACGAAACCTTCACCTAGTGGTTGGAGTAACCAAAATGGAACAGTCAAAAAAAATATATACTATATAATGATGTGTGTGTGTGTGTGAGTGTGTGTGTGTGTGTGTGTGTGAGTATAAGTGTGAGTGTGTAGATTTTGGACATGTCTAAGCCACAGTCTTACCTTGTGTGAGAAGCCACTCATGAGCACACTGTTTCTTGCTAATTCACACATGTCACATGAGCTGAGCTTCCATACTTGTGCGGCAATACTGTACTCCTCCATCAGTGGTTCCTACACACACACCCACACACACCTTAACCCCACATTCATGTTTTCCACATATGCAGTACTGTGCACAAGTATTAAGTCACACACAAAATAAAATGCTGGAGCGCAAAGATACTTTCAAAAATAATGAAATGTTTCTGCTTTTAAAAAATACTATAAAGAGCAATAAGAATTGTAGTTAATGTAACATTGTCAATATTTACAGTAGTGTGCAGTGAAGATTACAGGTGAAACTCGAAAAATTAGAATATGGTGCAAAAGTTCAATTATTTCAGTAATTCAACTTTAAAGGTGAAACTAATATATTATATGGACTCATTACATGCAAAGTGAAATATTTCAAAACTTTATTTGATGAATGAAATGCAGAAGAGCTGAAGGTCACTACTGAAGCATCCTGGTCTTCAATAACACCTCAGCAGTGCCACAGGCTGATAGCATCCATGCGAGCTGTGTAAAGGCTTGAAATATTTCACTTTGCATGTAATGAGTTCAATATTATTGAGTCACATATGGAGTCATACATACTGGTTCATCTGAGTTGTAATTGCTTTCATCAGGAGTGTTATAGTTTCAGTTGGAACAGTTTTGATTTATGTGTGTGTCTGTTTGTATCTGTGTGTTATCCTGGAAGTCCTCTTACTGCCTTTAGTATGGATGTAGAGGTGATGTTACCTTGGTGAAGTGGAACTGCAGCGGGTCATCAGTGGAGAGAGACACCATGAGACCACGTGACAGGTACTCGTGTAACGGGTTTCTGTGGTAACTGAGAAAGAGACTGTTGTTGCTGAGGGGTGACATGGCAATGCCCACCTGTGCCAGGTAATACAGGTACTGTAGCACAGGGGCCTGAACACAGACACAAACAAACAAACAAACACACGTAAGTTTGGTACAGTCATTCATGTGACCTCAGTGTGACAATGTGATCATAACTTCAATACTACAACGTTATTACAATATTGATGTTTGCTGTTATATTTTTTCAGAAATTGATGTTTGTGATTAAATTAATGTGTATTCTTTTGTGTGTGTGTGTGTGTGTGTGAGTGAGTGAGTGAGTGAGTGAGTGAACATGTGTACCTTCCTAAGCATCAGGCCATGTGAGATGTTGGCTGACAGCATGAATCCAGACACCAGATGGTGAATAGGCCCTGCCTCTCCACAGTGAGGTCGGAGCACAAAAGTATTAAAGCCCCGCCTCCTGCACACACACACACACACACACACACACACACACACACACATACACAGTTGTCATCTTACACACACAGTGGGGATCCAGTATGTACTGTATTTTATGCTGTGTGTGTGTGTGTGTGTGTGTGTGTGTGTGTGTGTGTGCTCGTGGATGTATGTATTTGTACCTACGCAGATGGTTCAATACAGTCATGTTAGCATAGGTGTAGTACAAGTAATATGAGTACGGTGGGTTCTCCTCCTCAGTCCAGTGATCAGGTCGAGGACTGTCCAAACGGAACACGTGGTGCTCTGGTTTCGACTCATCATCAACACTGTCAAAGCCCACCACCTACACACACACACACAGGCGTGTACACACAGAGACAAACACGTACACACAAACACATACATACACAAACAGACACACACACCGTATTAGAGCAGTTTGCAGTTTAACTTTACACTGCTGATATACAACAGGACTAAATAACAGTGTTCATGACAATCTGTGTTTGTGTGTGAGACTCACGTGCTCCAGAAACAGGTGTAGCTTTGGGTGTGTGTGTGGGCTGATTGTCACTTCAAACAGTGGCAAGAAAATGTTTTCCAACATTTGCTGGAAATTCATCAACTGTTTCTTACTGCGATACACATCACTGTGGAGAGAATGACAGGCAGAGAGATGGGATGGTGGAAACAGAGAGGCAGACAGGGAAAGGGGTAGAGACAGAGAGACAGACAGATTTGGGAATACAGAGACAGTGTATGAACATCTTAACATGTTACGATCTCTACATGTCACCATCTCACTACCTCAACATGTCACCATCTCAACATGTCACCATCTCACTACCTCAATATCTTACAATCTCTACATGTCACCATCTCATTATCTCACAATGTCCAACATCACCATCTCACTACCTCAATATGTCATCATCTCAACATGTCGCCATCTCACTACCTCAATATCCTACAATCTCTACATGACACCATCTCATTATCCCACAATGTCCAACATCACCATCTCACTACCTCAACAAGTCATCATCTCAACATGTCGCCATCTCACTACCTCAATATCTTACAATCTCTACATGTCACCATCTCATTATCTCACAATGTCCAACATCACCATCTCACAATCTCTACATGTCACCATCTCACTGCCATTGTGAAACTGCGAGAATAGGTCATGGATGCATCAGCTACAATAAGGCAAAATAACAGCAAAATAACAATACAAATATTAACACAAATATTCCCTTTGGGGATCAATAAAGGATTATATTATCTTAAACTAACAAATCAGATATAAACTATTAAACTTCTGAATAAAATTAAACTCGAAACATCTGCACAGAATAAAACATTACATTTACATACATCAGACAAGCTTAAGCTCATATACATGAAGGCATGGTATATACCTCAGTGCCTTCAATGTACAACACTTCCACATTTACAGTTTCTTCTACATTTGTCATCCCCTCCCCCGTGAGAATTACTCGTTTTTATTTGTTCCTCAAAGTTTTAGGCATAGCATTGTTGATAAGCACAGACTTGCAAACTTTTATTGAGTTTGGGCTTTATTACCCTTTAAGGGAAATTTTTGTGATGTTGTTTAATTACAGCTGATGGGATCATGTGTGAATTATATTTGAGTACTTATTATTTGGAATAATTTCTAACTAAAAGAGTAAATTGTGTGTGAATGTTTTTGTGTATTCGTACTACAAACGTGGAATCTGGATGAGCCAGCGGACATTGTGTGAGTAGACAGAGTGTGTGACTGCCCATTCAGCCATCTTGTCCCACTCGTCCCTTGATCGTCCATAAATAGATAGACGCAGCTCAGCATTCTGGTACTTACTCTCCTCTAGGTCTGACATCACTTCCTACATGCACTCACACACACACACACACACATTTTTACTTCTAGCATTCTACATGACCTTGTGTGTGTGTGTATGTGTGTGTGGGAGAAAGTGAAGGAGAGAGTGAGACTGTATGTGTGTGTGTGACCTTGATAATGTGGGCAAAGTATTTTCCCTGGATGTGGTTGTCCGTTTTGATGAAGATCTCTCGCAATATTGACTCTCCAATTGGATTATACTTCGCATTAAACTTATCAAATCGATGAAAGGTGTTCCGGTCCTGTGCACAAACACACACCAACACACATATAAAGTTTTAATAATAATTTAAAAGTGTAACATGGTTTTATGAACAAACACAAAACAGTGTGACATGACCAAGTGTGATGCGTATTCTGTGGTCTGTAACTCTCTGTATGTTACGGTGGATGGAGAGTGATGTGTATCCTGTGGTCTGTAACTCTCTGTATGTTACGGTGGCTGGAGAGTGATGTGTATCCTGTGGTCTGTAACTCTCTGTATGTTACGGTGGATGGAGAGTGATGTGTATCCTGTGGTCTGTAACTCTCTGTATGTTACGGTGGCTGGAGAGTGATGTGTATCCTGTGGTCTGTAACTCTCTGTATGTTACGGTGGATGGAGAGTGATGTGTATCCTGTGGTCTGTAACTCTCTGTATGTTACGGTGGCTGGAGAGTGATGTGTATCCT
>JAQMYF010000023.1:13126716-13137642 GCA_030014195.1 Neosilurus mollespiculum | reverse complement strand
TGTGTATCCTGTGGTCTGTAACTCTCTGTATGTTACGGTGGCTGGAGAGTGATGTGTATCCTGTGGTCTGTAACTCTGTATGTTACAGTGGATGGAGAGTGATGTGTATCCTGTGGTCTGTAACTCTCTGTATGTTACAGTGGATGGAGTGTGATGTGTATCCTGTGGTCTGTAACTCTCTGTATGTTACAGTGGATGGAGAGTGATGTGTATCCTGTGGTCTGTAACTCTCTGTATGTTACAGTGGATGGAGTGTGATGTGTATCCTGTGGTCTGTAACTCTCTGTATGTTACAGTGGATGGAGAGTGATGCGTATCCTGTGGTCTGTAACTCTCTGTATGTTACAGTGGATGAAGTGTGACGCGTAAGCCTTACGATGGGGCAGCATGGTAGTGTAGTGGTTAGCACCCCCACCTCACAGCAAGAAGGCCTGGGTTTGATTCCCAGGCTTGAGGCATTTCTGTGTGGAGTTTGCTTGTTCTCCCCGTGCTTGTGTGGGTTTCCTCCCACAGTCCAAAAACATGCACAGTAGGCTAAGAGGCTGCTCCAAATCGCTCTAAGGTATGAGTGTGAGTGTGAATGGTTGTATGTGTGTCGGCCCTGCAATGCCTTGGCGAGCTGCTCAGGGTGAACCCCGCCCTTGCCCAGAGTCAGCTGAGATCGGCACCATTCTCCCCGCAACCCCAATTAGGATTAAGCGGCTTAGAAATGAATGAATTTGATGCCTTATGATAGATGAAGTGACACATATTCTGTGGTCTGTAACTCTTTGTGCATGTTATGGAGGATTGAGTGTGAACCGTATTCAGTGGACTGTAACTCTTTACGTACATTACCACGAATTGAGCGTGATGCACAAATAGCATAGCATGCAAATACACATACACGCAAACACACATACAGCATGCATGTCGAGTGTGTCAACACTTAGGTCATAGGCCGTCAAGTTCATGTCCTGGAAGACTTCAGTCAGTGTTTGGGCACGCCCATCCTCCATGTGCACCACTTCGTCAGGGTATTTTTTCATCGCTCGTTTTATAAACCGTAGCAGATGTTTCTGATTCATGCAGGAGGAGGCATGGATGTGTGTGTCTACCTGAGAAACACACAGAAAGACAGTGACAAGGAAAAACCAGAGACACATATAATTAATACATAAAATATATACACTGATTAGCCATAACATTAAAAGCATTTTCAGCACTGTCAGGTAAAGAGAATATGATGTTTACAAGCAGCCAGGAGTAAACTGAGGGTGACTGAAGCGACTACCAATCACAGTGAAAATACACTTTTCACAGATCAACACTGAATTCCCCAAAACAATGAATACGCATTTAAGTATTCCTACCTCAATATAGATGAGCCGCCGCTCACTGTTGTCTAATAAACATGACATATGGACAGTAGCCTAAAACCTGATGACTGCACCCACATTTATTTATCATAAATATTCCCTGTAAATGCATTTTTTTTTGTACATTTACTTAAAGTTATGCAGTTTTCCTGGGATAAATGACTCATACAAATGTTTCTGTTAACATCTTTTCCCATTAAATAACTCATATATAACAAATAATTATATGTTCAGACAAATGATAAATAAATAAATTGAAATGTTAAAACAGAAATCTGAAAGTACTCATGGCTGCATATATATATATATGTTTAATTCTGCTCACAAAAACCAGACAAAAAGCATCACGCTGTATTCATTTTTTCCTCATCTGCTTGTCTGGATGTGAATTTGCTGCAGTTTATGTTACAGCATGTTATTTATACAGATAAAAGGTGATACAGACAGTCATTGGGGTGAATTGTCACTGTTGAAGCAGAGCTCTATTCACATACGCTAGAGTTGTATTTATGATCTTATAGTAAAAAAGCCAGTTACTGCCTTAAACAATTGCCCTGGTGGAAAGAGCACTCTCACAAATTACTACAATTAAGATAGACCACAGGGGCAGACTGAAGGACTCGACACTGCACACAGTGTTGCAATTAAAGTTGAACTGCAACTGATGTTTTTTTCTATCTAAAGTATAGACAACTGGCTACAATACAAGAGACAACAAAAAATAGACAACAGAACAAAAATTTACATTTCTGCTTTTGCGAAACTGGCATCTTTCTTAGAATACCCTAATATGTCATTTTACTGTGGGTGCTGAAATATTGCTTACTTACTATATTTTGCTAAACTCATTTACCCTGCTTATTACCCATTACCAATTTTATGATAGATTATTTAAAAATGATAGATTCTTTATTTACAACAATGTGGCACCATTACCCTAGATGTACAAAAAATTGCCCATGATAATTAGCAGCACCCTGCCCTCATGGAAAGCTAGCTGGAAGACTGTAAATTAAGTCAAATGTAATTAAAATACATCAAATCTTAATATTTAGATCTTAAAGGATGCCAAACATGTAAGACATGTGCCTACATTTACTGGTTTAATCAGAATCACTATTTGTGTACACTTTTGTTGCAGAGGTTAAAATCTATATAGAAGGCTAATAGGAACTCAAAGGCTCATTATTTTGTAATTCAAAATGAGCTTTTTTTTTTTTTTTTTTTTTTTTTTTTTTTTTTAAGTGAAATGAAAGGCAAGCCTTACAAACTCTCCTGTTACCCATGACCATATGTATATTTTCATTATCAGGTAGTTTTTACTAACAATTTTTGAGGTTGCAATCTGCTAAAATCCATTTGATAGTTTGCATTAGCCAGTTTGACGGCTGTTTCACTCTTGCGGAGCAAGAAATCACAAAAATAGGAAATGAATCCCTCAGTTCATTTAAGGCAAGACAATGGCAATAATAACAGTATACAGATATTAAACTAATAAATCACTGAACTTCTGAATAAACTAAAACTAGGCACAAATACAGATCATACGCACTTCTGTTCACATACATCAAACAAAAGTTTGATCACACATATGAAAGAAAAGAATAACATGTCACATATTCATATGCAAATTAGTTCCGTATTACTGAGAAAAACATAGGGTGCGCATGTTCCTTTTTGATATTTTTCGCATTACAATCTTGCCCCCCCGTGTGTGCGGACTTATTGTTGTTTTTTATTTTCTACAAAAAAGTTATTATCATGAGACTGTATATAATAATGAGACTTTTGGAAAGTGGCAAAATCAGCACAGTGAGTTTATGCACCGGAACCAGAGATTCAGCTGAAAGTAAAATCAAAGGTCTCAAAAGCTCTTGAAAACCGGGACCTAATATGATGGAAACGAATCAGAACACACAGTGTGCGTGTGCGTGTGTGTGTGCGTGTGTGTGTGTGTGTGTGTGTGTGTACCTTGCGAATGTTGTAAAAGTCACGATGAGGAACCTGTTTCTGAGCAGCAAGTTCCTTCATCTCATTCAGAAGGATGTGCATCTGGAACTTAGAGCTGAGAAACTGTAGCCGCCGGTAACAAAATGACTTTCTGTAGGACAGATGGCAGGGGTCAGGCATGCAGCTACCTGTCTGTGTCAGTACATCAATTGGTTGTGTGGTGATCTGATTCACACCAAGGATATCTATACCAAAAAATGTGTGTGTGTGTGTGTTTGTTCGTGACAAACTCACACTGGGCCATTAATGATAAGCGCCATCATAAAGTTCATGTCAGTGATAAACTCCTGCAGTTCCAGATATGGAAGGTCCAACTCTGTACTACACACGCACACACATCCCCAAGAGAGACACAGAGACAAGGTCAGGAGTATACAGATTCACATATTCCAACATACAGTTAGTTTGACTTACCTGTGTGTGTCTGAGGTGTAGACGTGCACAACCCCATGTTCCATGCAGCAGCTATAACCAAGGTCAAGGGGCAAAGCTGTAAAATCCTGCCCCTTATACGGATGGGACTCAGACACCATGGGAGGCATTAGGAAATCTACCTCAAACAAACACTCACACAGGTCATTCACAATGTGATGTATGTATGGGGCTGTATCTGTCCACTCAGTAGCCACTTTTCCACTATCAAGTTGAAGTCAGATCGGTACCAAGTTCTACTCTATGCCATTAAAAGCTGCATTGGCTTCCAGCTGTACTATTCTATCTCACAGCACTAAAATCTCTCCACAAGAGCCACCCACCATCTGGCATCAAAATTTCAAAAAACTGATGCACAATCCAGTCTTTTTTTAGATCAGTTGGTGGGTGGCGTTTACAGCAAAGCAGAGTTTTATGGAAACTACTGGACTGTAGTTTATTAGTATGTAGCTTATGGCCGTGGCTCATGCTGGCATGACAGTGGAACAGCAGCTAGTGGGTGTGTGTTTGTGTGTGTGTGAGGGTGTGTACCTGCACTCTCAGGCATCCCCTCATTGAAGCTACAGTGCTGTGCTGCATGTGTGTGTGTGTGTGTCAGCTGCAGCAGCAAACGTGCAGTGGTGCTGCAAAAATCCTGCACTGACACACACATGTACTTCTGTCTAATAAGTAATGCCTTAATGATGCACACTGCTGAGTCAGCCAGGTCAGAAAATGGTACCTACACACACACACACACACACACACACACACACACACACACACACACACACACTGTCAGCAGGGGATAATGGGTAATGTAGTATAATTAAAAAAGGCCTGATGAGTGAGGTTGTACAGTGAAAGAAGCCTGATGGGTAATGTAGCATACTGAAAAGGGATGATAGGTAAGGAAGTATAGTGAAAGGTTCATGATGGGAAATGCAGCATAGTGAAAGGGGACGATAGGTAATGTAGTATAGTCAAAGGGGCATGATGGGTAATGTAGCATAGTGAAAAGGGATGATTATGTAGGTTGTGTAGTACCCCACACTTCTCCTCTCCAGAGATGGTGACGCGCTGAAACTCTCTTTCTAACACTGTCTCTTTCTCCTTAAGCACATTATCCACCGTCACCTCATCTTGTTCTCTGAGATTCCTGACAGAGAGACAGAGAATTAGACAGAAAGACAGACAGAGAGGGAAGTTGTAAATATTAGATAATCATCAACCTGAGTGGCTAAAAAGATACATCAGAGAAGCATCTCTGCACAAGTATTACACTAGGTTATTTTTTACTGTGTGTGTGAGAGACAGTATTTTTTGCAGAGGTGTATCTAAATACATGTATTATTGCCTATAAGACATGTATTTATATACACCTGTGCAAATAATAGCAGAGTGACAGAACAGCAGTATGCAAGATATCAGCCTCTCAAGTTAGCCTTGAAAATCTGCCCTGTGTAGCAGTATAACTATTCAGGCATGGCTCAAAAGAGCCTTGAATAGGAAAGTACTGGTTTCAGAAAGTAGTACTGGATCCATATTAGGGGTGGGCTAAACTGGTAAAAATCTTCTATCACAGTATAAATAACTTTATACCATGGTAATGGTATGTGTCACAAATATAGTATTTTTCCCCATTAATTCAATTAATGGCTTAAATGACCATAATGTTTTTCATCGTGTTTCATTATTTTCTTCTTTTATTTGGAACTTACATTTCTACACAGAATTTGTATATCCAAAAAATAAAATTAAATAATAATAATAATTATAATAATAATAATAATAATAATAATAATAACAGTCCTGAGTTTTCCAGCAGATTTGCTTGTTTCATTTCAAAACGTTGTCAAAATAAACTAGTCTGCAAATATCAGGTATTCAGGTTTAACCCAAAAACAATTTTAAAGTTTAACAAGTTTTAAAAGGCTCATCTAAGGCTGTGTGGTGCAGCTTGACTACACGTCTGTGGTTATTTCAAGTACACTATGAGGCTCCTTTATAATTCTGACCCAGTATTCTCTATAAAAATTGGAAACTCAGCATTAGTGACGTGTTTGAGGGTTACGAATTACATACCGAGAATTGAGGGTACTAACCATCTCTCTGGGCACCAGCTTTTCAGGTATATTTCCAGTATGAATCAGGACCATGTCCTTACGTATGTGTGTTGTTATAGTATGTGTAATTTCCTTCCATCATCGCAATTTCTTGTCAAATGAATTGCCTCTAGCAAAAGACTGTTTATGGAACGGAATACCTCCATGCCTCTTCTTCGTTTTCAAATTACATGTAGCTGGCTTGTGAGCAAGCACTATGCTTTGGTGCTCCATGGTATAGCAAAATCTCTACTTTTGGACAAATTTTACCATTAAGATGGCCTATACCGTTATACCGACCAACCCTAATCCACATTATTCCTTTCAGCCACCACCAGGTTCTCTCTGCTTTGAACAAGTTTTGCCTAGAGAAAGTTGTGGCCTTAGGCCACTAGCACGTGTCTTGAATCCCTATCCCTAGGACTCATTCTATCCATCCCAACATGGAGGTGAAGGAAATGTAGACCATGCAGTCTAAAATAAAGGGCTTTAGTAATCAATGCCTTGCCCAGTTTAAATAATGAGTTGGGTTTTTTTTTTTTTTACAAGTCTAGATCTTAAGTATACCATTTTGTATACTGCAGATGCACAACCTCAAATCAGAAAAAGGGATGTATGGAGTGATTTCTAAATTAAAATTTAGTGATTCATAAACCTTCACTTGTATTTCATTGCAGTCAGTATGAACCCAAGATATATCATGTTTTGTTTGTCAAATTAATTTCATTAATATACATCCATTCTTACATTTCCCTCCTGCAACACATTCCCAAAATAGAACCACCACCTGGTGCTTATATGCCTCAATACATCATGTTCACAAACAATCAGTTCATCCTTCAGTCAAAGTGGACGTAAATGTCAGGTCTGAAGAAAATCCTTTAAAGAAGTCTTGAGATATCGTGTTCACAAGAAAGGCCCAGATGGATGGACAGACAACCGAAAACCATAATTCCTGTGGCCCTGGCTACAAGTGTGGGCTGAAAAGTTCATAGGCTGAAAATTCCATAGTAATATATCTCACTGACAGAATGACAGTTTCTGTACCAAGGGGGTCCAAGTGCCGCAACACCGATGGAAGTAGTGTGTAGACCAAAGGGAAGACTATGTTGAAAAACAAACCACTATTGGCAAAATTTGACCACTGCATCATGGTGAGCCCTCACTGGGGGATATGTGACACAAGTGTGGGCTCATCATGATGCGTTCATGTATTGTGTTCAGATGAATCAGTAGTGCAAGTCTTTTTGGGAAGAAATGAATGCTGTGCACTCTGGATCAAAGATAAAAAGGACCATTCAGACTGTTACCAAGAACAAGTCCAAAATCCAGGGTGTGGGTTGATATGAGGTTTGTGTCAGTGCCCAGAGTAAAGGTAAATTTCACTTTGGTGGTTCATTAATGCAGAAAAATACAGAGGTTTTGAAGCAACATCTTTTCCAGGGACACTATGAATACTTCAACAAGACACAAAACCACATTCTGTACAAGAATGGTGGTGGACGAGTGAGCGGGTGCTGGACTGATCTGCCTGCATTCGTGACCAATCACCAATAAAAAATATAAAAATATAAGAAAAACATGACAATGTCCCTGTACTATTACACACCTACATACATGTTTATAGTAAAAATCGGACAAACTAACACCGGAGACGCTTTATCATTTATGAATGTGCTTTTGTATAGTTATGAGCGCAATACACGTCAAAGATTATTTCTAAATCATTGTTTCCATATTTAATTTCAACATACAATCCCAACATTTGCTGATTTGCTTACTGAAGATTTTAAGATGCTGGGTATCAGCCTAAAGCTGGACCCGAAGATGGTACAAAGGGAACCGTTCTTGTGCCACTGAGAGGTGCTGAGGTCCGTTTATTAGAGATGCAAGACATTACTAATAAATGAGATCCACTTGGGACTGGTGACCCGTATGTGATACAGTCTTCACAATTGCACACTTGAAGGTTCTCAGTTGCACTGACTCTCTTCACTTTAGCTCCAGCCAACAAGATGAAGGCTTTTCTCTTGTGCAACTTGGAAGCCCAAGCAAAAGTTCTATGGGCAGCATGTCCATTGGCTTTATAACAGTACCCTTTTATAGCTATCAAGGTCTAAATCAGGGTAAATAAACAGTACCAGTAGTGAAAATATTTTCCAGAAAATACCATTAATTTCTTTGTAGCTTTAAAAATATTAATGAAGTTATTACAGCCAAAATATAAAAAAAGAGTGACAGAGACAAAATGGCAGAGAGAAAAAAGAAGATCAACTCACTGCAGGTCAGCAGTGCTGTCAGTTTTCAGCAGGTCCTGTTTGGCTCTCAGCAAAATCTCTGGCTCAAGCCTGAAGCAGTGGGAAGCAAAGGGGCGTGGGGAATGAAGGACGGGGGAGTAAGGTGGTGAGGGATGAGCAGCCCAAGCAAATTATTAGTATGGAAAGGAGGCCCACACACACACACATACCCACACACATGATCAGGGAAGAGCCTTAATAATGTTGTTAAAATTAATTTGCAGCTTTGCAGATTGAACACCTTACAGCGATACATAAAATCTGCAAATAACTGTGAACAACATCGTCAGGGTAGTTTATTATTCACTGCAACCACGTGTTCATTGTGACCATGTGTTCAATCTTACTGGGTGTTCACCATTACCGTTTGTTCACCTTTACCAGGTGTTCACCGTTACTTTTAAGGTGTTAACTGTTACTGAGTGTTCACTGTTACTGCATTCACCGTTACCGTGTGTTCACTGTTACTCTGTGTTCACCATTACCTTATTTTCACTGTTACAGTATTTTACTGTTACTCTATGTTCACTGTTACCGTGTGTTCACTGCTACTGTTACTGTGTTTACTGTTTCTGAGTGTTCACTGTTACTGTGTGTTCACCGTTAACATATGTTAACTGTTACTGTGTATTCACTGTTACTGTGTGTTCACCGTTACAATATTTTCACTGTTATCAAGTGTTCACTGTTACTTTGTTCACTGTTACTGTGTGTTCTGTTACCATGTGTTCACAGCTACTGTGTGTTCACTGTTATCTTGTGTTCATAGTTACCGTGTGTTCACTGGTACTGTTTCTTCACTGTTACCATGTGTTCAGTTACCGTGTGTTCACTGTTATCATGTGTTCACTGTTTCAGTGTGTTCACAGTTATCGTGTGTTCACTGTTTCAGTGTGTTCACTGTTACTGTGTGTTCACCGTTACCGTGTGTTCACTATTAGGGTGTGTTCACTGTTATCATGTGTTTACTGTTACCTTGTGTTCAGTTACTGTGTGTTCACTGTTATCATGTGTTCACAGTTATTGTGTGTTCACTGTTACTGTGTGTTCATTGTAACCGTGTGTTTACAGTTACTGTGTGTTTTCTGTTCAGCATTAAGGTAAGTAAGTTCAATATGAAAACACACACACACACACACCTGATGTCTTGACTGATCTGTCTCTCCAGTCGGTGTCGTTTCTCCTCTAGCTGCTCGATGGGTGTATCCTCCGGAAACTCATATGGAGCACTTCGCACTTCCCCATCCACCAAAGAGCGGGCCAATAGCTCCTGCACACACACACACACACGATAAGAGAACAGCCTTAATACACATGAGATAGTGTGAAACCACATCTGGATACATAAATTTGAAATTTGTTATTAGAAGCAATTCTGCATTAAGTTTTATATAAAAACATTAAAAAAAAATCCCATAGTTAAAAAAAGTTAATATCCTGAGGGAGTACCTTTACACATGCTCTATAATTATCCTTATACATATTTATAATCTTTATAAGATGATTAACACATAGATATTGATGATCAGCTTCAGATCAGATAATTTGCATTGTTAGTTTGATTTAAATGCTTATTTATTTGTATATACAGCAGTCAGCAGATGCCCCAGCACAGGGGTGTTAAATTCATTTTCACTGAGGCCACATCACTAAGTGTCATTGTGGGCAAAATAATCACAGAAGATCCATTCCAAAAAGGGCAACCGTGAAATCTGCATGGCAAAATAATTTTCCATTCAAGAAGTTTTAAACACTATTTTATTGGGATTTAATAAAACAAATACTAGGCTAATTTCTCTCTTTTTATTCCTTTTCAATAGATTGCCAACTTCTTGTTTGATCTTTTTAAAATAGAAATGTGAAAATAAGTGCAGTCAACAATTTATATTCAATGTTAATATATGATAAACTGTCATCACAACTGATAAAGTGGCAGTAAAAAAAAATTAAAACCTATAATGAATTACTTAATTTAGTTATAAATGAGATAGTTGATTTAGATGACTTCCTAAATCTTAACTTCCCAAAATAAGAAGGCATTTTGTCCACTTTTGACACTTGACCAAGAACTGAAGCGGCAGTGCATGTACGTAAGCGTTTGTCAGGATGCATGTGCGTGTCCTCCATATTACATGCACAACAATCAGCGAACCCTAGTTAATATTGCAATAGAAACTGACTGTAAAGTGCTCTGTACACAGCAGTTGATAACCACAAATAAAGTCTTATTAATGTCTTCAGGGGCAGCATAGTGGTCCACCTCACAGCAAGGAGGTCGTGGGTTCGATTCCCGGGCTCTGCGTTTCTGAGTGGAGTTTGAATGTTCTCCTTGTGCTTGCAAGCATTTCCTCTGGGTACTCCAGTTTCCTCCCACAGTCCAAAAACATGCAGATTAGGCTAACTGACTGTTCCAAACTGGCCCTAGATGTGAGAGTGAATGGTTGTGTGTGTGTTGGCCCTGCGATGGTTCAGGGTGTTGGCCCTACCTTAGCCCAGCATCAGCTGAGATAGGCTTCAGCTTCCCTGGGGCCCTACCAGGATAAAGCGGTTCAGCAAGTCAGTGAGTGAGACAGGGAAGTCTTCAGTTCTGTGCAGCCAAAAGCTAGCCTGAAATCTTTCTTGAGCCATGAATGACTAGCATGAAAATGGTTAATTGATGAATTCCATGTCATGCACGATAGTCATATTTTTTGAAAGCTCTTAGCCACATGAAATGAGTTGTCAGGCTGTATTTGGCCTGAAGTT
>JAQMYF010000023.1:13047039-13088627 GCA_030014195.1 Neosilurus mollespiculum | reverse complement strand
TATATATTACACACACACACACACACAGACAAGGATTCTGTGATGAATATTTTTAGCTCTTTGAGGGCAGTTAAGTACATTGTACTTCTTTGACAAAAGACTAACATTTAACCAAAAATACATTGATACACTAGACACATTGACTAAGTACATTATAGTAATGAAGCGAATGATTTCAATATTGTCTCTACAGTATTTGTCTATACACATCTCTTTACATGCAGGGAGCTCTGCTATAAGTAAGAGGAATAAACAAAGGATATAAAGAAGCACTTTCTGTTAGTGTGTTCCACACAATGGGAAGAATCTGTTGCATGGAAGACACCATACGTTTTGGAAAGTTCTTCACAAGAGCAGTCACTGCCTATTAAAAAAAAAAGGGACAACAGGTATAATTTAAAATAAATAAATAAATAAATGAAAAAAGACAAAGCATTGCACAAATGTGTTTCTGCATGACAGAACAGTCCTCTTGCCTTCAAGACCTCCATCTTAAGGCCACTGTCTGAAGTGGGTCCATCTGGCATCTGCACAGCCTGCACAAGTGCCTCAGTGAACTGTTCAACCACAGGAAAAAAGAAGGCTTTGGCAGAACCCTGAAAGTAGGAATTAAAAGACTTTGGTAAGAAAAACAATTCTAGAAATAAATCCAATAACAATAATTTTCCAAAAATCACCTCACTTTTTCAAATACTTCGATAGCTGAGATTAAGTTGGCACATGTTGTAAATATTTCAACTGCTCTGGATCGCGTACGAATGCTGTAGACCTGCATTAAAACAGATTCAAAATTTTAAAATAATTCCTTTAGAACACTGACAAGTCCTTCATTTTGAAATTACCGATGTTCATGCAGTACTTTTCAGATGAAGAGTTCACTATAAAACCTTAATTCAATACCTCTGCCATGGTGAAGATTTTATACATCTCTGGCAAAATGACAGGTGCGACCAGTGGCATCTGTGTGTCTGTGACTTCTCTAGTGAACTCTACAAAAGGAACTCATAGTTAAAACTTGGATTTCTATTGGCAAATAAAATATGTGACCGATCACAGCAAAGTGGGTATTAAGTCAGAAATTAAATACTTTACTGACAGCTAAAATGCCAAAGGTCAACAAGACTAAAATAGTTGCAAATGGATTTAACTGTTTTTTGTCAAAGTAGAGTACATTATATTACATATACACATTACACAGATATATAAAGATAAAGAGGTCTTATTGTCAACTCTTGAATGAACAATGAAAATCAGTTTAGCAGCTCTCTGTTTAGCAGCAATTATAGAAAAAAGTGCACAAAAGACAACTAGGGAATTACACTAAGCTCTATATATGTGCATATACCTACATACACACATATACACATACATACATATATCCTGTATATGCAAACACATATACATCTATCCACATATTCACACACGGACACACACATACACAGAAAGGTGCGTGATGTACACAGAGAAAGAGGTGGAGCTTTTTAGTCATAAGGTGCATGATGCTAAAATGTTATATGATGTTCGAGACCTGCTCTAAAACATGAGTTTTTTTCACATAGAGTAATATGGCACTGTCCAGGAAGATAATCTAAATGATGGTTATTCAGTCAGTGTGTGTGACGATGGTGGTGGTCGGGTTGCATGTTTAACAGCTTGTGGGTAAAAGCTGTTCTTGGGTCTGTTGTGTCCATGGTGGGTGTGGTCCATGATAATTCCACTGGCCCTCCTCTGAAGTCTGCCAGTGTAAATGTCACTGATAGGGGGTAGTGTAGTTCCAATTACCAGCTCTGCCATCCTCACCACCTGCTGCAGGGCCTTCCTGTCCTCTGCAGAACAGCTGCTGAACCACACTGTACAGCAGTAGGTCAGGAGGCTGTCAATGGTGGAGCAGTAAAAGTTTGTCATTAGGGGTTGGGGTAGGCGGGCTTGTCAGAGGTTTCTGAGGAAGTACAATCCTTTGTTGTGCCTTCGCCACCTGGTGAGAGATGTTTGTAGTCCAGGTGAAGTAGGCAGAGATGTGGACTCCAAGAAACTTGAAGCACTCCACCCTCTCTACCTCCTCTCCATCAATACAGAGGGCAAAGTGCTCAGTTTGTTTAGATCTCCTGATGTCCATTATCATCTCCTTTGTCTTGGATGTGTTAAGGTCCATCTTAATGTTTCGCATCATCGCCGCAGATGCTGGACCTCCTTCCTTTAGGCTGACTCGTCGTTATCTGTTATCAGACCTATGACGGTGGTGTCATTGCCAAATTTGACAATGGTGTTGCTGATGTGAATAAGGGAAACAGTCATGTGTGAAGAGGGAGAAGGGGAGGGGCGCTGAGGACACACCCCTGTGGTGTTCCAGTGTTCAGGATAAGAGTGGAGGAGATGTGGTCTCCTATCCTTATGTTCTGAGGTCTGTTGCTGAGAAAGTCTGTATCCAGGTGCACAGTGAGCTCCCTAGGCCCAGGTTGCCCAACTTCTGAACCAGTTTATGTGGTTGAACTGTATTGAAAGCAGAGCTGAAGTCTATGAACAGCATCCTCACATAGGAGTTACTGCTGTCCAAGTGTGTGAGGGCTGTGTGGAGGGCTGTATTGATGGCATCCTCTGTTGACCTGTTTGCTCTGTATGCAAACTGATGTGGATCAAGATCAGCAGGGATGGCAGCCTTAATGTGAGACAAGTCATGTCTCTCAAAACATTTGGTGACGATGGGGGTTAGGGCAACTGGGCAATAGTCGTTGAGGCAGATCACTGTGCTCTTCTTAGGCACTGAAGCAACGGTGGCAATCTTGAGGCAGGTGGGAACCATACACTGCAGTAGAGAGAGGTTAAAAGATGGTGGTAAAAACCCCCGCATGCTTTAATTACCCTTCCTGTTACTCCATCTGGACCAGTAGCTTTCCTCTCTTTGATTCTGTGTAGGGTGGCTCTGATCTGTGCTGCTATAGCTGGATGGGGTCGTCCTCCCTCTCTGTAAAAGCAGGGCAGGTGCACGCCTCTCCATGGTGTTGGTCGAAGCAGGCAAAGAACTGGTTCAGGTTGTCTGGTAGGGTGCTGTCTGAGGAGTCTGCTGATGTGTGCGTGTCCTTGTAGCCAGTGAGTGTCTTCATCCTCTTCCACATATTCCTGGTGTCGTTCTCGTCGAAGTGCTCCTCGATGAGTTGTTTATATTTGCACTTAGCTTTTTTGATACCTCTTTGCAGGGCCTGATGTGCCTCATTGTAAGCCTGCTGGTCTCCTGACTTGAAGGCATCATCCGTTGAACCACGGTTTCTGGTTCAGGAACACTAACAGTCTTTGTTGTGGTCACATTATCAGTGCAGTAATTAATTTGGGAGAGCACAGCTGATGTGTGACCCTTCAGGTCTGTCTCCTCTGCAAATATTCCCCAGTCTGTAGAGACAAAACAATACTGTAGAGCTGCGGTGGCTTCCTCGGTCCACCTGGACTGTCTTAACTGCTGGCCTTTGGCTACAGATTTTACGTTAATAAGCAGGAATCAGGGATAGAGAGAGATGATCTGAGAGTCCGAGATATGGCCGAGGGTGGCTTTATAGGCATCTGGAATGTTGGTGTAGACCTGGTCCAGTGTGTTTTTTTCCCTTGTCGGAAAACTCACATTTTACATACACACAATATATGTATAATGACTAAATTACAAATATAATAATTAATAGCTCCATTGAAAGTAGCAAAAAGTATTTACAAGTACATGTAAATGTAATTTACATTAGTCTGCAATTCTATGTTTATTTGTGCATTTAATAGTTGTTCACTTTGCAAAGTATAAGTTGACAACTAAAAAATACAACTATAAATGCAAGCAGCAATTGCAGAGTCCAAAATATATTTTTCACCTATTAATGCCTTGTCATTGTGGACAAGAATTTTTAGAGTGATTAATGCAATCGTGATTGTTATTGGTTCAACTGTTAAATAGGAAATTATGCAAATTCATTAGCTTGTGGAGGCCAAGTTTTTTTGGTGTAGCAGCTTTTCCTTTATCAAGTAGACAATGGATATTGGAAAGGTTTTGCATAGCAAGTTTTGTGTTGATCAGGCCAGCAGTGCAAAAGCACAAGTATTAACTAAGAAAAAAATTAATCGCATCACGACTTCAACTTGATGGACACACTGCTCTAATGTTCTTTGACATAGCAACTTTTTCTTTGCAATTTAGTTTTTTGCACAGAATAAAGGCCCTAGAATTTTGTGTTACCTGGACCTTTTCTAGCAGATTACTATGGCCTCCATTTGTAAATACAAGCTGAAAACCACATACGGATGGGGCATTTGAAGGTACCCAAAATGAAGCGATGAAAGAAAATTCCTAAAAAAAAAAAATCAGTATCTTCAAAAAAGTATTCACCCTAGAGAGTTGGGAGTGGTCTCAAAATGTACGCAAACCATTCTTGTCATATTTATATTCACTTTCCTCTATACACACACACATGATTTTAAATATACTTATCACATAAAATTATGACAAAAATGGGCTTGTTCAAACATTTGTGGAATCAATGATTTTTGACAGACTGCTTTTAAATTTAGTATATCCTGTCAATGAGGCCTTGTCAGTGTGCATAAAAAAGTTCAGAATGATTGATACAACAGTCACTTATAACAGTTTATTTGCATGTTAATTAGAAAATGGAGCAATTGCATTGTCTTTTAGTGGCTATATTGTTTGACCTTTTTCTGGCAGCTTCTTTAGTCAGGGATATGCTCATGATTATGTGTTTCAAATTTCGTGAAATTTAGTTTAACTGTTCAGGAGAAGATGTCAATTATGACCAAAATCCAATATGGCAGACCTAAAAGGTCTAAGAAGCACAATTGTTTTTTATTATGAGTGAAACATGTACAAATTTCCAGATTTTTGCCTAATGATTCAAAGAGGTTGAGCTTTTTAAAAGGGAGATCATGAACAGCTGCCAGGTCATGTGACCTATGAATGCCAAATAGTAGACTGATGTTTACAGCATACTAATGTTTAGAACTATGTGCCAACAAATTTAGTGACTTCTTGATGCATGGTTTTTGTTTTATGGGCAAAAGAAATAAGTGGTGGGAGAATAAACCAAGTAAAATCAAGAGGGGTTCTAAGGTGGAGCTTGGACCACTAATAAAATTTTATATATATATATATTAGTACCTGTGAGAACTCTCATGGCACCATGCACAGCATTGACATCTCCACTGATTAACATTTCCATAAGCAGTGAGAAGAGCTGCGGCCAGTCCTCTGGCCAATCCCAGTGAGCAATGGCTGACACAGCATAGGCCACGCTGGAGCGCACCTTACTGATGGACTCTCGCAAGCTGCCTGGCAACAACTCACGGATTACTGCCTTGGCCTGGACCACAAAAAGCAAAAATAGTAAGGCTGTTAAAAAACTATTAGGCAATAAAGTTTACAAGGACAACAAGCATACATCCATAACTAATTACAACACAACACTTCACCCTTTCAGTTGTTTCCGGCACCCTGAACTTCTCTGATTGGGAACACCAATGGGTTTCAACATATTGCTTCAGAATGACAGAGGCAAGCTGTACAGAACAGAAAGAAAGGCTAAATTAGTTAAATCAATCTCATGCATAACAGTGGACCACACTGAGATGATTTACTGAAATCTTAAAATCCCACTCACCTGGCGAATCGCAAGGGCCCCCTGGGGATCAACAGTGAGCTCAGCAAGGTGAATCCCAAACTCTAATCAAGAAAAAAAAATGAAAACCATAACTCTTTCAATCCTCTATGCATGGATACCGACACTGGTGTCTGTATCAATCTAATAACGTGCTAACTAGGTTTTGAAATGTCTGCCCTATTAGGTAATAGCATGTATTACAAATCAATTTTGTTTATTTAGCGCTTTTTATAATCGACATTTTCGCGAAGCAGCTTTACATAGTAAAAGTAATTTAAAATTCCACAGATGTGGAATTAGCATTCAGGGTCCAAAATTAACCTTCGTAAGAGGTCATCCATCAGACAGCCATGTTTAAAAATTTAGGCAAAAGGGAAAAATGCTCTTTGTATGTCTGCATGCTTTACTATGGAATTATAATCTCTCTATTAAAAACAATGATTCTCTAAATTGTTCGGGATGCAAGCTCAAAATGGCCATACCCTGCCCATGTAAAAGAGGCTTTATGTGCTCTCTGATGCCATTTGTGCAAAGGAATCTGTGCAATGAAAAGCAGAGCCAGGGACATCAATACACTGTCACATATTTATGAAAAATCTATCAAAAAATACATTAATGTTGAGGTGGAAGTGCCACATGAAGGCAGAATACGGATCAGTTATATCAGTATTTTTAGTAGGCTGGGGGTCATCCCTCTTGATGTAGACCTAAGATACAGGCGTCACCCCTGGTTCAGGCATGTGCACCTGCACTGAAAATATTGTGGGCCTCCAAGTGGAAGGCACGACCAAAAGAGGACGTCCAGGAAAACAAGGAAAGAACTTGTCGCCCAAGATCTGAGGGAGTGAGTTCTGGCAACTAGAGACATCTTCGACAGAGACAAACAGCGAAAGAAAACTGCGAGCACAGCATGCAAAGTTGGTCTCATCCACTAGATCCACACAGCTTTTCCTGGATTCATAGGTCCCAACTGGCACTTTTCTCAGAATACAAAAACCACAATAACTTTGGAATGCGTGGTCATTTCGCCTTCATTTAAAGATATCAGTGATCCTCAAATAAAATCTACCCAAGTGATACTCTGTAGTAAAAATTCCTATTATTACGTTCATTTTCACTGTTATACCCAATACAGGCACTAAAACATTCTTTCAAAGTATATAAAATTATATTTTATATGACAAGATAAATAATAAAAAAATGATGTATCATTTATACATAAATAGAGAATCTGACTTTCAGTGGAGCCTTTTTCCTGATCAGTGTTGTAAACTGACAAGTAGTGGATTTTCTTTCGGGAAAGAGGCTTGAGAAAGCATGAACTGTCATCCAAGTTTGAGTAAAGATAGTCAGAACTATATTCAATATCAATATGACATACTAATGGCTGTTTTAATAAAGTATGTGCACTTTGAACTAAAAAGAAAAATAAATAAATAAACTGAACATGAACACACTCATCGACTTCCAGGTGCCTACATTTCCATTTACACTCAAATATCATCTACTGGTTAAAGCTAAATATGTGTCTTGTTGCACACACACACACGCACACACACACACACACACACACACACACACACACATATATATATATATATATATGTGTGTGTGTGTGTGTGTGTGTGTGTGTATGTACATATATGTATATGTGTATTTATGCATGTGTGTGTGTGTGTGTGTGTGTGTGTATATATGTGTGTGTGTGTATTTATGTATGTGTGTATATATGTGTGTGTGTGTGTGTATATACACGTGTGTGTATACATACACATGCAAACCTATATATAACCTTTTTAACTATAAAAAGATGGTTATTATTTACATCTGAGACAGTGTGAGCCACGTGTTTTGATTATTCATGTCCTTTTTTATTTCCAGCTCTAATTCAGGTACAGGGTGAACTGCACATGATGTTCAGGGATAAACAACAGCTAACCTAAAACACTGATACTCAGATCACTTGTCAGCAACTTGGCCCTGCAGGTGTAAAGCACGTGCTTACAGATACACAAGTACTGACAGCAGCTCGAGCAGCTCGGATCAGTGAAGCCTGAGACCGCGGTGCAGGCCGGTACTTCTGCTCTCTACACCGCCGCGCACGCGCCTGTTAACGGGAAGCACCGACACTTTAGCTAAAACTAGCAGGCATGGCTAACTGAAACCGATTGTTTTGACGTAGTTACCTTCCGTCACCTCCAGAACCTTAATTTGCTCCTCTGCCGCAGCACGCACTTCTTGAACCGGTGACAGGATCGCCGCCAAGGTTTCAATTAAAGCCTCTTTAAGTCCCTGCTGGACCGGACCTGCGGCTGAACTCATGCCTGGAGTTGTAGCGCCCAGACCCGCCATATTTCCGGCAGTTTCACCAGGACAATGAAAAGTATCCTGCACGAGCAATGCGCGCCAAAGCAACCTGGGGGCGGAGACTGATAATGACGATGCCATTGATATACATTACTAGATAGGACAGAATTTCTGCCGAAGTTCGCCGCCATTATTGTGCCTGGAAGCTGTGACCATACAGTATATACACATAGGTACGCAATTGGTCCATTTCGGCACGTCAAGCGGAAGCGCGTAATCCGCCATCTTAAGGCGGTGCGAGTTGGGAGCAAGTATACAAACACGTGTTTATACCGGTGGGAGCAAGTCTGAGCTGTTACTGCTGCCTCGCGTTCAAACACATCATGTAATGTATATCTAACACTATAGAGGCGCTCTGATAGGATAGTATAGTATAGGTTTTCCAAACCCTACAGGTGAAACTCGAAAAATTAGAATATGGTGCAAAAGTTAATTTATTTCAGTAATTCAATTTAAAAGGTGAAACTAATATACTATATAGACTCATTACATGCACAGTGAAATATTTCAAGCCTTTATTTGTTATAATTTTGATGATTATGGCTTACAGCCTATGAAAACTCCAAATCCAAAATCTCAGAAAATTAGAATATTATTACATGAATTCAATAAAAAAGATTTTGAATACAGAAATGTCTGCCCTCTGAAAAGTATAATCATGCATCATGTACTCAGTACTTTTGCATGAATTACGGCCTCGGTGCGGCGTGGCATGGACGCTATCAGCCTGTGGCACTGCTGAGGTGTTATAGAAGATCAGGATGCTTCAATAGTGGCCTTCAGCTCTTCTGCATTGTTCGGTCTCATGCCTATTTCAAGTTGAATTACTGAAATAAATGAACTTTTGCATGATATTCTAATTTTTTCGAGTTTCACCTCTATCTTTTTCCTAACATAATATGTAAAGTGGGTTTAATTATTAAATATTAAATATGTTAGGTTACATGAAAGCCTGCAACTCTTGGAAATTAATAAAAATAAATAAATAAATTCTGGACTCAATATTTTAAGCAATTATATAAACAAGTGCTTAATATATAAGTTTTTTTTAATGATGACCTCCTCATGTCAACATAATACATGCACTTTAAAAAAAGTAATAAATAATGTAAGTTTTCTGATAAATTTATTGCATTAAGCTATTATTTGTCACATTGTAATGTAGAACAATCAGTCTTGGTTCATAAAGAATATCCCGGGCCCCAAGGTCCAAAGGGCCCCAACCTTGCCTGTCCTTTTTGTGTTTTTTTTAACAGTATATGTACAATATGGGGTGCATGTTATGATAGCATGTATTTTTAACATAAAGTAAAATATCCTTTTCAAAATCATTGCTTGTCGACATTTTTTTTTTTGCCATGTACGTCATAAGTTTTTGGTCCAATAATGTACTACATGGCAAAAATCAAATCAGTACAAATCAGTGACATCACAGCCATGGTGAGATAACAGATACACGTGTAAAAACAAAGCACGAACACCAAAGTGGTGGCCAAAAGCAGCACAATAAACAACAAATCTGACAGATTTATTGCCAAACTTCCTAAAATATTGTCTATTTGGAACACTGTACTGTCAGCCAGGAAGGATGCTGTCTGTCAGAGTTAACAGGTAGGTTATGTTTGTCTCTCATAGTGGACACAGCGTTACAGCTAACGTTGGTAAGATAAAACGTTCACTTTGTGAAGCTAGTTTTCCTTTACTTTATAGGTTTTTATATAGAATAACCTACAAATTCTTCTTTGTAATAAGGTAGAGTATACAGTTAGATTTAAAATTGGTTAAAACCTTCAGATACAGAAAACAGGCTACAAGAAAAACCGCCATAATACAGAATATTTCATTCATAAAAACACAGGCCGAAGTAAACCTTTTATTAGCCTTAATGTTATAGTCACATAGAACCAGACAGAAAGATTTACACAGTTTAAACAGCCTCGCGCACCATGACAGTCACACAGCAACTGCACCTTGACGCTGACTGTGACACTTATAGTTAACTATTTAAACTTTAATCAATAGAATTATCTCCATAATACAACTAACTCTATACTATACTGGCATGTTTATTTGTGTTTCAGAACGCAGCCTGTGAAATAATGAGCAACGTTTATTTTCTCAGTATCATGATGTTCAACACTGTTCCTGGCTTTTCACTGATTAAACAGCCAACCCAACTAAACCCAACACCATCCCCAGCTCTACTACATAACGCGATCAATTTGGTTAAACTAATCACCAATGGAGTCGGCAGATGACAATGAGCTGGTATTCGTTCTTTTACATGATAAACAGAAAAAAGGAGTCTGCATGCTGTACTGAGAAGGAGGCAAGATCAAGGGGAGTTGAAACATTATCACAGATGATTAAGGGTTTATCTTAGGAAGTCCATGGGTCAGTGTTTAAAATCACTGTGTTTTGTTGGTCTAGCCCAATATTACTGAGATACAAAATGAATCAGAGTCTTTGGCATCTTCTCTCAGCTTTCAACATTCAAGTTCAAGTGTGGTGTATGGAGAAATGATTGGTTGAATGCCTTCCTTTCACAAATGAAATGCTGGGGGGAAAAACCTGTGACAGAAAATATAAACATAGCTTTTTTTGAACACAAAATTTTGTCTTTAATTGTTCATTTACAGGACAATCATTCGAAAGAAAACAGTGTCACGCAAATTAATCACAAAAAAGAACACACTTGGTGTGAAAAGGCCTTCGAAAAATAAAGAGGGGCAAACTAAAATTAATCACATGTTTCTGTTCCTACCAGGCGGTTCCATCCTAAACGTTCTTCTACCAATATTAATATAATTCTTCTCTTTGCACATGTCCAACCCATCTTAATCTGTCCTCCCTCACTTTATGCCAAAACACTCCTACCTGTGCTGTCCCTTTAAAATATTCACTTCTAATTCTGTTCTTGTTATCTCCAGAAAGAAAATCACGGCATCTTCATCTCTGACACTTCCAGTTCCACCTCCTGTCTTTTTGTCAGTGCTACCATCTCTATATCCGCATACACCCTTCTATCACAAATCACTCCATCTACTATTCTCTACCCATCCCACCATGCCTGCACTCGCTTCTTCACTTCTTAACCACACTCTTTGTTATTTTGGATAGATGACCCCAAGTATTTCAAGCCATCTACCTTCATCACCTCTGCCCCTTCCAGCTACACCTCCATCCTTCCTCTCATTCACACATAAACTCTGTTGCTCTCCTGCTGACTTTCATTCCTCCTCTTCAATGAATACATCCACCTCTTCAGACTCATCTCTCCTGTTACCTGCTCTAATACAGATCACAATATCATCTGGAAAAATCATAGTCCATCAGACTCTTGTCTGACCTCTTCAGTCAACCTGTCCATGATCTCTGAAAACAAGAAAGGGCTCAGAGCTGATCCTTGGTGTAATCCAAACTCTACCTTAAACTAGTCCGTACCACCCTCGCATAATTCTCTGCCACTCCTGACATCCTCAGAGAGTACCTCTACTCCTTCCTTGGCACTCTGTCGGATAGTTTCTCCAGGTCTAACAGCATGCACTGCAACTCCTGACTTTCCCTGTACTTCTCCGTCAATATTCTCAAATCAAATATGGTGTCAGTGGTGCTCTTCCATGGGATGAAACCATACTGCTGTTCACAGATCACCACCTCTCCTCTCAGCCTGGATTCCATTACTCTTTCCCACAATTTCATGGTGTGACTCAACAATTTATGCCTCTGTAATTGAGTAACAATGTGCTAAACAGGGATTATTTGTAACATGGGAGTAAAAAAATAAAAGTAGTCATTTTCAAATTCTACTCCCTTTCCATGTTAGATATAACCCACATATTTCGTACTGCATGCAACAAATGACAACTGTGGTTGGGCAAGTAACAAAATTTTATCCTTCTTGCAGTACACATCCTTGTTGAATGCTACACACCCCTTGTGTATGTTAGGTTTGACAGACATAATGGTGTGCATTTTTAAAGTTCAGTTTTTTGAAAACCAGTTTAGGGCCTGCCCTGTAAAACCTTAAATCTAAACTGCAAATGTTTGTTTCTTCAATATATATATATATATATATATATATATATATATATATATATATATATCTTTCAAGGTTTTCTGACCTGTAATCTTTCCATAAAATTCAATAATAATAATACTTCCACATGAGTTTGACAGATGTAATAGTGTACGCATGGGGTAATTTGAAACCTCTGGCAATTAGGCCTTACTGTGAATATAGTTTCCAGCATTTTCTAATATTTATTCATATTTACTTTATAATGCAACTCTGTTTTTGTTTTCCCAGCTGTTACTCTTGGCAGATTTAGGTGTCCAATATGGACATGTTTGGGATGTTACAAAATCAGACCTCAAACCTCAAGCACTTTTTCAGCTTCTATTTCACCTATAAAAAAGTGAATCAACAAATCTAAATGATACTGCTCATACTGTCTCTTTATTCAATAACCAACATTTTTCCAAGGAATATATACAATTTCATAACAGATGATGGAATACACATAATTCTGGCAGTACACAAAATCCCTGTTTAGCATACTGTGGCTCAGTTACTGCGTTACAATTTTCCTCCACTCTTCAGGCATCTTCTCACCTTCCCAGATTTGGCTGGCTAAAAAACCAAAACAAAACACTACTATATCACCCAAACATCTCCATATCTCCACTGATCATCATCATCACTTTGATGATGATGATGATGATTTTGTCTCTCCTTTTGGTTTATTTTCCAACCAGATGATGAATGTGTGTGGCTGCCACAGACCTACTGAAAGGAAACTGGTTGTGCTGAATAGGGTGTGTTCACCTGAAGGGCAGAACCTGTTTCTTCTGAAAATAAGCAGAACTATTAATCACAAAATGACCAATAGCCTATGAAACCTTGCCTTATATTGCGGTAATTAACACTATGTGCTTTTATTACATCACCTACATGTATAAATAACTGACACAGACTGTAGGTATACCTACAGACATAGGGTATAATTCGAGAGGAAAGTTGGATAAGCTTTTAAGAGTTGTCGCTTGCCAGTTCGTTAAGGCCCTTGTGGTATTTCTTTGCACAATCTAACAAGAGTGCCTCTCATTGGATGTTCGCAATGACGTTGCTCCCTACAGCCAATCGCGCTGCATGAAGAATTGCATGTGTGGTACAATGGAGAAGACAACCCAGAGATAGTAGCTGCATTAGGGGAAGAAAGGAGAGGCAATTTTCACAAGGGAAAAACTCACCAAGAGCAAAGCGAGGTACAATAGACTTATTCATGCGTTATAATCAGTATTTCGCTCTCGACTTCTGCCAACAGTTGAACGACGAACGGGGACACTTAGTATTTTGTCAAGTTTGAACTGAGAAGTCGCAAACGTCAGCTAACTTGATAGCATTGGTGAGCTATTCGTGTGGCTGCATCATAGGTATGATATTAAAGGACAGGGACTGCAAACACGGATAAACACGGAGTATATTTTAGGCACATTTTAATAACCACATATGGTTGGGGATCTAGTATATCTCACACAGATAGTCGGGTAGCTAGTTTAAATCACCTCGCCAGCTTTGTTATTTGTACTTGTCAGAGCACCGAGTGACCTTCCTTCACCTGTGGTGTGTTTTTAGCTAAATTATTTCACAAATCTTGATGTTGTGTTTAATAATCACACTCGGCAGTTAGTGACAGAAAAACGGAGTGTACACCGTGTGTGTGTGTGAGATTATCTCCACTCAGACTGGGTTTTGTAACGACGTTAACTTCCATAGTAACTAATCACTTTTGGCAACAGGTCGAATTCTGTAGGTTCTCTCCGAAAACAACTGGAAATTATTGTTGTAATTTATGTAAACAGTGTTGGATTTCCTTAAGATTAGGATACAGCGCCCTTCTGAAGCTACCTGTGCGTTAACACCACTCACTAATAAGAGTCTGTGTAATCTTATACAGGACATTTATATGAAAATATCAAACGACAATGAAAGATTTGATTAAAGTGGCATGTGTTACTATTTAAAAAGATTCTGCTGAGCCGTAAATCCAACCCAAGTGTTTGTCAGAAGCTTTTGCAGGCTAGTTTTAAAGGCTAGTTGCTAATGTCACTGAAGTAAAGAGCTCTCATGGCCTTTTCTCTCGAGAAAGAAACAAGTCAAGGAAAAGTAATGTTTATAGCATATTCTAATATCTATAAAAGCTAAATTTTACCTGTGTATTAGCAAGAAGAAGTGTGATGAGTTGTAACATGTTGATGACTTGCTTTATGCTATTTGGATCTTTTGCTAAGGGAAGGAAACTGCTGTTAGGCCCAAGGCTCTTTCCCCTCACAGCAAGGATTTATTTTAGTTGAAATCCACCTTGTGGTTTACACATTTTAAAGGTGTAGTATTTTAAGATGATTAAATGCTGCTTTATGCTGTTTTATTTTTGAAGGCTCCTGGATTTGCTTTAACTCTGTCATGATAAAATGTTGTAGTCATGATTCATCGTACTTTCTTCCTACAAAACTGAAGTGAGGCCTGGGTGATCAAACATATGTTCTGTCCACAGACTACTCATCTGTAATAATTTAAAAAAATTAGACACGTTCTAATACCATTTTCTCATTCCAATACCGATATTTGACCTTTCAGGATCTGCCGATGCTGATCTGATACCCATGCATTAAAAATATCTGTATAAATTTTGGTAACAGCTGTGTACCATTTACCCTGTATAGTTCCTTAAACATGAACATATATATGTACAGACACACATACACTCACACACTACTATTAAAAGTTTGGAATCACTTAATTTCCTTGTTTTTGAAAAACGGAAGCTCATTTTTTTCTTTTAAAAAAAGATAAATTGATCAGAAAGTCAGTCTAGTAACAGTTAATGTTGTACATGACTATAATAGGTGGAAACGGATGGATGTTTAATGGAATATCTACAGAGGTGTACAGGGGCCCATTCATCATATCATTATATACCTGTGCACCAGTGGCACATTGTGTTAGCCAATCCAACTTTGTTGTGTTAAAAGCTTAATGGGGGCAGCCGTTATCTCTGGCTAGAGAAGCGGCTTTGGGACCAAAAAGTTGCTGGTTCGATTCCCGAACCAGCAGGAAAAATGTGTGACTTCATGGCTGAAGTGCCCTTGAGCAAGGCACCTAACCCCCAACTGCTCTCCGAGTGTCCGAGTGTGTGCATGCTCACTTTGGATGGGTTAAGTGCAGAGGTAACAATTTCCCTTGATTAATACAGTATAGCAAACTTAAATACAAAATTAATTGATCATTATAAAACCCATTTACAATTATGTCAGCACAAATGAAAACTTATTAAAGTAAAATTGCCCTTCTTTAGGTTAGTTGACTATCTGGAGTATCAGCATTTGTGGGTTTGAATATATACTCAGAATGGCCAGAAAAAATAACTTTATTCTAAAATTATTCAGTCTATATTTGTTCTAATAAAAGAAGGCTATTTCATATGAGAAACTGCCAAGGAACTGAAGATCTCATCCAGTGGTGTGTACTACTCCCTTCAGACAAGGAGCAAGAAGACAAGTACATCAGAGTGTCTAGTTTGAGAAACAGATGGTTGACACGTCCTCAACTGGTAGCTTCATTAAATAATACCCGGAAACACCAGTTTCAGCTTCAACAGTGAAGAGGTGACTCCTTCTACGTGCAGTTGCGAAGAAAAAACAGACTGGTCAGTAAAAGACAAGATTAGGATGGTCAAAGAACACAGACATTGGACAGGGGTGGATTGGGGGAAAGTGCTATGGACAGATGAATCTAAATTTGAGGTATATGAATCACAAAAAAGAACATTTGTAAGGTGCAGAATAAAGGAAAGGGTGGTGGAGGAGTGTTTGACGCCATCTCTTAAGCATGGTGGATGAAATGTAAAGTGGGAGATTTGTACTGGCTAAAAGGGATCTTGAAAAAGGAAGGCCATCATTTTATTTTGCAACACCATGCCATATCCTGTGGCTAGTGCTTGACTAGTTTGCTCCTACAACAAACCTCCAAACTGTGCGAGAAGTCAGATATCTGTGAGTAATAGAGTGGCCAGTGCAGCCAGTGGATCTCAGAACGTTTGAGTTGTGTGAGAGCAGCTTGACCGTATGGTGCGGAATAAGTGTCTATCAAGCCAGTTGTAGGAGGTGCTTCAGCAAGCATGGGGTGAAATATTACCTTGACAAATTGACAGCTAGAATGCCAGAGGTCTGTAAGGCTGTAACAGTTGCAAATGGAGGAATTTATATTGAAAAGCAAAGTTTGAAAGACATAATAATTCTGTGTCTTCATTATTTATGTTCTGAATATATTTGATATTCATTCTGCAACTCATTTGATGCCTATAATTTTGTATTTTCATGGAAAAGGTTCAATTTGCTGAGTGATTCCAAACTTTTAAACGGGCGTGTGTGTGCACATGTGAATAAATCACCGTTAAAGCACAGTCATAAAAGATAGGACTCTTAACATTTCTTAAACTATTCCATAACAAATTAATTTAAGAAAACCTATGCAGTAGCATCTTTGAAATTATCACCATTTCCTATCAGCAAACTGTTTAACATAGTTGAATAATTCTTCTGCTTCACTTTTGGCAGTGTCTTTGGAATTTATCACCATCAATCTGTATTAAAGGAGTTGTATGTTAGGTCCACATAAAGCATCAAGTCATGCAGGAAAAACCCATATCCTATTTACAGTTTCTAAAAAACAAAACTAGTTTGGAAACGTCATTCCATGCATGCCTCAACCACTTCTGGGGAGCAGTTGCTTGTGTGCGACCCTAATCTAACATTAGCTAGGTTGTAGTCTAAGTGTTGCAATGTTAGGGGATATTAACTGGTTTATAGATCTACCTGTCTAGTTGGAAAAACACACAATTACTTTAAATTCAGTCATTAACTTATTTTTATGCAAAGATGTGTGCCTCTGGTAATGTTCTGGATGTTTATCTGATCATCCAATCCACCACAGGGCCTTATTAGTCACTTGAATTTGGCTTTGTTTGTTTTTGTCTCTGGAAAAGGAACAAACCGTATTCTTCCGTCCAACTGACCTCCTTTTCATGCCGGGGTCGCCAAAAAGCCATGAGTTCAAAATGACTTGTTGGGCATGCACAACAACGGTATAGGAGAGAGATTTCCGAAATAATGCTGAAATGTCAGGAATTGGGAAATTTTGACAAAACAAAATAAAAGCAAAATGGTCTAGAAAAAAAGTGAGCATGCACTGACTGGACTCTGGTACTCCATGATGTCACAGGCACATTAACTTCCAGCTCTTTACTCATGTGGCTATTTATTTGGTCAATCATTCCTTTACAGCACAGTTCCTTAGGAGTGCAAAATGGTTTCTTTATCATCTCACTATCGTAAGTATGCTTGTGGGAAACACTGTGCAGATGGTGGGTAAATTGTGTACCATTAACTTCATAATAAAAGTTCAGTTAAACCTTATTTCTCCTGGGAATTATAAAAAAAATAAAAAATAAAAAATAAAAAAAAAAATGAGGTGAATTATTTTCTTCGCATTTTCAAAAGCTAGCGCCACCTTAAAAAACAAAAAAGTTACTGAATCTGGAGTATGAAAATTGGAGGGTTTCTGCATCATGTCCGTATACCCAGAATTGCTTATTTTGCATATGTCATCCATTTTGGCTCAAAACTGCCACTTGTGGTCATTTTGGGGATTTCCACACCCTCTATTTAATTTGAATTTGAAATTTGGTCAGCTTATACAACACACGTAAGACATTTCAAAAACTTATTTTCTTGTAATACTGTGTGGTTGTCAGAGTGCAGACAATTTCTCCAAAATCTCCAACAAAGAGGAAGTGGTTATAACTCTGTTGCACATTTTTCAATCCAGCCTATTTCAATCCAGCCTATTTAACCACTTCTCAGACTTAATAAGACTTTCTGAAAGATTCTGAAAACATCTATAGCAAAAAGATCAAGAATGGTCATATCGTCTCTTACTGGCAGCAGGAAATTTCAACAAAGTCGCCCATTATATTTTGATCTGCAGATCCAAGAGTTTTGTGCTGATCAACCCCAAATTTGTTCAGGAAACTTTGAAAATTTTGATGATGTTTTATGGTAAATCCTGTGAGTTTTTGTTTGAGGATATGGGAGTGGCAGGACAGCAAATTTTAGTGCAAGTTGAAAAGTCATAAAACATTGAAAATTGTTATAAGTCACACATGCGCTATCACAGCACCCCAACCTTGGCTTACACGTAGGACTTGGAAAAAGTTTACTTGGGATTTTGGTGAAAAGAAATGTAGAAATAGTGGCACTTAGGGGAAAAATAAAAATACAGCCACTGACAAAATATGCAGTACATGTGTGAGAGGTAGAGGATTCATACGTCAACGCACAAAAATGCTTTTTGTACCCATGTCACAATGTAAACAGAAAGTTGACCATTTTGGGTCAAAGGTAAAAGTTTTGTCTGTTTTGACGATTGACACCAATTATTGGAACGAACTCCTCATAGGGGTTTTGTTCCATCAACTAGAAATTTGGCCAGCTCATACTTCACAAGTTAGGGACTCGTATGTACCATTTATCAATTTGCAGAAAGTGAGATATTTTGCATTTTGTGCGTTTTTGATGTTATACATTTTCACGTATTCATCCTCGACAGTCCACTGGATTGATGTCAGATTTGGTGTACATGAAGTCAGAATGTTGCTGATGGTAAATTGTAAAAAAAAAAGTTCCAAATTACTAAAATGTTGAAGTTTATGTAGGACATGCCTCAGAGTGCACGTATGCACTAAGTGATGCAGCTGAAGCTTTACAGTGTTTTGGGGCTATGTAGGTACTCATGATAATTACATGCGCATATTAACCCTATGCTATAGCGCCACCCTCTGGAAATAAATAAAATAGCTTTTTTTTCTTTGAGTTCCTGTGGCAGGTTTTCTTGTGTCCACATGGCATTGAACAGGCTTGTCAGTCTCTCTATTAGAGTCAGGCCACCGGAAGCGTAGATCTCGGCTGGGATGGAACCGGCACCGGGTGCCTTGCCGCTGTGCAGGCGCTTGATGGCTTTCGCCACATCCTCTTTAGTTGGGGAATCAGCCAGCGTGTGATGTATTGGGATTGCGGTAGTCTTGTGATGGCTTCGTCATTGATGGTTGATGGTCTTTTGAGGACAATGTTGAAGTGTTCTGCCCAGCGCTCGAGGATCTCCTTGTGCGAGATCAGCGTGTTCCCGTCTGCACTGAGGAGAGGGGAAAATCTCGACGAGGTGGGACCTTAGACAGCCTTGAGGGCGCTGTACAAGTTTTTCATGTCCTTCCTGTCTGCGTAGGCCTGAACACGCACTCGTAAATACACGCGCTTCTATTTACTTCCATCTTTATATTTTTCCTTGCATACTTCGTTACACGTTTAGCAAATTACTTCTTCACAGGATGAAAACTTATGTCCAGAAACCAGACTGCCATCCAATGTTTTTCCAGCAACCTGGGCAACAGATTGATGCTGCATTATGCTTCAACATGAAGAAAGCAGCAAGCAGATATAATGAGGACCTTTTTAGAGAAAAGGGAGCAGAAGGAGCTGTAAAAAGAGGCTGCAACTGAGAAAAAAAACCTAGAGAGTAGGGCACAGCACAAAAGAAATGTAGAAAAGGTTGCAAAAAAGGCCACCATAAAATTCAGAAGGGATGCAAAAGAAGAAAGACTAAAAGCATTGAGGGCACTTGCCGAAAAAAGATTCTTAATAGTAACTGTAAGGCTTACAAAGTCTACCAAGTGACAAAACTGTTGTTAAAAAAGCTCTCTAGGGAAAAAAAACCCCTATTGAATATTTCATTATTTTTGTACTTTACATCAATCGTGTTCTTTTATTTTCTATACGTGTGCATTTAAGAGTATAGCCTTAAATTTACCAACCTTGGTGTGTGATTGTGTGTACAACATAAAGACTTGCACAGTATAAGAAACAGAGGAAAAAGCGCAAGAAGGGATAAAATATCATTTGTTTTGCCGTTACGGGTCTAGGCATGTGTGTTTGGTCATGCCAATAAAATGCAGGTTTTCAGGCATGGTAACAATTTATTAAAAAAAGTACGAAAAGCACAACTAATTGTAGAGTCTGGACTGTTTTATTGTTTAATCCTAAAATCTGAAACTAGACCCACTAATGCATTCATCAGCTATATCTCAAGATACGGTCCTGAAATTTCCAGTTGGTTTGGTGGTGGAGGGTCAGATATGATGCAATTTTGAGATTCGTGGTGACTTCTGTTATATATCAGATAGTCTACTCTTGGGCTGAATTTGCTGGGGTGGCGAGTCTTAGACAGATTGACAGTTTATTGAAATCTACACCAACTGTAGTTGGTTTTCCTTACCGTTGAATTATTTCGAATAATTTCGAGTTTTTAAACCCTTGCCACACTCATGGGTATCCACAACCATTTTTTTCTAAAGGCCCAAGAGACATCTGTCACTCTTGGCATGATGACACCACACAGTTCAGTAGCAACACCAGATCCTAGACATCAGGTTTAAGTAAGACATGTTCTACCTGCAGGAGGATCTAATCGCTGTCACCTAATCTGGAAGACCTGATTGTAATCTTACGTCTGATAAATGTAAGAAACAATGTGCTGTTTGGTGAAGTATGTCACCTTTTGTCATGTTCATGAACACGGTCGCAATTAACATAGGCATTGAGACTGCTCTCTTTTATCGAATTGGTGTTTTGTGTTAGCAGACTGTCCTAGATATTCTCAACTGTCCATGTTGCTGATTGGCTGCTTACTAGTACTATGTATTGGACAAAATGCTTTTCACGAGACAGAAACAGCAAAATGGCAACCATTATCAAAGTTTGTGACTCATCTCAGATAAAAGTAATATATTTGCCTGTCAAAACTATGTTTAGATGGGCATGGCTGGATGAGGAAGTGTTGGTTATTGCTAGGCACGGGCACAGAGGCACTTAAAGTGAAACTCTGTGTGGACAAAAAAAAGCCATGAGCGAACTGTGCGTGAACACAATCAGTTTTGGAGCTAGAGGTAAATAATGTTTGTTTTTTATAATTTACCATACAAGTCCACCAGTTATCACCCAGTAGCACTTTAGTTCTTTCATAACAACCCACTTACAGAGTTGCTGGGAAAATTGTTTCTCCTGTGAATTCCGTTTGAGTGATTTGGTTTTTTTTTTTGTTGGTTTTATCAGTAACATGCGGTAGAGACATAAGATCAGATCTGAAGAGGTTTTAGGTATAAAAATGACAGGAGATAAAAATACATTTTTAAACTATGCACTGTCTTTTACTTAAAGGATGCCCATGTTCGCAAACCCCTGGCCCATATTTTAATGTCGGGTCTTTGGCCTTTTTTTTTAGGTTTATTTAAACTTTTTTGTTCTTTAGAAGTCCTTTTTTTATGATGTCCCCATGAACATAATGGCCCAGTGGGGTAAAAGAACATATTCACAGCAAATATTACAGAAGTGTTTGGATGTTTAAGATGACCCAGTTATGTCTATGTGAATTAGGCTTTTTTTGGTTGATGACGTTATCATTGTGATATTAATGTTGTCCTAAAGCTTTATATTACAGTTTTTTTTGTTTTGTTTTGTTTTGTTTTTTCCTGTTGACTTATAGGTTTTTGCTGCATGTTATACACTGAGATGGAGATTTGCTGTGGTTATCCTCTTATTTTTATTAAATTATTTGCTGCAGTGTGGATTAAAATGTATTAAAAAAAAAGGGTTTATAATCTAATTTGCGACCATAAACATCAGGTCCCTGTCACGTAAATCCTTATGACTGTTTAGCTGGCTTTTACACGTCACAAAAAAATGTAATTAAAAATTTTTGCTTTTCTCTCTACAGCAAGAAAGAAGCTATTGGACAAAGCCAGACAGGCTGGTTTGAGAAGATTATCTGGCCGTAAACCATTGAACACAACAAGACCTTACAGTTCCCGAGATGCGTGATTCAGATAAAGGTTGGTTAATTTTGCCTAAATTTAATAAATACCTCACTCTTATGTTTGCTTTTAACATATCATTGTAGTCCTTGCAAACCACAATACTGTTATCCCTGGGTTTTTTGTTTTAGTACTTGCAAAGTTAAAATCTTCATGTGACCTTCCAGCACTAAACCAGTCACATGGGTCATCTGAATGAGCATTAAATAACCTTTGAAATGATCCGTATCTTCTTCTTCTTCTTCTTTTAAATATTGCAAATGAATTTTGAACTACAAGGGTTTATGGGGGATGGAGAAAAATGCATACGTAATGTGTAACTCCCTAGCTACATATATTTCTGTAAAAGCTATCAACATGAAATTTTGAAGAAATATTTAGCCCATTCGTATTTTCATGTACACAAAGCTTCATGAATATATTTCTGTTGGAACAGTTTTCAGTTTGTTTCCATCAGATGAAAGAGAAAGTCTAGTGCATGTTCTTTCTTTATGAATGATTTAAAAGGCCTTAATTTGGATTCGATTCATCCTCATAACGGGGGCTGTGAGATATGGAAACTGTCACTAGCATGTACATCGACTGTGCATGTGTGTCTGAGATGCTAAAAAAGTTTGTTGTGCTACCAACTTTAGCATGAGATTTTAGAAAATCTTTACAGTGGTTTGTGCTGTTGTACTTTGCATAACTGTACCGTATCTAAGTTAGAGGAGACGCTGCCAGTTTTGATACAGGTGGATGAATATTCTGTAGTATAGTTACTGCAGCAACTGAAGCAAGAGTAGCAGTTTCTTAATTTGTTACTTGTAGAATAAAATTTGTGATGCGTTGCATAGGATTTACAGTGGTGCTTAAAAGTTTGTAAACCTAATTCTGCATAAATATTACCTAAATGATCAGATTTTCACATGTATCCTAAAAGTAAATACGGAGTCAGTTAAACAAGTGAAACAAACATATTATACTTGGTCATTTATTTATTGACCCAAACCATGATACTACCACCACCAGATTTCACAGATGGAATAAAGTTTTTCTGCTGGAAAGTAGTGTTTTCCTTTGTCCCAACATAATGTCTCTGATTTGAACAAAAATAGGTTCTATTTTGGTCTTATCCACCCACACACTTTTTACAGTACCCCTCTGGCTTGTGCATGTGATCTTTAACAAACTGTAAAATGTTCTTTTTTGTTCTCTGTGCTACTCTGCCATGCACACCACTTTTTCAGTATTTTCTTGATGGTAAATTTAGGAAATTAGCCTATGTGAGGGAGCCCTTTACTTGCTTAAAAGTTACCCAGGGTTCCTTCTAGTCTTCCTGGAAATATTACATATTTTGCTCTTGAATTTGTTGGTCAACCACACCTGGAGAGGGTAGCTGTGAATTGCCTCCATTTGTCTGACGGCTAATCAACAACTATTTTGAGGGCCTCACAAGTCTCCTTTGTTCCGTAATATACATCCACAAATATTTGTTTTGAAAGGTTCGAAATTGACAAATCCCCATCTTAAAATAAAACTGGGTGCTCACTCACACCTGATTGTCATCTAGTTGACTGAAAACACCCAACTTTAATTTCACCTTTACATGTAATTGCTAATCCTAGAGTTTTAAATACCTTTGCCACTCAGAAATATGTAATATTGTATGACTTTCCTTAATAATAATAATAATAATAAAAATCCAGTCCAAAGATGGACAACAAAATTGGTAATGATTAGTGATGGCATTTTCAATTTACTGAGTGGAATGCAAAATCAAGGTGGCCGCTATGGCTGCTATATTGGATATTGGACCGTGACAAACATCGATAGGTTTGTGTGGCTGCCCAGTCCCAACATCCACACCAAAAATGTTGATCAGTTTTTGCATGGAGTTTACTGTGTGGAATGCAAATTAAAAGGTGGTGGCAGTAGCAGCCATATTGAATATCGGACATGATGAAAATTAATGGGCTTGTGTAGTTAGCCAGTCCCAACATCCACATCAAAATTTATGATTGGTAATGGCGTTTTTGATTTATTGCATGGAATGCAACTGTGTATGGACAGTTGGACATTGTATCCGAAAACAACAAACAACAAGAATATGTTTGTTTTGGGAGGAGCCAGAATCAAAAGGGAGACCCATCCTCATTTGGGTGACATCAGATAAAAATACAAACTATGAAACAGGAAAATCACTATAGTTCAACGAATAACCTAATTGGTTATCTTATAACCGTAATGGTAATTTTAGTGTTAAATCATTTTTGCAAAGAATTTATATCACCAGCAGGATAAAGTCATGTTCACAGTTTAAGTCTATATTTAGTCCATATTATGGAACATCAGCAGGAGTCTTCTAAGAAGAGACCTCCAACCAGCAGTTAGCACATCAGGATGGAACACAAGTTTCAGACATCAGAAGGATCATCACTGGTGTCTCAGAAGTAGCATGTGTACCTCAACAAAAACACAGAGAGAGTGAGCGAGATTATTAGGTATACTCATCGTAATGTCATGGTTAAGAACAGAGTTTATCAGTGCTGAATGCAAGCTTGCATTCTGGCAAGATTGACTATGACATAACTAAAAAGAAAGAACCAGAAGGAAGACAGACATGAGGGCACCCTGTGATGTACGGCAGTCATCCACACTACCATCAACGAACTTGAGTAAGCATGTGGGAGTGACAGCATCCAAACATCCCAATACTCTATGCCCGAGAGACCCAAATCTGCTCCTTTATTTCACTAGAGGCTAACAAAAGTTTTTACTAAGTAAGTTTGAAGCCTTGACTTAAACACTGAGACATTAAGTTAAAGCCTTTTCCATAACTGTGGAGCTTTGGAAGAGAATGCTCCACCCCTGCTTTCTTCATTATTCGAGGTATTAATAAGCACCTGGCACTTTTTAAACCAAGTAGACGTGGTGAATCATAAACGACAAGATAATGTGGCACGATACCATTCAGTGCTTTATAGCTCGATGGTAGTATTTTATACTCAGTGTAAAATTTACTTTAAATAATAATAATAAAAAGGGTTCACTGACTTTGAAATACCAGTTTATCCATCTGTCCAACTTTTTATTGATTTAGGATTTTTTTTTTTTTTACTTTTCTTTTTTAATTTTACTTTAAGCAATGTTTTCACCAGAAATTCAAATGCTAGTATTGTTTTATTAATCTATTTTTGTTTTTTAGGTCTTGTAATGGGAATGGTGGCAGTGATTTTTCATTTTGATATTCCGCTCACATGTTTCGATGATAATGATGATAATTATTATTATTATTGTTTAATTTGTGTAATTATAGGTTTTGCAGGTTATAATGATAAACCCCTCAAAGTTACTCTGCTTTAGCAGCACCATCTGGAAACAAGTATCGCTTCCAGTGTTTAGGAATTCGTTACTTTTGGAGCACATATCATGAGTACATTTGCACATCAGATGTGATTGCGTTGAAAATGAAAATCTGCCATGGGTCATGGAACCAGAGGTACTCAGGCCTTTAACTGCTACTTGTGGTATTTTTGTTGCTACTTCTGTTCATTATTCCCTGTGCCTTTTTTATAGAAGACATTTTCATGCTGCACCCATATAGTAAATTTTTTTATTAATTTCTCCGAACATGCCAGAGATGTACTGGGCACCCTGTTTTCATCTGGTGGAAATAAAACACCCTCTTATTTTTACCCCTGCAAACAGAGTTTGATCGGATGGAGTATATAGGAATCACCCTCTCCGTCCGTCTGTCTGCCTTTTCATGACAGATTTTATGCACCGTTCCTCCCGAACAGCTTGATGGATTTTGACAAAACTTTACACAGCTTTACTATACCACCTGAAAATGTGCAGTCAGCAAGATAATCTAGGTCTGATCTTTTGAAGGGGAGATAATTAAACTTATTCATTCATCCTCATTCATTTTCTTCCGCTTGTTCCGGGGTCGGGTCGCGGGGGCAGCAGCCTAAGCAGTGACTCCCAGACGTCCCTTTCCTCTTATTAACTTATTATTAACTTATTTAATTGTATGATATGATATATAACAAAGTGGTAATTATCCTTGCCACTGGGTGGAGCTAGGTGCTAGGAAGAGGCTTATGAGGGAGCAGAGAAGAATAGTTATATAGCTTAAAAAAATAATAAATAAACCTATGCAGATGTGCATGAAGCAACATAATCCTAGTTTGTCATTTTAAGCTGAGGCAGTTAGATCATGTTGCAGGTGTGGGGGGTATTCAGTGGTGAGTTTACTCTAGTCTTATCCATCTATCTGTAATTATTTTAATTAATTCCTTCAAACTTGCTAGTCATGTTCTGGGCACTCTGTTTTCACCTGGTTGAAATAAAACACACCCTTACCTTATCTGTGTGTTTGTCTGTCTGTCTATTTCTTTTTTTCTGTCTTTCTTAATATCCTCAACTCCTTCAACTCTTTCTCTATCCATTTCTTTTAGCTTTGCTAACCCTAATATTTCATGCAGGTAATGCAACTCTATTTGTATTTGAATATTTGTTAAATTCCACTTATTCCAAGTTATGGACGTGCCACTCTTAAGTGGAATTGGCACGTCCAGAGTATTAGGCACAATAGTAACTGATTGTTAAGCTTGCTTACTAAAATTATGCCTGTAATTACTTTTGTCAGGAATAAATACAGAGGAAGAGGCACCCTCTATGTCTTCAGATTCGGCTCAGGAGACTGCTTCACGTGTATGCTCCACAAAGACCAGGAACATTTCTCTGTCTCCAGTTCATATAGCAGTGTTGGAGCAGAAGGATAGAGAGAAGTCTGATAAAGGAGAACAGCACCCACATGGGAGCCTCAAGTCAGGATACCCAAGTGAAGAATTAAATCTTGGTCATCCTGTCACTGAGAGTTCTCGGAGTCCTTTGCATGAAGTAACATCAGTGTCTTTAGTTTCTCCAGAGCCTGATGCAGAGGGGGATCCTGACTTTGAGGATGATTCACAAGGTAGCAGCTACCATTGTCAGTACTGTGAATCTCAGTTCACCACCAAACATAGTCTGGAGCATCACATTAACAGTCACATTATTAGAAATCACCAGACCCTCACTTTTAAATGCAAATACTGTGCCAAGCCATTTGGTTCTCAGGTAGGCAAGCGCCGGCACGAAAGGCGGCACGAAAATGGGAGTAAAGGCCTGCAAAGGCCTGGGTTGCTTGCTGGAACAGCATTTCTCTTGAATCCTTCTGGGTGTATTGACACCCCTATGTCTAGTGGTGTGACATCTCCAAGCACCCCTGTTATAAGTTCTCAAAACAGTCTGCCTTGCGTAAGCTCAGATGCTTCAACTAAATATGCTGGAGTTGAGCCAGATGAATCTCTTGTTTTGGAAGAGAACAGGGAATTAAAAGAGCTGCACCCTTGTAAATATTGCAACAAGGCTTTTGGAACTCACACCAATATGCGCAGACACCAGCGCAGAATTCATGAACGACATCTCATGCCAAAAGTAGTTCGAAGGAAAGGAATACTCTTACAGGATATTCCATCCCAGCAACAAGAGCAAGGTCAGAGCTCAGTACTCCAAGAGCAATTTCTACATAATAGCCCACCGCTCACCTATGTGCCTAGTGTAGATACAGATGATGAGGGAGAGCACGAAGACAACATGATAGATGTTTCCAAAAACATCTCTGAGAATCTCAGCCTTTACATCGATGGAAAGATCCTATCCACAAGCACTGTCAGCAGCTGTGAAGTCATAGAAGTTGATTCAAGTAGTCCTGCATTATTTGGTCTTGATGCAGTCATCTTGAACCCTACCCAAATAAGTCAGGCTCTCCAAATTGAAGCACAGCCATGCCATGTAAAAGAGATTTCGGCCATTGACCAATCAGCTCCTAAAAGAAGAACTTCTACACCACCACTCCTTCCCACTATAAAAATGGAACCTGATACCATGTCATCTGCTGCATCTTCATCATCTGTTTCATCACAATCACCTTCTTTAGGAGGTAACGTCTTTGCACAGCCCACAGAGACACTGGCTTTTCCAAAGGATAAAACAATTTATCTTTCTCCCAAATTAAAACAGCTTCTGCAGACCCAGGACAGTCAGAAATCGACCCTCGCTCTAATTACAGATAGCCATAAATTGACTACTCCACTGTCTGTATCCTCATTACCTGCTGCTCAAGGAAGATTTAAAAGAAGGACTGCTTCCCCTCCTACACATGTACAGAACAGTTCTTTAGAAATCATGGACAGTTCAGTCATTGATACAGAAGGTTCATTTGACCTTATGGTGCCAAAGGTTGAAAGCCAGTGCATGAGCTATTCCTGGAGTGTATCCAGCAAGGAGCAGAGGGACTGCATGAGTCCTCCTGGAAATGACTGGCCAGTCATGGTAAGTGGAGGCAGTTCTTGCAATCAACAGCCTCTTGACCTTTCTGGTGCTGTTGGTAAACGAGGTGGCAGGATAAGCAAAGGACCTAGTGAGTCTGTGCTGGATTTAAGCATACACCATAAGAGCATGATTGACCACAAACCAAAAGCAAGCATATTGTTACAGTCACATGGCAAGCGAAAAAAGCCCAATACCAGCATGTTGGAGAAAGTATTGATGAATGAATACTCTGGCATAAGCTCAGCTGGAGAGGAGGGGTCTCCTTGTCTTGAAAGCACAGACACTCATTTGTCTTTGGACAGCATTGCAGGCGTGTCTCCTTCCAGTGTGTGTTCAAACTCAGGACACCCTCCTTGTGAATCTGTCTCTCCACCCTCCTTGACCCCTGTTATTATGAACCCTTCCTCGCCATCAACTTCTAGCCAGTCATCCACTACACCCCCACCTCCAGTTCTGCCTACGGTCCCTTCACCACCACCCGTTTCTCAGTTCTCAGATTCTGCTTTTCCCAAACTGTCCCCCAAGCCTGTTTGTCATATAATAGATCAAATATCAGGGTTCCCCAGTGTAAAAGATTCATGCCTTGATATGAAAAATCTGGATGATAATGATTTCATACAAATTGCTAACCAGTTACCTCCTACGACTGATGCACTGCCTCAACGTCCTGAGGGCACAAAACGTCATTGTAATGTAGATTCCTTGTCCAAATTTGAAACACTACTTAAGGGCTTTTCCTCAGATCCAGACCTAAATTTGGCAAAAAGTAAAAACAGTATTAATTCGAAGAAAATTGACTCCAAATTCATTCGGAGTAGTTCCTTTGACGGACCTTCCCTCCAAGACCACAATATTGCAACTGATGTCTGTCAAGAACTACAATCCTCTCACTCTCCTGTGCAGTTAACTCCAAGTGTGAACACACTTTCATCTCACAATATGGCGGATTACGATATAGCGCCATTAGTTAATGATGCACTAGATACTGTGATTGAAGATGCAGTTGAAAGCACAACCAATGATGTTTCCACATCTAGTGTGGCAGAAAAGACACCAGAAGGAGGAGACACCTTAGAACTGGACACATTTACGAAAAGTTTTATATGCAATGTTTGTGAGGAAACATTTCACTCTATTAAACAACTTAGCAACCATATCATGGGTCACTCTGCTGAATGGCCTTTTAAGTGTGAGTTTTGTGTTCATTTGTTTCAAGATTCTGCAGCTCTTTTGGAGCATCGCTTCTCTCTACATGGAGTTGGGAGAATTTACTGTTGCCCAATTTGTGCCAAAGAGTTTGCATTCCTCTGCAATCTCCAGCAACACCAGAATGACCTGCATCCTGGTCAATGTCATGCTCACACCATGGTTGAAAGTGGCAAGCTCAGGCCTCAGAATTACACTGATCCTGCTCAAGTGAATACGGAGAGAGATACAAATTCGTATTTGCATTCAGTGCCTGACACAGCTGTAGATGTTGCCCCTCAGGATTCACATGAGTTATTTACCCATAGTAGTGCTAAAGAGGAGAGTGATGAACAAGAGGACCCCACAGAAGAGCTGTACACTACAATAAAGATTATGGCTTCTGAAGCTGGAAAGCCCAAATGCCCAGATGTACGTCTTGGCATGAACCAATACTACCCTAGCTTTAAGCCTCCGCCATTTCTCTACCACAATCGAACATCTGGGTCTGTAGTCTCTGCAACTAACTTCACCACCCATAATATTCCCCAGACATTCAGCACAGCGATCAGGTGTACAAAATGTGGCAATAGCTTTGACAACATGCCTGAGCTCCACAAACATATTTTGGCTTGTGCTAATGCAAGCGATAAGAGACGGTACACACCTAAAAAGAACCCTGTTCCTCTCAGGCAGATAGTGAATCAGCCTCAAAACGGCGTTGTCTCACCCATAGCTTCAGTCAATGGGGGACAGAATGCCTTCCGTAAAATGGGTCAGCCCAAAAGGCTCAACTTTAACCAGGAGGTACTTACCAAGATGAAAATGTCTGCCCTAAAGAAAAAAAAGAAACAGCTAGTCCAGAAGGCCCTGTCTCAGAAGTACAAGGCTGCTACATATATAAAGAAATCCTCCATTCAGGAGGAAGCGCCAGATACACAAGCATGTCCGTACTGCAGTCGAGAATTTACATATGCTGCCAGTCTTGCAAAGCACATTGTGGGCAGCTGTCCTCAGAAACCAGTTGCTAAGATAAAGAAAGGAGCCCTAATGCCTCAAGATAAAAACATGAAACTCCGAAGTCGAACAACAGACGCCGAAATCAAACAAGAAGGCAACTCAGGCCTAGTGAAAACAAGGACTCGGACCACAGAGTTGTTAGAAGGTGAAGTTAAATCTGGTCACAATGGGAAAACAGGGACCCCTCAGATTCGTGTCAAAAGAGCAGCCTTGGACAAAGACCACTCGGGCACCAAAAGCAAGAAAGGCAGGAAGAGTAAGCCTCAACCTTCGATTCTGACCTCATCTCTGACTCTTGTACCACAGCCAGCAGCAAAAATGCAACATGGAGGAAAAGACCTAGCTCTCAAAAAAGAAGTGGCGACAAAACCACATGTACAACCTAAAAAAGAAAAGCGTTTCTCAAACAGAATGCGGGAAAGAGTAGGTGGCCCGGTGACACGCAGTGTGCAGATGGCAAGTGTTGCACCACCTGGAGAAGTGAAGGCTGAGGACTCTGTGATTAGTGAACCTGTACCTGGAGAACATAAGGGGCCCAAAAAAGTACTTTTACAGACTTATTAGTATTAAATCAAGGCTGGCAAACTTACTGAACAGTGTTGTGTAAACATGAAAATGTTTCACAATTCAGCCAAGTGGTGTCGTCATCCAAAATATATTTTACTAACAGACATTCACAGTGACATTGATGGAGACCCTTTATTGGAAAGTGCTTGACAACATTTTCACTCTAGTTTTGTTTTCCCAAATTTTGTTTATTTCAGGAACCCATTTGAGTTAGATAAGTGGATTTTGTAAAAACACCTGAGAAAAGACTGCTGTTGGGAGATGTGCAGGTAACCACAATGAGATCAAGTTGGAGTGCATACTGATTAGACATTCTATCTGAGATCAGGTGCCTTGCTCACCTTTTATGCTTCTGTTTTGCTGATAGAAGCATGCTTTTAGTGCACTTTGGTAAATGAGCCTCTGTGGTTGTCAGGCAAGAAGGGTCTTTAAATTGTGGTATGTGGTATGTTTAAAAGGAGCCATGTTAATAATGATGGCTGAGGTGATGATATTGCGAAAATGCAATGCTTTATCATTTAAAACAACCATTTTATTTTCATGTGCTTTTGTCTTTGTGTTCTGTGAGATTTTAAAATTCTTATCATTATTGCATGTTTATGTAAACAGTATGCCTCTTGTGAAACTTGTCAATACCCCTTGCTATACTTTTATTGCTACAAATGGAAAAGTTATATATGTGAATATTTAATGTAATGCTTCAGGAGGAATGCGACATTTGTTAAAATGCTCTCACATTTTAGAGAGGTGATTTCTTCTTTTTCTTCTGTCATGAAAAAAGTAATGAAACATGCTGTTTGATACAGTTAGAATGCGTGATAAGGGTATGACGTATGTTTGTGATATTACCTATCTGAACCAGGCATTGTGGGTCTGTCTGTACCTTTGATATAATCTGTAGCATTTACAGCAGGTCTGCTGGCTGTTAACATTACACTAAAACACGTCTGAGCAAAAACAATTAACATTTTTCCTTTCAGAAGGACATTAAAATAGTGTCATGATGCAATTCTCAGCCTGACTCAATCTGATCACTTTGCCCTTTCATGTACATACAGGTTTTTCTTTGTGAAATTCTTTTAAATCTCATATGGGTTGCAACGTTTGTTTTTGCGCACTGCTGCATTCTATAGATAAATCCTATTTTACAAGTCACAAATTAAATTCATATCACACTCATGGACAAAATTCTCTCATCTGAAAATCATTCTGTGAATTCATGCAGTGATCATTGCATATCTGAATATTTTCTGTATGACTTTTTTTTTTTTCTTGGATATTTTTCTATCACACACAATTCAATAACTACAACTGCTTGAATTTTTGCTTTGATTCCCAAATGCTATTTTTTTGCTCACGTATTAAAAGTTTTTCACCAAGTCTTGGTGAAATCAGGAGCAAATGTGATTTGTGCGTCTGCAAGCTTTGACTCTGCCCTCTCAGTGTGTTGTTCACTGAGAAAACATGGAGTTCACTGGTGGTGGTGTCATTTGTTTGGCAATCAAGATGCATGTTTGTGATGTCATCAGTGCATTTTGTTAAGTTTCAAATTATTTTTCGTTATGTAATAACAGTGGGTTTTGTCCATGACTTTGTTAAATTTGTTCATGACATCACATATTTTATAAAGGTGGCTGAATGATTTGCTCTATGGTTATTAGTGTGTGTTGCTTCATGATGTGTACAGTAAGATTTACAGTGGTGTTTGAAATTTTGGGAACCCTTTAATACTTTTGATATTTCTGCATAAGTATGGCCTAAAGCATCATCACAGCTTTTCAGAAATCCTAAAGGTAGATAAGGGCAGTGACAAATATACTCCAAAACATGATAATGGAGTCCAAATTTGAAAGTTGTGTTATTTACATAGTTGCATTATGTGATGTCTGTAAATGTTGAAAAAAATTCACATCAACCACATTTGGATCATGTTTTTGAAAATTCAAACCTTTTTATTCAGAAAGGCCATTAAAGCATGTTCAACTGCTCTTCTTACACCAGCATATTGATATTTTCACAAAACAGTTATCTTTATAAAGAATCACTGATACTTTATGGTGATTCAACAAGGTAAGAACATTATATAAAGGGTGATTAAATCTCTTCTGTTTGTCTTATTGTAAAATGAGGCACATTTATTTGCAAGTGTTACACTCCTTACATAGCGACGGGACCAAACCAAACTTGCAGAGCACATATACAAAATAACACGTACGATCATTTGGATTTTTCATCACAGTAACATTACAAAAAATCTGATTTTAAAAAATGTATTTAAATAATTGTCATGGTATTTTTTTTTTTATGCTACATTTCTTATCGACTTTCAAAATTTGCAAATATATTTTATTTTACACCCAACTAAGTATGACTAGTCTTTTTAACTGTAGATGGGTCAGGCATTTTATTTTAGTCAAGATTTAGTCAGTGGAACAGTCTTTAAGCAGTTCTAATTTTAGGTTTGTTTTAGTCTTAGTTTTCATGACACTAATGGATTATGCTGAAGGATATTTCTCCCTTGAGAAGTAAGCATACACTGAAATGTGTGTTTAGTGATCTAGGCTGAGAATGTGTTTAGAGACTCCCTTTTAAACCATAAATAGGTGCACTGATGTTTGCACTTCTCCAAAGAGAGAGCAGTCACTAATATGACCTGTCACGTTTACTTAATGTCATTTGAGTACATATTTACACTACCACTCAAAAGTTTGGACATGCCTATTTCAGTTAGAATGAGTGGGTGTGTCCAGGCTTTTGACTAGTACTGTATTTTATCAGTTTATCAATTGTTCCCTTACCAGGCTCGAATTTTTTTTCTTTTTCTTTTTTTTTATTTTCTTTTCTTTCTCCTGAAGTTCACACGAACCTTTTGGTGTTTAGTGATTTCACTGTTTGAGTTCTGGTACAGTGATTACCCTTTTTCTTAAGTAAAAAATGAAATGAACATGGGAAGGTGTAGACCAAATGGATTCCTAACACTTCAGTAGCATGAAAATGAACATTTCAGCTATAAGGAGCAAAAGGATGTGGGAGATGCTGGTTTAACATGCCATACTCATGCAATATTAAGTAGAATTACACTATAGAAATGAATGTTATGTACAAATCATCAGTTCAGCTCAAAGCTTCTTTATCTACTGCATACATCATGTAAGCAGATGTGACCATGGCAGAAATTGAGTAATGTGTATTATGTGAGGAAGCAGATGGAGTCCTACAAGCTATAAAACCAGACAAACAATGAATTATAAGGTAGAATAAGTTCCTGTAAACCAGTGGTTACCAACCATGTTCACTGAGATCTGCCTTCCTGCAGGTTTTATCTCCAACTAGAATCTAACACCCCCATTTTAACTAATCAAGAACTTCTTAACTCAATAATTAGATGGTCAGTTGGGCTTAGGGTTGGATTCAAGTCTTTATGAAGATTCTTTTGGAACAAGGCTGGTGACCACTGCTGTAAACAGTCATGCTCAGGTCAATCATTAGAAGTGTGTGTGCGTGTGTGAAGATCCAGTGTCAGTGACCATAAAAGCAGTCACAGGTAGGCAGGAATGTCTATGACTACAGAGTGAAATTTCTAGGTAAATAAGTTGTAGTATGACTGTTACCACGGTGCTCTTGGGCCAGGACTCAAACAACCATACTGCCATTTCCAGAGACGTAGAGATGGAATTGCAGGCCATAATGAGGAAGGTCTAAATGCATTTTTGAACACAAAACAGTCTTCAGGATTATCAGCATGAATTTCTCTGTAGACCTCTTGGAGCGTTGGTGTCACAGTATCTTATCATGATGAGAACAATTCAGGCACCCACTGCTTGCAGAATTCACATATCCCAGTAAGCTGAGCATGGCCTACGACGACAGTCATTTATCTGTTCAACATATTTGACAGTTATTTCTTCACTAAAGAGAGCAAAGAATCCAAGAAGGTCATTGCAGGAAGGCAGTATCACAACTTGGATTGAAAGACCCTTAATCCACATTATTCCCGATGTTTGACAAGCCATCTTTGCATGAGATTTCAGGTTCAAGACCATGCAGCCATTATAATGGCAGAAACACAGCAGAGAGTCAATTAATCCTGTGAGGAAGGCTATGTTGTTTATTTCCATATATGAATGCTGAATGAATAGTGTCTGGATATCCGGATATGTTCCGGGGATGCCAGGAATGTATACTATCAACAGGAAACAAATGTATGGGGCTTTAAATTCTTTATTAATTGTACCTTTTAAAATTATTTTGAGATGCTGTTTAAAATTCCTACATTTTCCTGAAAAGTCTCAGGTGCAAAGATAATTACACATAACATTAGCAGAAAGGCAGAATTTCATTGATATAATTGTGAAAAGGAAACATTAAATCAAAGGAGCAGAGACATAGAAACTGTCCCCACGTTTAAAGTCTCAAAAGTGAACATGTTGAGCGAGCGTGTGTAAGCCATTGAGTTATATATACAATTGGCAGTCCCCATATTGGTACTCCCTAGAAACTGTGAAACTATACCAAACATATGAACCTAGAGTACCATATGAAATATCTTACTGATTTGACAAAAGGTTACTATAATAAAATATAACCTAATATAAATATATGTACTCTAGGTTACAAAGTCATGACAGGACATGAATACTAACAAAATTATATATATATATATATATCAGTGGCAGCTAGTGATTAAAAAACATTTTGGAGGGCGGGAGTGGGAGATGCTGCAGGGGTAACTACTTTATCCTTTAAAGGACCCCTCTTGGGGATCCTCAGGGTGAAATTTCAAGGTCGTTGAGGGAGGGGTAAATGAGAAAAAAATTTACCAGCAGAGTTTTTTCAGCTATTCCAACGAATTTCAGTGGTTGGAGCGTAGACTTTTTTGAGGACCACCCTAATATGTATACACTGTATGCAAATGATGATACTTATTAATTAGTTGCTTTTCATTTCTTTTCTTTTTAATTTCTTTCTGTGCAGAGTTACACTGTATAAATTACATGAAGTTTAAAGGAACTCTGCTAATTAAATTCACCCTGGTATTTTAACACACTTGGTATTTTAAAGCATCAATTTTAATCTCTCTCCCTCACACACTTTCTCTGCTTTTCTGTAGACAGACATTCTTGGCTTTGTTCCCCTTATTAGAAAGGAGAAAGGAATGAGATGCAGCCTTTGAGAATGACCAAATATAGGCATTTTGTGGGTGCAGAGGATGAGTCAGGGACAACTGAATATAAACTGCCCTGCTGCTGTTCAGCTCCAATTCCAGATTTCAAGGAGGAAGTCACAGATGTGACTGTGAAGGGACTTAAAACACATACCTCGGACATTATCGCTACTGTTGGTGAAGGGAAATTGATGTGTCCAATGGCCATAAATCTGTTTATAATAGTAATATATTGATTATTACAGTGTCTTTTTGAAAGAGCATGGCCAGATCTACTCAGGCATTTAGACTTTTATGGGTTTGTCACCAATATTGTTTCCCCTAACAGCCTATTGAAATGACCCAAAACCTCACATTTTCATTTCTTATGTCCACAGGCATTACTACATATCTTTAGATATGTTGTGAGCATTTTGACCAGTCATTACTTAATTTTTTTAAAGTTTCCATGTGTACCATACCTGTTTACCTATAAGTACATACCAAATTTCCTAATCTTGCTGCAGCCTATGTTGTGATGGCAAGGCTGATAAAATGACCATCATATTGTGTCATTTACACTACTGACATGCTATAATCCATTTCAAATTTAAATATGGCATTATCCAGTGCTCTTAGACACAGTCTCTATTGAAAATAGCGTAATGTTAAAAAAAGCAATTCAAAATAAGAGTCTGGGAATATGGTTCATGCTGCTGAGCTCTCACGAGGTTAGCTCTCCCGAGGTTAGCAGCGTACGGTTTAAGTATGTCATTTACGCTACTTCTGAGGTCTGGCACATGACCAAAATGAGGTTCAGGCAACTTGTATTTATGTCACATATAATATCTTGTATTAACAAAACATAAATTTTCAAACTCTGAAACTGGGTTGGGTGGTTTTCATGAGACTTACCCAAATATTTTATCTTAAGTACAAAGGACATTCAATTTCACCTGGACCATTTATTAAGATTGTTTTATTTATACTTGCAGAATAAATTACTGCTGTATACTAACAGAAACCCTCCATTCACCTTGTAAACCCCAGATCCTGTCTAATCTTGGAAGCTATGCAGGGTCGGGCCTGGTTAGCACTTGGATGGGAGTCTGAATTGGAATACCAGGTGCTGAGGAGGGTTAGGGACAAATCCTGGCAACCTACCCTGAAAAAAATCTGCCAAAGAGAACTCTATGAGGACAGAGTCGCCAAGAGTCAGATTCGACTGAAGACACAAACATACAAAAAGTACTAGTGTAAGAAATGTATTAAAATACAGATAGTACACAATAGTTTTCCAAAGTTGCAACACAGTTACTAGGGCAGTGTCCCAAATGTCCCAATGCATCATGTGAGTGAGACTTTATTAGCATATGTTTGAAAACAACCAATTATTAGTTATAGTATAGTTATAATTATTAGTAAAGTTATTGCCTGCAATTTCTGGTTGTGTACTCTTTTGTAATTCTGTGTTCACTGTATCCTGGCTGGATGTTTTGTGTATCCCTGTGCCAGAATCCTAACAGATAATTACCTTTTGTATGAGCAACATGGAAGGAACTGTGACATGACGATTTTCGTTCCGCAGGAAATGTGTTTGTGTTATTACCTTTCATGTGAGCTGTATATTGTTCATGTTATTATTACTAGACATTTAAGATCTTACAGAAATCGTACTTAAGTAAAGTAATATTACAATAGTCCTTATATTTACAGAGACAGGAACTTTCCAATAGGTCTAACACCAGGGTTTAATTAGATAATTTGAAGCACAACTTCTTCTAAAGTTAGACAGAGCATGCATGTGTCTGAAGACTTGGAGGAGGTGAGTTTTTAAATTCGAGTTTCTCCACTAATGACATTGGAACTAAAGTCTTGACAGTAGTAATCTCCAAATCTGTGATTTTTTTTTTTTTGCCAATGTGTTTTTTATTCATTCTCTTTTTCCATCACATTTTTCTGTGATAGAAAAAGAGTTTGTAATATAAGTAAAGTATTTTCTGCCCGTTTTAACCAAACAAGTTTTGTGTCTGAGAAAGTAACATCCCAATTATGCTGTGTGTGTCAATAAAAGAAGATTTTAAACATGATGTAAGCATAGTGTACTATTGGAATAATCAATGTACTATTGGAATGATCTTACTAAAACCATTCAATTTTACATTCATTAAAATAGCACAAAACATTGATGTGCCAACATTTACAATAAAATAAAAATAATATTTTCCATTTTAACCTGTGCAGCTGATAGAAGCTTGAGATTAGTGGCACTCGAACATATGGCAGGGTGCGGAAGTAAAAAAGGTCTTCAATGCAAAATGGTGTGTTGAATCAGCTGAACTGAATAAAAACATGTCACAATTAAGAAAAAAAAAAAAACATTTCCTGTACTGCAATATGCCACAATTTGAAAAAATCCCACAGCATTTATAATAAAAATAAATGTTTAATTTGATAAATGAGCAGTGGTAGCTTGGTGGTAGGGTGCTGGTTTACTGATCCCAAGGCTGGCGGTTCAAGCAAATTTTTGGCAGCTTGTATTTGGGTCATTCTCTGAAACTGGTACCATAAATTGTGACATTCACAATCCCCAAGTTTCAATGAAGTCCTGCTTATTTCCCTCTATATTGACCATAAATTCATGAACAACAGTGAGAGAACTACTTCATGCACATAACTGTACTTTTATTAGAAATAAACAGGAATAAATCCGTTTGTACCAACAAATTGATCTTGGAATTCATTCACATATGGACACAAAATTCACAATTTGTTTTTGGTGAATAAATTAATTACGGCTTGACTACTTGTGAAGTAAATACACTTCAGGAGAACTCAATTGTACAGTGAATGTCGTAACATGGAACCTAACCCCCACAGGATAAATGGGTCGGTTCCATATGTAACTGGTGTGGACACCACTGGTTACACACAGAACCGTAAATTGATGTGCGATTCTCATTTACAAAGTAAGAAAAACAGGAATTTCTATTTTGCATATAAATTTTAATGCAAGATCTTTATTGCAAGCTCTACTATTTACACTTTGAGCTGATACTTCGGTGATAGTATGGCATGAAACATAAGTAACTAAAAAATGTCACAAATTTCATCAACATATTGCAACCAATCTTGCAGAATCCCACCCCCCCGCTGGATGTATCTGATTTATTTTGTCTGACATGTTGTATGTGTCCATGTGGTACGTTTTGTGCAGGGATTGCTCTTTTAATTTTTTTTGTATTTTTTGGAAAGCATTAGGTCAAAATTTAGATCATTAAATTTGACCCAGTTTCAGGCAATGACCCATTTGTGAGGTTGAAGTGTTGGAGTGTTTTAAATATTACCTGCGGAATATTGAGCATCATATTTTAACAACCAAATAGTTTGGAACTGCATATTAAGAATATTGTGAATATGTATATTTATGTTTTTAATTCTGGATGTTTAAAATAAAATACATGCTGTGGGATTTTTTTCAAATTGCAGTAAATGGCAGTAAAGTAAAAATTGTGTTGCTTTTTTATTAAAAATGTTTCATTTTATTTGTTTGACTTGTTTTTATTTACTCATTCACTTATTTGCTAAATCACTTAATCCTACTATTAGAGTCACAGGGAGGTTGAAGCCTATCTTAGCCGACACTGGACGAAGGCAGGGTAGATCCTGAACATGCCACCATGAGCCCTGTTTTTATTTAATTCATGTAATTCTACATGCCATTTTTCATCGAGGACTTTTGGCACTATTTTTCTTCTATAGCAGTACAAAATAATTCTGAAGAGGATCAACCTGAATGAAATCCAATGTGGAATAGAATGCCATTATTTAATAATAAGTCTTATGTCTTAATTCTTATGTCAAAATATAATATTAGTAGTAACATAAAATCATATATTTCTTTTTAGGAAAGAACAAAATTTCTCCTAAGAAATGTATCACTTGCATATCAACTAAGCATAGCCAATACTATAATGATGTGCACTAATGAGCTTGACAAAAAAACAATTACGCAAAAAAATATCATTAAACATTCCATCCATCCATAAGCTATGCAGTTTACCCTTCAGCATCATTGGAGAAGCTGGAGCCAATCTCAGCTGGCTTCAGGAGAAAGTCGGGGGACACCCTTAACAGGTCGCTTTACCACAAAGACAAACAATCATTCACACTCAGATTCACATCTTGGGCAAAATGATTCATTCATTTATTCATTTGCTGAACCCCTTAATCTTCTTAGGGTCACAGGGAGACTGGAGCCTATCTCAGCCAACTCTGGGCAGGGTACACAAATGGCTTGCCAGTCCATAAAAGAGCAAAGACACAACCATTTACTTTCACACTCACACCTAGAGGCAATTTGGAACAGCCAATTAGCTTTATGTGCATGTCTTTGGACTGTAGGAGGAAACCAAAATAAACACGCGGAGAATATGCAAACTTTACACAATAATGCCCTTGCCGAGCCCAGGACGCGAACCCAGGACTTTCCTCCTCTGAGGCAGATGTGCTAACAACTCTGCCTCTGTGCCACTTAGGGGCAAATTAAAATAGCCTAATGTGCATGTCTTTGACTTTGGGAGGAAATTCAGAGTACACGGAGGAAACCTACACCGGCATGGAGAGAACATGCAAACTCCACACAGAAAGGTTCAAATCAGCCATGAGGTTCAACCCTAGAATCTTCTGGCTGGAAGGTGACAGTGATAACTACTACACCACTGTACTGCCCACTGAACATTTTCATTAGAATTTCATTAATGATTATTCCTGCCTGTAGACCTCTGCATATACACATTCAGTCTTAAGCATCACATGCATTGATCAGTTCACCATATGAATTACTTCACTTAGTGCAAATATTTTTCAGACTGAAAATATTGCCCTCTCTAATCACCATGTCTGTACCAGGATTCCGTTGCTTCCCATGATTCATGACATAATTCTGGGCTGAAGCTGTATCCTACAGTATTGTACTGTATTCATCACAAACATCACTGCCTATCTTAAAGCTCATAGTAGAATCAAGGTAGAAGATGCCAAGGCCTGATCTTCACAAGGTGAGACCGCTGCCATCTCATAACTTTGTGTTTAGCTTTTCTCTGCCTGATTATTGCAGTAGTTTTGGTAATGCAACCTATGTGGGAAGAAGAAAAAGAAGATGTACAATTAAAGTGCTTTATTTACTAAATAGATTGCTATAGAGTGCCACATATCTATTAGTGAACAAAGGTATCACTAATGTAAAAACCTACTGCTCATGTAAAATTTAAAGTATCTGTAAAATATATGTTCAATGCAAGACTAACATTTCATATA
>JAQMYF010000023.1:13022096-13045979 GCA_030014195.1 Neosilurus mollespiculum | reverse complement strand
TATATATTTTTTTTTTTTTTTTTTCAGGCCCCAGCAAAAAATGGTTTAAAATTAGGAGAAACCATTTCTTGCCTTTTTTAACTCTTTAATATTGGCACCCCTTATAGAGGCTAGAAGTTGATCCCTTGAATTTTGTCCTCCACTTCGGCCTTCTGTCCTGTCCTTAATCTTTCTTTGTGACATAGGGCTCAGAGAGTTCTTCAGAAATTCACCACTTAGCATTGGAGGTGGTGGTGGTGGTGGTGGTAGCACTCCCTCGGGTGGTGGTGGTCCTTTAAAGTGCTTTGGAGTCATCTTAGGGGATGGTAAAGGAGATGGATTGGGAGATGACTTTGGTGAGTTCCTGGCAGAACCTTTGTTGGAGCCAGGTTGTGGAACCTTCAGTGAGTCTTTCTTGTCTCCACTTCCCTGGGCTAGAGCTTGTTTCTGCTCTTGCAACCTTTTCTGCCTCTGCCGGTCCATGTTACGACTGAGGATGTTGGTCATGGTCATGCGTGGACCAGCCAACTCAAAGTGGTAGCCCAGTTTGAGTAGAGTTGTGTTTTCCTTCAAGATTTTCGTCATCTCCATTTCTGTCTTGCCTCCACATATATGCCTCTGATTATGGAAGCGGAGTTCGGTTAGGGAGTTGTTTTGTGGAAGGGCCTTTACCAGTGCCATGATACCCTTGCTAGTGAGAAGATTAGAATCCATGTTGATGCTAGTGATGATTTTGTTGGTGCGTAACATGCTTGCAATAGCATGGGCTACATGGTCATCTGCGCGACAGTTAGCAAGTGCAAATGTTTTGACGTGTGTGTTGTGATTTAATGCCTCAGCAAACTGAATGAGGGTTCTGACTTTGATGACTTCTGAATTGTTGAGATTGACCTCAGTTATGCTGGGGTCATTGCTGCGTAGTTTGTCTAGATCTTCAGCAAACATGACAGCAGACTCTTCTTCCTCCTGTGCTTCTTTAGTCATGGTTTTAGAGTTAGTTTTTGCCACACAATTTCCCACTATTCCTTCTTTGATGGATTCTTCTTTGTCAGCAAAACTCATTTTTAATACTTCTTTTACTTGATTAACATCATTTTCCCTTTTCTCTATCTCATTCTCTTTATCTGCATTACCCATATTTTTTGTAGCATCCTTCAAAATTTCCTTTTCCTTGACATTGGTGACTAACTCAACCAACTCTTCTGGGACTTTTGTCTTGTTTTTTTCATCTGTGCTACTACTTTCTGATTTTGTGCTCTCTACAACCAAATCTTGGTTTTCCTCTGACTTGAAAATAAGGCCTTTTGTCTTACTGTCCTGTCTTTTCCTGATTTCTGTTCTCATTCCTCTTTCCTTTTTTTCTTCCTGCTCCTGCTTCCCTTGTAACCTACAGATCATCTCCCTTGTCTTACTTTCTCCTGATTCTTTCTTCCAGCTTTCAGTTCTTCTTTCCTTTCCTTCATCTTTTTTTCCTTGGAGCTTGGATATCAACTCCTTTGTCTTGCTTCCTTCTTCTTTTGTGTCCTGTTTATCTTTGAGCTTATAACCATCATTCTGTTCTTTCTCCTCGACCTCCCATTTCTTTTCATTTTTCTCATTTCTCTTGAACTGCCTTGTCCTAGCATCCTTTGAATCCTCTAGGACTCTCGATTTCTTGTCCTCTGTGTCTTTTTCTTGTTTGACAGAAGCACTGTCCATGGGAATCTGATGTCCTCCTTCCCTCACATCATTGCTAGAAACATTTGACTCTTGACTCAGGCCCATTTTTCTGAGATATTCCTGCTTCCGACTTTCCCTTCTGGGCTGACCCTGATGAGAAAATAGAACCAGGCAATCTTATGAATTCATGCATAAACAATTTATGAGAAAAACATATTAGGCCCACAGTAAATAACAGTAGAGCACAGCTGGCACAGTAACATTTTATTTACCATTTGCATTCTAAACTTCATGCTTCCTACATAACATCATGTACTTGTTTACTTCTTTTATGCCAACTATTCTATTTTGCCTTGTGATATGTGTATACAGTTTCACCTAGCCCAAAGGTGCCCAAAATGTGTTACAACATGCAAAGCGGCACAGTTATAATATTGTAATGCAGGTGAATTGTAATTCAAACTTTCACTTCTTAGTACAATAATCCTTTTAGGGTGGAATGGAAAATATTAAGCAATGATTAATGGTGCAGAACTCAAAAAGATCTTATTCTTTTTATTTTTGTTGTTCTTTGTTTTCCACATCTATGTTAAACTAACCATGATCCCTGTGGTATGAAATATAGGCACCTAACACCTTGTTTACAAACCAGTAAATCTGGCCATGATAAAACAGACAGGACATTTTAATATAGATTAAAATTGTTATAATAGATTATTAGTTTATATAAAATGCTTAAATTATACAAGATCATTTCTGTTTTATGGGATACACACCTCATCAGCTTAAACCCAAACAAACCAGCAAACTGAAAGTAAAAACTGACATCAACAATTTCTTTTGTGAAAAAGTTAATAATAAAAATTCCTCAAAATTTCAAAAGTATATGTTCCATTTATCAAATACTTTAAATTATGTCAGCTGTGATAGTATATCTGGTATTGGCTTCATTTTTGTCAGTTTGTGATTTTGTCTGTTTGTTTGTTTACTTATTTATTTAATAATTTAGTTATTACTAACAAATGAGCACACAGATGCCCATGATTGACTGGTGATCGCTGTAAGTGACAGGGAGGTGAGCATATGTCATCCCTCCCTCCCGTGAGAGCACGGCCATTTAGCTCCTATGGACTCCTGGTCACAAATGGCTGTGCCATCAACCTGGATTCGAACCTGCAATCTGATAGTCACGCACATTGTCGATGCGCCATTCAGGAGCCTGGGCCAAGTATCTTTTATTCACCTACTTTTACATCCTGTTTTGGTTCTGTGTGTCTGTTTACAAGAACAAGTCTGTGTGATTGGAGGAACAATCAGGTGTATGCACAAAACAACTTCATAGTAAGTGGGAAAGTCCATGATCAAGTGTTAAAAAGTGGAAGAGGGCATATGAGTCCAAGAGAAATTGTTGAATAGAAGCAAAACATATAGCTCTTTAATAAACTAACTGTCTCTTTCTCTCCTTGTGTCTTTTGTGTCTGTGGTTTTGGTCGCTATCTCTTGATTGATGATAGTTAAACATAACGCTCATGCCATCCGGTGGTGAGAGCACTATGTTTATATTCTCCAGTTCATCGTTCCCGGTGCAGGGGTTACTGACACTTGTGTACAGGAGTAAGCAAATGGTTTCAGAAAGACATTGTGGCTGATTCCATTTTATTTCCAAGAGATAACACTGTATTTCACAGTTATTTAACATACCTGGTCAGTAAATGGGTACCTTCAATTCTGGCTATTATAGAAAGGTGTGAAAACACAGTGCATTTTATCTTGTAGTATATGGGGCTGAGTGGCTGCTGACGTCAGGTAGTTTTAATGTTTTTGCTGATCAGTATATAATAATGTAATTATTGACAAATTAACATGTCATTGTATGGTTCTTTACGTGAGCGTTCAGTTTATAAACTATGCTGCACATTGTACAAAAGATACTTTGTTAAGTTTATATTAAATGTTTTATAGTGGAGACATAAATATAGCTAAGTAGACATTGGCATGATTTGTAAGCTACAGGCTGTTTGCCTGGTAAACATGTAGCCTTAGCAGATGTAACCTTGAAAGGTAATGTGTAAAGTAGCAATGAATCCCATCAGGCTTAAGAAACAGCACAGATTAGTTTTGGAGCATCCCCTTACAGTATATGCTACTTATTCTTCCCCCACATCATTTTTTATTCTGTATCAAAATAAATATATTTATTAGCCTTTATGTTACAGGTTCTCTGGACTGCATGCAGTAAGCTGTGATAACTCGTCCACCTTCCACTACTCTCTCTCTTTCTCTCTCTCTCTCTCTCTCTCTCTCTCTCTCACACACACAAACACACACACACACACACAAACTTGAATTACCCATTCCTCCTTAAACAGTACCTGTAGATTTGAATTCTCTATACTTGGGCAGGAAGAAAAGTTCCACATTCCGTAAACAGATATGGAGACATGGATGGATAATATTTTAGGCTAAAGTGAGCACAAAAAGGTAGATGTGAAGGTGTTTATGTGCGTGTGTGGAGAGAGAGAGAGTTTATGATACACTTTTCTTCACCAATGAAAAATCCAGCTTGTCTTCACCTCTTATGCTGCCAACTGTCACACCATCACACAGTTTAGTGCTGGTATGGAAACAGTTTCTGGATGATGGATCACTGTGAGCAAATTCTTTTGAGGAAAATGATTCAAGAATAAGGCAATAAAAACATGTGTTAATCACCCTCCTGACCAGCTCCCAGGTAACAAACCTAATCATGAGCTGAGCTGTAGCAGGACTGCCAGGAGTCCTTTATTATATTATACCTTTTATTATATGTAGTGGAAGCCACTGATAGACAGGTTTTCAGAACGAGTTTGATGTGGGTTGGGATTTAACGCATATTTTGACGGGTGATTAAACTCATAACTGATCTGATGAGTGTGGCTATGCTATTAAAATGCCCTGCCACATCACTGATGATAGATGGACAGACCGACAGACCGACAGACAGACAGACAGATAGATAGACAGATAGATAGATAGACATGTTCATACCTCGGTGTTCAGATTCTTTTCTGAAGTCGCGTTTAACTCTCCGTGATTTGTTAAGGTGGAATCTTTTTCATTACGAATGGTTTGATTGAAATCTGTTTGGTCAACTATGATAAGTTCACTAGGATCTGGATCAGGTACTGTCGATACCTCCTTCTGTAGCTCCTCCATCTCTTCAGGAGACAGGTTTGTCAGCAGGTTGTCAAGATCAGGATCCTCGCTTACCTGGCGCCCCATTCGAGTGAGTCCTCTCACTTTTCTCCTTGACATGATCACCAAGTTAGAGAAGACTGGGTAAATAGAATAAGCTTATTTGTCACGTCCCTGTATAAACGTAGCTATTGTTTAGCTCTTTCTGTAGTTCCGTAAAATATACCAAACGTTCAAGAACCAGCTGCTGAGTGAAGCGGACTCCGTCTCAACATGCGCTCTCATCACTGCTGCTTGAAAATTCCACAAAATTCTTTCCAACCTCATGCCTATATTTAGGCAGTACGGCGCACTCCTTTAAAGGCAGCAGGGAGTTCTGTGGTTTACTAAATCTCCAAGGCATCTTCAGCACAAACATACTCCTTCCTATCTATGATGGATGGTGAAAGCATTTCTGATTCTATAATTCTATCATGAAGGCTGCCTTCCATGAAACAGAGCACAAAAACCTTATTATTAAAAGTTATGAACTATTTAAAGTTTCACTGGGATATTCGGGATTCTCTATTCTATTTCTCACACTTGTTAGTACATCCACCTCACAGCAAGAAGGTCCTGGGTTCAAGTCCTGGACTCGGAGAGGGCGTTTCTATATGGAGTTTGAAGGTTCTCCCTATTCTTGCGATTGTTTCCTCCCACAGTCCAAAGACATGCAGATTAACCTAATTGACTGTTCCAAATCGCCCTTAGGTGTGAGTGTGAGTGTGAGTGTGAGTGTGGATGGTTGTGTGTGTGTGTGTGTGTGTGTGTACGTGTGTGTGTGTGTGTGTTGGCTCAGCACTGGATTGATGAGCTGTTCAGAGTGTACCCTGCCCTCGTCCAGATTCGGCTGAGATAGGCTCCAATCTCCTGCAACCCTAAAAGGATAAAACGCATCAGCAAATGAATGCACAAATTTTACTTTCTAAAACATGTTATTTCAAACATCTTGTAATAAAACATGAAAAGCAGCCACTTGGGTTACCATCCAGGATAAAACCCTTGTGTTTTGCACTATGAGCTGTCTATGGTTGCACTGTTCCGGGGTCTTAAAATTAACTGTCCCAGATTATGTGGCAGTGGTGGCTTAGTGGTTAAGACGAAGGGTTACTGATCTGAAGGTCAGGGGTTCAATCCCCACTATCACCACTGTTGGGCCCTTGAGCAAGGCCCCTAACACTCAGTTGTATAAAAATGATAACTATAAGAGCATCTGCCAAATGCTGTAAATGTAAACTGGTGAAATTAAGTCAGTAGAAAAAACTATCACAGTGACTTTTATTTAGTTTTTCTACAAAGCAAAGAAAGTAAGTAGTGTTCTTTCGGCTGCTCCAGTTAGGGGTCGCCACAGCAGATCATTGTTCCCCATCTCACTCTGTCCTCTGCATCCCTCTCCATTACAGCAATCACCTGAACGTCCTCTCAACAAATCCATAAATCTTCTCTTCAGCCTTTATCTTCACCATCCTCAACATTATTCTACCAGTATATGCTTCTTCCCTCCTCTGCAAATGCCATCTCAATCTGGCCTTTCTCACTTTATCCCCAAGGCAGCCTACCTGTGCTGTCCCTCTAAAATATTGGTTTGTCCATTTTTATCACTCCCTGAGAAGTGACAGCATCCTCATCTCTGCCATTTCTAGTTCTGCCTCCTGTCTTTTATTCAGTGCTGCCATCCCTAATCCATACAGAATAGCTGGCCTCAAAATTTTCTTTTTTTTCACTTTTGCATAGCATGAATGAACTTCGAAACATGGAATGGTTTAGCGAGTGAAGAAATGAAAAAACACAGTGATGCAGTGATGATTATATACTTAACAAAATGAAGATAAATCAGAACCCAAGGACTATTCAAGTATTTATTTCATGTAATATTGGATCATATTAATGAGAATAAGTAAACATACAACAATATATAGTAATAACAAAAATAACAGTCTCTTTTTTGAAGAAAAAAAAAGTCAATATTTATTGTGGCTACCCTTCACTTTGATTACAGCATTTAACCTTTCAGGCATAGTGTTCACACATTTTTTTTATTTCTTCACTCGCTAAACCATTCCATATGGTCTGAACCTCATTCATGCTACGCAAAAGTTCAGTGTTTTTGTTTATTAGCCATACTTTTACCTCAATATACTTGTCAGAATGATGTTTTTGGTTCTCATTGCCTACAATAGCATTGTTCAATACATTTTCAGCAAAAAATTATAGAGAAGTAATTTTTTACTTCTTTTTATTAGGATCCCTTTTAGACAAAAGTGGTGGTGTATAATCTTCACTGCACACTACTGTACATCTCCTGCACCACCCTCACATACTTCTCTGCCACTCCTAGTCGCCCATACAGTACCACAACCCTCTCTTGGCACCCTGTCATACACTTTTGTCAGGTCTGTGTACACAGAGTGCAGCTCCTTCTGACATTCCCTGTACTTCTGCATCAACACTCTCAAAGCAAATATGACATCTGTGGTGCTCTACTGTGGCATGTAACCATACCGCTGCTCACAGATCAACACCTCTGTTCTCAGCATGGATTCCACTACTTTTTCCCATAACTTCATAGTATGACCTAATTAGCATAAATTTAAATTTAATTTTTAAAGATAGGATTGTTAAACACAGAAAGAGGGTCCTGGATTCGAGTCCCGGGCTTGGGCGTTTCTATGTGGAATTTGCATGTTCTCACTGTGCTTGTGTGGGTTTCCTACTCCAATTTCCTCCTACAGTGAAATTGTGATGAGTTGTGAGTGTGAATGGTTGTGTGTGTATTGCGCTGTGATGGTCTGAAGAGCTGTTCAAGTGTACAGTGCCTTTGCCGATTTTCAGCTGAGATACGTTCTGTCCTCCCTGTTACCCTAATAATGGGATTGAGCAGTTCGGAAAATGAGTGATGAGTGAGATCTAAAGTGATTATTGTTAACAAAATCATTACTGATCAGAAGTTCATTGTAATGTGGATAAACCCCAATGAGTAATTGGCATAAATTGTAATAACATGGATTAAACCCAATGAGTGTGTAGCATTAAATGAAGCAGGGTAGTGGTGGCTTAGTGGTTAAGGCGATGGGTTACTGATCCGAAGGTCAGCCGTTCAATCCCCACTGTCACCACTGTTGGGCCCTTGAGCAAGTTGTATAAAACGCTCAGTTGTATAAAAATGATAATTGTAAGTCGCTCTGGATAAGATCATAACATCTGCCAAATGCTGTAAATGCTCCTGGATACAGTAGTATACACCAACCTCATCTCACTGGCAGAGGAGAACATTGCAGTTATTTATATTGATAATATATATTTATATAATAGGACACACACATGATACTGGTCACACTCTAGATTTAAACTAACGTTCGGATTAAATATTGGAAATATAGTCGCAGTTCCACCGTCAGAAAGTGTTTTAGATCAAGATTCAAGCTCTTTATTTGCCATTAATTCATGTACACTGTACACTGGGCGGAGGGTGGGGGTAGATGCCAAAAGATTATTGTACAAAAAGTCCAGCAGTGTAAAATGTAGTGCGTTATTTATTTATTTTCTATGGAGTGGGTGTAAAAGTGGGTTTTGTGTGTGATTATTCCGGCTGTCCGCTGTGTCTCAGATTGTTGGTGTAGTGTCTGAGCAAAGAGGATCTGGGTGGAGTGTGTGGTGGTCCTCTCCGCTCTTCTCCTGCACCGTTGTGTGTAAATGTTTTCAAATAGAAGAAAACTGAGTCCCAGCTAGTCCTCGCTTCAGTCTTAGTGACACTTTGGAGAGGCTTTCTCTCGGCCACGGAAATAGGCGGAAATGGGCGAGGCGATCCGAACGTCTCTCTGCCTGTGACCTTCCTCTGACGTCACGGTCCCGAAAAGGATTGTCAGTTATAGCTATTGCCAGAAGGTGGCAGTCATGCAACTTCATGGATGCAAGCTGACAGAAGAAGCAGAAGAAGAAGAAGCAGAAGAGAGGGAGGAGCATTTACGTCACTCAGAACGGAAAAAGAACAAAATGGAGGAGTACGCAAGGGAGCCCTGGTAAGGCTTAATTTTATTAATTTCTGTTTTGTGTAACCAAAACTAAACACGTACTTACTTTATATACTTAAATCTAAAACTGAATTCATGGAGTTCCTGTGTTTGGTTGGTGTTTTGTACAGCAGCCACGCTGTGTTTTAGCTTGATATGAGCTGTCAGGTGACCTTGTTTTAGCATTTTATTAGCTTCTAATATTCAGTCTTCCATGTGTACATGTTTTGATGCAGTGTATGTGGTGTGGTTTATTTATTAAACAACCCTAAATAAATAAGTCTGAATTCTTGTCCATGTAAGCAGATGACAGTCTCTGTGCTTTACTGAGAGGAAGGTTACAAAACAGATTAAAAACATTAAAATTCCATCCCTTAATTGATCCTGTCAAATAAAACTCAAAATAAAATTAGATTTGATATCTCATTCACTTCAACACGCCTAGTAATTCGGAAATTATGCCCATTTTAACCATGTTCTTGTGCTTTTTCCCTGCATTGTGTTTAATTGGAAGGCTGTGATGGAGGTCCATCCATTTCATGACGTCACTCATAACTTTCTTTAGAATCAAGATCATTGTTATTAGCAAAACTAGACAGAAATATTAATTTCAGTGACCAGAGATATTACCTTGACAAATTAAATTAATGAGCTAATTATTCTGGTATTTATGTGATTTTATGTTGTGACAGATACACTAGACATATAAAAATGTTTCATTATGAGAGGTTACAGCATTCCACTGTATATATTAATGATAGACATTGGGATGAGGACCATTTTCAGAAAAATGTACACAGTAACGGTAAGGACATTTACTAAACAAACCGCCTTTTATGCATTAAGTTGAAAACAGTGTCGAAAGATAGCATATGAATTTCATTATTTGTCTATATCTTTTTTTGATTTTTTTTTCCATTCTCAAGCATATATAAGTAATCCTTTCTATAGGAAATGTTATCTACTAAATTGTCCATACTGTTACCAATAGTAAAAATGACCATAATGAAGGTGTGTCTTCTCCCTGTGATTTTTTTGTGAGATTTTTGGTCAGTGTTATATACAGAAAACTGTATTATCTATCACTCTATGTGCATTCCATGTAAGTTCATTGTTTTGCATAAAAGGCCATCTTTTTTTAGAAACTGTCCTTACTGTTACTGTGTACATTTTTCTGAAACTGGCCCATGACCTGACAATGAAATATTTAAAGAATGGAGATAATGAACAGCATTCTGTGACGACAACAAAAAGAAATGCTATACAGTGCAGTGGTTTAATGAGTATTTCACAGTCAGCGTGTGATTTTCCATATTTTTGGACCGCTAGAAGAGGTACTAAGAATGATATTCAGGTAGGGTGAAATGCAATAGAGGGTACATATGTGGCTACACCTATAGTGTAATAATTGCACTGAAACAAATAAAGGTTATGTATAAACATTAGGCACTTTTTCTGATTCCTAATGCATCACAAACAATATATTTTACTTGACTCACCTTTGTTTTTATCTTTGCTCCTCTTCTTTTAGCCCCTGGAGGATAGTAGATGATTGTGGGGGTGCCTTCACTATGGGAGCCATAGGTGGAGGAATATTTCAAGCTGTCAAAGGCTTTAGAAATTCACCGTCTGTATGTCTGGCTGCTGTATACATCATACGTTATTATACACTATATATTATTTCTTATATGAGTTATATTATATTATGTGAGTGTGTGCATGCATGCATGAATATTTTTTGGGAATCATCACAATGCCTCTTAATATAATCTTGATGTATTCATGAATTTTATCATAGGGCATGAACCACAGGTTAAGGGGGACATTGACAGCCATCAGGACCAGGGCTCCACAGTTAGGAGGTATGAATTGACTTAACCTCAGTTCTCTGTCCGGTGCTCCTTTCTGTGAATTGATCTTCTCTTTTAGACTAGTAAAATGCTAGTCCAGTACCATCTGTACATCCTGACCGAGCCTCGAATTTTTATCCTGTCACATAACTCTAAAAATTATAAGATTACTGTAATCTAAAACATTAGTTAAAATTGTACTGTTAACCATGCGTATTGTTTTAATTGTAGGCCTCACCATAAAAAAATACTTTTAAAGAAACACTGGAATACAGTTATTACACTACTGAGGATTTTTGGCCCAGTAAAAAGCTGGGAGCAAATCCATCTGTGCATATTAATTAGTCTATCAAAATAAAAACATTATTTTTTTCCGATTTTGTGCTCAAATCAAACATAGAAAAAAGGAATCACAGACACTCCTGTTCCAGCGATTTTTTAAATCATTTTTTTAATTGGTGTGTTAAGGCCATGCGTTTATGTAGATAAGATAGGTGATAGCTAGTGACTGTGCTTAATCACGTTCCAATTCAGGAAAACAGCAAATCAAGGATTTTTTTCCAGTTTCCTGACTAAAACAACCTAGCTGCAAGTACAGTTCAGACACTTAGTGATAATAGTGCAGAAAGTGAAATCCTTTCATTTTTTTTTAAAGGTGAAATTGACTTAATGTTCTGCACACTACGGGCTGAACGCCTGCATGGAATTTGACCAAAGTTTCACCAGTTACTCATTACAACATGTCTACGAGGTTTTAAGGACATAGGTTAAAGATCAGGGTCACAGTTCAAGCACAGAGACCACAAAGGTTTACGGCAGAGGCATACCAAGTGACACATTACGTTGAGTACCACTTCTGTGTTTCATTGATTCTGGTAGGAAAATTGTTACCCAAGCACAATCAGCAGTAGATTTGGGAAAACAGAATAGCAGATCAATACACTGCACATGAAATAAAGATATCTACAGCACAACTCTCGCCCGTGTTCTTCAGTATTTGTTCTGATTTATGCTCCAAAAATCCAATTTTCTCTGTTTCTGTCATGGGCTATCAAAACACATTGCAGCACCCGGAGAGCAGTTGGGGGTTGGGTGCCTTACTCAAGGGCACTTCAGCCATGAATGTGCAGGAAGGGAAGGTGCAGCTCACTCCCCCATCACTGCACATTTTTTCTGCTGGTTCGGGAATTGAACCAACGACCTTTCGGTCCCAAAGCCGCTTCTCTAACCATTAGGCTCCAAAAATAATAATTATTGAATTAAATTTAATAGTATATTTCCAATTTTCATAATTTAAATGCTACATTCTTGCTCACATAATAGCTGAATAGTTTAGTCGGAAGAGAGTACTCAATTAAGTGACATACATTGAGCCTGAGGTACATAACTGTTAATTAAATAAAATAAAACCAAATGAAATCATGACTGGTGCAGTTGAACTTGAGCACACATGTGAGCGGGTGCTGCTAACTTTCTTCAAGAGTTTTTAGTATCTTTTTGTAGCTGAAACAATGAAAACAGACTCATTCAGAAATGAAAGTAATCTGCACTCTGTAAAGGTGTTTTGGTATAAACTACTAGAAACACAAGAAAAGCAAACTAAAATAAGATTTTTATACAATAGTGGAGGGGAAAAATGAGCCATGTCTGTATTTTCCAACATATATGGAAACATATAAATATATTGAATAAGTGTGTGAATTCTATTAAATAGTCAATATGGAATTGCTTTCCTTTTAGATTTTCGCAAACATTCAAGTCTCTTGGTTAGACTCACTGAAAGTTTTGTGCATCTGGAAATTTCCAAATTCCTCCATTCGGACTTGACAGCCTTCCAAAGTTCAGTGGTGTTACTAAACTTTCGTCGAACTAATTTATGTTGGATGTATGCCCAGATGTTCTCTACTGGGTTCAATTCTGGACTCTGTCCCGGCCAGAACAGGAGCTTGATGCCGTTCTTGTCCAGCCAAGCTTTAATGGCCTTGGTATGGGCTGGGACATTTATTAGTTATAAAACTAATTATTTGATATAAATTAGCTGGTGTTCAGACAAACCATCACCATTAACTGGTAATGATGTTTCCTTTTGCTGCTATACCAACAAATATGTAATTTCAATGTTGGCTCAGGTTTTTTTGCCCAGGAGTGTATCAGGTAATAGCTCTGTTTTTTTTGCTAACATCATCTGTACTGGTCTGTTCAGCCTGCTCGTTCAAAACGAAAGTAAACTGCACCCCGTAATGGTGTATTATTATATACAATGGAAAATACAAGAAAATCAATCGAAGGCAAGATTTTATGGCCTATATTTTTATTTTAGTTCATGAAACGGTTATACTGCTTGCTCGAAGTGACCGTGACCAACTGAGTGTTTGGCATTTTGATTCAAGCAGTATCCACTTGGAAGGGTGATTTCATCAAAAAATTGGAAATCAGGAAGAATCGTTTTGCATTTCTTTCCCTATTTTCATTTTGGAAATGAATGTCGAAATTAAGCAAGGGTTTTTTTTTAATGTTTTTTGAATTTTGGTGCTGTTTTAAAAAAATAATGAACTAATGACTGTAAGCTTTTAAGACCCTTTTTAACAATCAGTGGTCTAAACAATTTTGGTTTCAATATTACTTTATGTCCCAGCTTGACCACAGTGATACTTGGTTCTAGAAGTACACTGCTTGCTTTAATACCTGTGACAAACTGTGCGAGTCTGTCACTCTAAATTTAAGCATTATTCACTCTGATCCCAAGGTAGCAGACCAATCAAACTGTGCCGTTCAAAGTTAGTGTGTACTAATATGTATTAGTATATTCCACAAGAGGATATCGTGATATAACTATTGACATCACTGATGGAATAAGTTGGCTTGTAGAAGAATACCAAGCATTAGTTGATGGTTTTCCACCAATCAGGTATTATATTTTCAATATATAATTATGTATAATATCCTGAAATTACTACCATGTAGTATATACTAAATATAAATATAAAGTGTTAATTGTTCTGTAAAAATGGACTATTGCAGGAAGCTTTGCTGTATGGGGAGGGCTTTTCTCAATGATTGACTGTGGCTTAGTGAAAGTGCGTGGAAAAGAGGACCCATGGAACTCAATAACTAGTGGAGCCATGACAGGTGCTATTCTTGCTGCAAGAAGTAAGTATATACACTTAAGTGTCCATTTACTTATTGTTTGTAATTGGAGTGTAAAAAAACAAAACAAAAAACAACAACACAGTTTGTATAGTCAATAAAAGAATTGGAATACAGTGTAGTTATATAATTTTAAAGACTCACAAACCACCAGTTTCCCATTTTGGCAATCTGCTGTCTTTGTTTGATGTGTCAGGTTGGTTCTGAATTACTTTCTCTTTCCTCAGATGGGCCTGTGGCTATGGTTGGTTCTGCGGCTATGGGCGGCATACTGCTAGCATTGATAGAAGGTGCTGGAATCCTTCTTACAAGGTTCGCTTCATCACAGCTCCCGACTGGTGAGTGCGCAAAATATATACGGGTTATGGCTAACATACTGTACATCTTACCAAGGTCAATTTTAGAGATTCACCAAGAAACCAGCTAGAGACTCAAATCAGCCTGTTTGGGCCAGAGATCGGCTGGCTAGTCTCACATGTTTCTGATTCTGAACCAGTTCATATGGGTCTGGAGCAGGTCTGCACTCTTATAGCTACAGGCTAATATGTCATCAGTGTGGACGTTCAGTTGTGGGCGTTAGATGTGCGTTTAGAAGATATAAAGCTCATAATTTGTAATACATGTAAGGCGAAAAAGTAAACTGTGGGGGTACCACCATGAAAACGTTTGGAACAACAAACTTAGACACTTGAAACACCACCACCCAGCTGAACATGCCCAGTTTGAAGAAGCTAACAAAGGAAATGCCGCTAAAACTAGCACAGCTAGCGTCATTCTAGCTATCATCACAGGTTACATAGCATACTGTTACTATATAATAATAATAATAATAACAATATTGGCAATATTTCTACTACTGCCAGTGTTGGTAATAAAGGCTAGTGGCTTTTATTATTATTTCAACCATAAACAGGTGGTGTGTGTGTCCAGTCCTTCAGAATTAAGCAATCTGTTAGCATGAGGGAAGAAACTGTTAGAGTCTAGTTGAAAAGGTTGGAATGCTTCAGTAGTTTTTTCAAGAAGGCATTCTGGTGAACAGTTTGTGCGAGGGGTGTGTGGGGTCATTCACAAGTCTATTGGCTTTGCAGATGCTGTTTTTAGTGTAAATGTTCATAATGGAGGGAAGAGAGGTTCCAATGACCTCAGCTGTCCTCACTGTCCACTGTAGGATCACGCGATCCGAGATGGTGCAATTCCCAATCCAGACCATGATGCAGCTGCTCAGAATGCTCTCAAAAGTCCCTCTGTACAAGGTGGTGAGGATGGGTGATAGTAGCAGATATGCTAGTGTGCCTTTTTTTTTTTTTTTTGGTAGTCATTGATGTAGGACCCTGTTGACTTCTTTAGCATGGGGACAATGGTGGTGGTTTTAAAACACCTTGGAACGATTGCTTTGTTCAGGGAGATGCTGATGAACATCCAGAACTGCACATCCTCTGAGCATTCTGTCAGCTATGTTGTCTGGTCCAGCAGCCTTCTGTGGGTTGACTGAGTAGTTTTCCTCACGACAGACACAGCACCTAGTAATTGGGGAGGGGTGTTTTTTCTTGATCGCATGCCATACTGCACCTCGAACTGTATATAGAATTTGTTCAGTGTATGTGGAAGATGGCATCATTGTTTCAGGCAGATTTTGTTGTCCTGTAGTTGTTGAGGGCCTTGATGCTCTGCCACATGCGCCGTGTACTGTCGATCTCTTGAAAGTGTCTGGATTCTCTGAACATGCATTGTTGCTCTGATGACGTAGGACAGTTTTGCCCTCGCTTCTATTAGGGCCACCTTGTCACTTTCTCTGAAAGCAGCATCCCAAGTCCACAGTAGCACATGCACTTCTGCAGTAATCTATGGCTTTTTGTTGGGATGTGTGGAGATGGTCTTGGAGACAATAATGTCATCAGTGCACATGTTCGTTCAGCTGGTCACTGATATCATGTAACTCTGTCCCACTCAAAACATTCCTGTGGATCAGAGATGGCTTCTTCTGGCCAGGTTTTCACCTGTTTCAGAATCAGTTAGGAGCTTCTGACTGCTGTTTGTATGCTGGAATTAGCATAACAAAGGTTAGGTCTGAGTAGCTGTGGTGAGAGCTCTGCTACTACAAGGTGACCAAAAACCTCCAACAGTCACCAACATGACGTTGTCAGGAGCATTGTGTGTTTGCTTTCGAAGCATTCGTGGAAAAAAACTGCTTTGCACAAAGGGACTTTCAAAGACGCTTTAGTATTCCTCGGAACCAAAACGTTCCAGATCAGAAAAAAAATTACTTTTTCAGAGCAACAGGCTCTGCTTTCATCTGAATCGCCACTGTAACGTGGTGCAGGGGTTTGAGCGTCCCAGTGGTCCATGTTCAGGGCCTCCATGGGGAATGTGGCTTTCAGGAGCTTTAGCCAGAAGGCTAAGAGCCCGCTTGTGGACACCAGTAGTAAAGGAAGCAGGCAGACCCAGGACTTCCTGGAGGGATTATATGTCCTGTTTGGCCGGGGAACACCTTGGGATACCCAGAAAGAGTTACAGAGTAGGCTCCCGAGTGGCCATCGACAAGGTGTGCGACTATCAACCCGGAGATCGCAAGTTCGAATCCTGATTGATGCCACAGCCATCCGTGACCGGGAGTCCATGGGAGCTAACTGGGTGAGCTCTCACGGGGGGGTGGTTGGTGGCATACGCTCACTTCTGTCACTCACAGTGATCAGCAGCCAAGTGTGTTAGACCGTCCCCAAATACGCATGCGCAGCAGTTCGAAAAAGGCGGGTGGCAGCATTGCATGTCACGGAGGGGCATGCAGTGAAAAGCATGCAGCATTGCATGTTTATGCCCCTTTCTGGTTTACAGTTACAGAGCATCGTGAGAGGGACTTTTTAAAGTCTTTTTTAAGCATGCTTTGTAGCTGCAGGGATTTCCCAGGAAACAGCAAGGACAGTCTTGCACAAAGATCTCGACTTCCATCTATACAAAAATTGCATTGAATGAATTTTCATGTGTGCATATAATAATTTGATTATCTTTTTAACAAATTTTTTTCCCCATTTTTCTTTGAAATTGGGAGGGTCACCCTTTATAAATATTATAAATTATAATTAAAAATTAAATATTATAAATATAATATCATGATAATAATAATGATTTTTTTTTTTACTGACAGTACAATAATTGCTCTTATTGTGAAAAAGAAGTTTTGCATTTTCAGAAGTTTAGGTTGTTTGTATATGCCGTCATATATTGCTGCTCAAAAGAAAATCGCGATCGAAAAATGAAATGGAAAGGAAAATTGCAATCGGTGCATCTCTAGCCATTTCTTATTTTGAGAATTCGAGCCAATAAATTTTGTTTCTGGGGTTTTTTGTTTGTTTGTTTTAGGTCCGCAGTTTACAGAGGAAGCACCATCAATCTCTCCCTCATCCTTTGGCGACTACAGACAGTACCAGTGAGCAACCACGTCATTTCCTAGCATCTGCAGTCTTCCATGAACTCATATGGTATTAAAATTGCACCGATGGAACTCCTTGAAGAAGAACATTCCAGTGCAATTCACCAGTAAAGATATTTGTTGGAGAGCAAAACATAAAAAAAATTCACACTGTATACTTCTACAGTAGTGCAGTGGTAAATTATACATTCTCAGCTGGTTTTCTTCTTTTCTCCATATTTAAATCCAGGGTCTCTTTTGATTGAATAAGAGCAGATGCCTCTGTTATTGTTTCTATTTTCATCATTCTTTTAGTAATAACAAAAAAGACAACATTCAGGAAACTTGGACGTTCAAGGAAAAAAAAATCTAATTTTCTTAACGTATGCTGCTTGTCTTGATGCGTAAATGTAAACATCTTTGCTTGTACATATAAAGGTTAATCATGTTTAAAGGTGTAAAATGTTTAACCATGAAGCCTTTCTGGAAAAACAAATTACATTAATTTCATACATCTTTACTGTCTAAACATGCACCAAAATTATTCATTTTTGAAGCAAGTATTTATTTTGTAACAGATGTAAATTGTGTTCATGTTAAAACGTGAACTGACATACTACAGTATGTATTTCGGGTTAAACAAAAGAGATTTTGAGTGGTAGAAAAAAATAAAACTGAGTCTACTAAATAAAGAGTTGTTGTTAGCTTTATGCTTTTAAACTAATGCAGAGACATACATGGAAGTACATTTCATATAGTTGTGATATGCACTGGTTATATCAGCAGTCTTATTACTGCGCTTAATCCTTAACGATTCCAGGTTGACACAGAGTCTAATGCCTAGGTCGGTCTTATAGACCACACAAGAGTTGCACCAAACTCTTTTCCATGTACCTCTGTATCTTCTGCTACTTGATCTCCTATCCAGCCAAAACTCTCCTGAGATCTCTTCCTCTCCCAAAATGTCTGCAGTACTCTTTTTGTCAGGTGGATATCCTTATGTCCAATATCCTCATTAAATTATCCCAGTAATTAGCTACCAACTGATTGCTACCTCCAGTGGCATTTTACCTGCTTCCACTTGAAATGTGCACAATGGGGAAGTTCGAACTGTTCCTAGACACACACTTGGTGTCTGGGCCTGAAAAAACACACACACACACACATTTTATATATATCAGCGATGGAATACTAGCTCTCCCCACCAGTCTTACAGGACATCTCATGATGTTTTCCCATTTTTTTGACCTAGTAATCTTTGTAACAACACTCTTAATATGCTCTCACCATGTTAATCTATGATCAGAATACGTTGCCCAAAAATGAACACTCGTATTTATACTTCTCGTATTTGTTTCCACAGTTTCAAATCACAATCCCTGAGTTTTTTTCCCTTTAAAAACCACAGCTTTTTTTTTCCTATAAAAAATTTAAAACCCCAACCTTATCCCCATTATTCAACTTGATTAATTCCATCCAGCAATTTCTTAACTGCCCCCAGTGCAGCTAACTAGTTTATCAAAGGCCGGCCATGTCTCTCACTGTCTGTGGTGAGAGGCATGTAAAAGAACCATTGCTGTGGTTTGTAAGGAGTAGGCCATTGGATTGCCATCAGCGTGTTTCTGCCCTGCGTTGTCCTGGTGAGCTGTCCTGGGTGTACTCTGCCTTCGCCCAGAGTCGGTTGAGATTGACCCCAGCCTCCCCACGACCCTAATTAGGATTAAGTGGTTCAGAAAATGAATGAATGAATTTCTTAATTTTGTGTACAGCATTTTTTGCTTTCATGAGACCCCATCATCTGCAAACAGTGATTTTCCCAATATCCATTCGAATGCTTACACATATAATCATAATCCTGACACCATTTTCCACCATGTATTGTCTCAATAGCTCTGATCCTATTTTCACCGGAATGGTTCTGCCATCTTAAACATCAATTTTTTTCAAGTTGAAAAGCTATTAAACAAACAGAGTAGTATTGTGAACATTGACTGCCACAGAAACTGGAGCGGCACATAGGGATCACTAAAACAAAAGGATGGTGTTATACTGTATACCAAATCCTCTACGAAAACCATAATGCAGGAAGCCCCAGGGGAGAAAGACCCTCTGGAAGCTTCCTGGGAGCGGTTTTGCTGTCTCTGAAAACAAAGTGCTCCCAACTGCAAGATTCTCGTCTCATTTAATCTGTTCTTGGGGTCATGACTCTGCTCTCTTCCTCCAAACCACATTACCAATTTTTACTAAAGTTAATACAGCTTACATAGGGTAATATTTTATATATTCTCCAGTCATCAACCAATTATTGAAAGATATTTTTTTAATAATAATGAACAGGAAATAAAAACATTACATACAAAACCGAAAGTACTGTAAAAATATTACACAAATAAAGACAGCCACATAAATCCCCTCTACCACCCCACAGTTCCATATTAGTAATATAAATAAGAGTTTTTTAACAATCACTCACCCACCTCCATATCAAATAAATTTCACACTTCAAAATAATGTTCAGTCCTTAAAACTTAAGACACAATATTTTCTTCAGACATGACGGCAAGTACTAAAACATTACCAAACATACTGTGATACCGATGTCACTGAAGAGTCCCTGAGATGGAAAGTCAAGGGAATTATTGAAATTCAGCAATATCCACTGAAGCTGAGGTACATAACTGTTTTAGTATTTACTACATGGGTACATAAGCAAAAAAGCACACTAAAACAACATAGTTCATTTTTTAGACCACGGCAGATGCTCCAAGCACATGTGAGCAGGTGCAAAAGCTGTTTAACTGCATCTATTTATATATTTAAAAGTTTTAGTATGTACTACGTGGAAAGACAAGAAAATCAATTAAACTAAAACTAGATTTTTATAGTTCACATATTCTAACCATGACAAGGCAGGTTCCGTGAGCTCTGGGCTTCGAGCTGAGCTAAACCCTGTGCAGTAACAGTGTCTGTTTAACCATCCAGAGTTTAGACTACATGCACTCCATAAAGTTCTTTTATTATATACTATATGGAAACAAGAATTTCAAACTAAAACTAAAATGAGATGTGTGTTCTTTCCTCCACTTTAAATTGTAATAATGATGCCGCCATCTGCACCAGCTTATCATCATGACAATACCTGAGTGTCTGCCTTTTTGATTCAAGCATTATCCTCTTGGAATAATGATTTCAAATTTTAAAAGAGTGGACCAATCAGATTGCACCATTTCTTTGTAGTATATACTAATGAACAATTACTCACGGAAGGCACAGTGGATGTCGGTGAATAGGACTATTCAATTCAGTAACATCCACAGAGTCTGAGGTGAATAACTAGTATATAAGTGAACATGGAACGGGGCATAGTGGTGAACACATCCACCTCACATCAAAAAGGTTCTGGGTTCAAATCCCGAGCTGTGCGCAAGCATTTCTATGTGGAATTTCCCCGTGCTTGTGTGCGTTTCCTCCAGGTATTCTGGTGTTCAAAGACTTGCACGAGGCCAATTTTCTGTTCCAAATTGTCCCTAGGTGTGAGTGTGAATGGTTGTGTCCATAGGATTAAGTGGTACGGCAAATAAATAAATTTATGGGTACATCAAAAGCAAATTAAATTAAGATTATTATGATTTATTTTTAGATACAAGCAGGACATAGGCAAGTCAGGTGAATTACACCCCTCACTCCTCAAATGAGCAAGTAATGTAATGACATCTGTTAAACTTAAAGATTTAGCATATAATACTCAAACATAAGATAATCAAACTAAAATTACATTTTTAATGACTGTTTTCATTTTTAAACTGTAAAAATGATCATACGACTTAAATCACAATCACATCTTTTTTCCTTTTAAAAATGCAGCAGTGATACTGTGGAGCTGTCATTGTAGTTTTGGAACACAGTTTTGTTAAAAGTCTAGGATTTCGGAATTAGTGACCAATGCAGGGCAACACACACACACACAGCTGTTTTTTCCCCCCTTTATGAAAAACAGCCACAACATATAGTAAATGTTCCTATTTCAAGTTTTGAGTGAATATCTCCACAGGTTCACTAGTCAACAGCTTGTGGAACCATGCTGCCCCCTTTCCATTTAATGAATGATTGTCCAAAATGCTCTTCTTGCTGACAGTTAATTAAACCCAACAGTTGAAACTATGCAAATTAAGCATTTAAGGCTTATGGATTCTCACATTCAAAAGTAACATTAAATTTCATACCGTTTCAATATGTTAACAACTGCTGACAACAATTCTTTCAAGACGGCCAAGGGCACTGCGATGTGCCACAGCAGATCAGATAAAGAGCTCTCCAATGACCGTGTTCATACACCGCTAAATTCATCACACTGGGTCTGTGGGAAACTCGGGCCCTTTGCCATCATACTGTGGTGGAGGTGTCAGGGGCTCAATGGTCACTTGTCCTTCCTGGAGAGGGTTCTGGATGTTCAGCCGGATATCTTTGATATGAAGCCTTTCTGATTTAATCCTGCGCACTCTAAGCGGTCGGAAGATGGAGCTAGCTCGGCTGCTGCTCCGGTCAGCACTGGCATTTGTCCCAGACACTGGGGAGTCAACATTAGTACCAGAAGAAGCATTTTGACTGTTTGGAGCACATGGTCCTTCTCCTTCATTCTCCACTGCAGAAATCAGGTCCTCATAAGAAGGGAGCTGTGTGGTACTCTGCCGCAGGTTGCTCTGGCGGATAGGGTAACGCCCACTAGTCACAGCCTCATCATAGCTAGGCACATCATAGTTTGGGGCAGGGGCCAAGCTGTGGCAAATACACAGAAGATGCAGGTTAATGAAATAACTTTATATTTTTATTTATACATAGAACACTCCTTTTATAATATGACCTAAAAAGCTAAATTGTTAATAAATACATTGCCTGGCTAAAATGTCTTTAATGAGGATTAAATAAACTAATTTTTAAAAGCCTTTAACTAGATAATTACTGCATTTATTAGTCATTCCATCTCAAATCACCACATTCTAAGAACATTTTTTTGCCTAACCACCACTGATTAGCCTAAAAATGTTAGACATATATAATGATTGCTATGTAATTTTAGTTTCATGTATCTTTGAATGTATTAATGTTGATTTTTTTTTTGTTGTTTTAAACAATGACCCGTTATCCCACTTTGAAAGTTTTGTTTCCCCATATATTGAAATCTGAGGCCATGTTTGACCTCATCACATCACGTCTGAATCAGTATCCGCAACGTAACACAGTAAAAAAGCAAAACACGTAAAAAATAAATAAATAAATAAACAAACAAAAAAGTGTCAGTATTGGCCAGTAATATATGAAAAATATGAAAAAGATTGGACTGGTTATGTAAAGTCCACATGCTAAGGAAAAAAAAAAATCACATTGCAAAAGACAAGTGACAATTTCTGAATAGTATACATCTGTATTTCACAATTTAAAAAAAAAAAAAAAAAATGCTGTTTCCCCTAACTCGACTGACCCATTTTCTGAATGACCAATTGTGCCGACCCAAAAGTTTTTTGTTTTGTTTTTTTTGTGAAAAAAAGAAAGAAAGAAAAAAGAACTAAACTAACCAACCTCTCAGCTTCATGTTCAAGGTACCTGCCAGCTGGTTATTTTATTTACGTGACATTGACCTATGGAGTCAGCCACTTCGTATTTAATAGTGACTTGCAGAATCAGCCAATGAGAATGTGTTTTAGTGTGCAGCCAGTTGCAACACTATATTCTACTGGCTACCTTCGTTTGGGCCAATGACATAGAGAATAATCTAGATTGCGTACCCTTTTCTGATTTAGGGTTGTAATAAACGACTCACGTCTCTTCTGCTTCTCCAGGCACTCGGTTTGTGTATTGAGTAGCAGTGGTTGTAGTCGACCCTGTATTTCCTCTCTGCTTGTTTCTTATTCCCAGACACACAGACAACAGCAGCAAGGCCATTCCAGTCCCAACCAGCACAAAAGCCACAGATGAGGTCTTCTGTTTGTTTTCGTCATCGGCAACGTCCGTTTTATTCAACCGTGCCGCCAATGGCACCACACTCCAGAGAATCATGACAACTCCAAGCGCCACCAGGCCCACACCCAGGGCACAAAATGCGTATGTAGAGCTTGAGCAGCAGCCCCCATTAGAAGTGGAGCTAGACTGCGCACGACCCCTGCCTGAGCACAGAGACTGCCCGCTTAAACACATGGCACCACCCCCTGCACACTGTTGTCTCAGAAAAGAACCTGGGGAACAGGGAACATCTATTAGTTTATAGATTAAAATAAGCAAATTCTGCAAACATCTAAAATAAAGAAATTAAATGTTTGTGGAGAGAAAACTACTTTGAAGATTTACGATTGCATAACATATATAATCTAACTTCACATCTTATAAATATGCATGCATGAGATCAAGTGTCATGTAAAAAAATTAGGACACCCTATGAAAGTTTGTGTATTTTTGTAAAAAGTTTGAATATATAGATATTTAATACTGAGAGGTTTAAATAATATAACTAAGCAATTAAAACTGAAGAAAAGAGTTTGAGACCTTCAGTGAAATGTAATCCTACAAAATGCATATTATAATGAGGAAAAAGTTAGGACACCCTCACATTCATCAGCACTTAAAA
>JAQMYF010000023.1:13001434-13012032 GCA_030014195.1 Neosilurus mollespiculum | reverse complement strand
TAATCACTGACTATGCATTTCAAAAAGGGCATGAAAAGAAATCTACATGGCAAAATGATTAGTTTAGCTACCTGTTCTCTTTTCCTTCTTTCACTTTCCATTTCTGACAGCATGCAATCATTGAGTCATGACTAGCTGTTTATTTCTTTATAAAAAATATGGTTTATTTTTTACTCTTTAAAAGCTCTCGCGGGCCACATAAAATGAGATGGCAGGCCGGAGTTGGCCTGCGGGCCTTGAGTTTGACACCGGTGCTGTAGATTATACTTCCTAACAAATAAATAAAAAACTGATGATAAAAAGACAAGAAACGTGAATACTACACCATCATACACTTGATGTGTCATTCGAAAACATGCATTTTCATCATTGTGCATTTGGTTCCAGCATGGCCATGGTAACTAATGTAATACACAAAATACTGGCTCTGAGGTATTTTCAAGGGGCCTAATCTTCCAAGCAATCCCCACTACTTACTGTACATGAATCCACACTTTCTGATTAGTGAATTCACCAGTCATGGATTAAAGCTTACTACCCAATATATCTCTCTTGAGGAATGAAAAGGTAAAGCAACAAGTAGCTACATGACTGTGTATAAAATTAAACAATCAAGACCAATATACTGTAGGACTCAGGTAATTGTTAATAATCAGTCACATCATACCCAGGCCAGCAGGGTCTCTTGCGCAGCCACATGGTAGATGAGTTTAAGTGGGCGTGAAGTGTTGTGTATGCGGCCATGCATATCTCTGTAAAGATCCAGCAGTCTCATCTTCTCCTCCTCCGTGTTATAAGGAGCTTCCATCTCTGGGCTAAGAGCAACAAGCAAACAGAAATGTGATCCAAGTGAACAGGAGTGGAACAATCCACTGGAAAATCTGTTTCAAATTTCATGGAAACTGTTTCAACAATCCATGGAAAATCTGTTTCAAATTTATTTGAAAAATAACAAAGCACTGTGTGTTCTGACATTTTCTATCATATACATTAACTGCTTTTGCAGTTTGTGCTACAGTCACTTTTCTGTGGGCTTGAACCAAACATACCAGCCTTTCCTCCCAAGGCACACGACACTTTTACTGGTTCATCTTCCTTGGATCACCTTTGGTTGGTACTTACCACTGCATACCAGGAATACCACATAAAATCTGCCCTTTTCAAGATAAATAGACCCAGTTGTGTTGCCATCACAATGTGACCCTTGTCAAAGTCACTCAAATCCTAAGGTGTGCTCATTTTTCTTACTTACAAACTTCGAGAACTGACTTTGTTAACTTTCTGGCCAATACACATACATACGCACTCATTCACACACACACACACACACACACACACACACACACACACACATATATATATATATATATATATATAAAATCCTAAGTCGATTTTCCGTAGAACAGTGCTCAGTACATCGAAGTAGAGCGAAATATATGGTATGTGAGAAAACTGAAAAGACTACTTTTTTATCCCGACAAGGCTGTTTTGTGGTTGCCCACTCATCAGGGGATTTATTAAAGAACATTCGTTACCACAGTTTATATACAGTCAGTATCATTTACATGGTATATTTTCATTTATGCAGCGTTTACGTATATGCAATCGGTGATATATGGCTTGGCTGCGATCAGTGAGCCGTTAAAACGTCTAAATTACAATAATATCAACCTCTTCAATCCCAGACTTGAATAAGTAGTTTAATTTAGCTTCTTTTTTGTTTTTTTATTCTGTCCGCAGTGACCTGTTGGTATCAAACTTAAAGGTAGTCTCATGGACTAACAGAGAAACAGCATGTCTGCTGTTAATGGGAAAGTAAACATGAGTTTCAAAATGAAGTATTAAGATTAGATTGGTTTCAGAATTGCAGCTAAAACATTTGAGCTAGCTATTCTACTTAGCAGGTAAACAGCCTGTTTTTTGAAATATGATTAAGCGATAATTTATTTTTCAAGGCTTTCAAGAATGATTTGGGGTAATTAATTACTCCCCACAGCCACAATGAATGAATGAACGAACTCTGAGCAAGTCAATCCACTTTTTTTTGAAGATCTCAAATGAACAATAATTAAATAAAAAAATAATAGTTTCTCTTCCTAACAACCTCTGCCAAGAGAATGGGGTAAAAAATATTTTACCCCATCCCCCCATAAATTTCTTCCTACACCACAGATGAACATAAATTTCTGACAAAAGATACTGGACAATTTGGACAAAATAAATAAAAGATTGTTTTTGAGTTACTCCTTAGCAAATGTAACCCAGACCCTACTCTGATATAAATGGGTGTACAGTGAATGATTTATGCTTCGTGGATTATTTGTATTGTTTATGTCATTTCAGTGGGGTTTACCTGGTGAACTGTGTTAGCTGATGGTGGTTGTCAGGAACATCAAAAGGCTTGTACATGAAGTGCCAGAGATCAGACACTCCCACCTGACTAACGCTGTAGGAATGAGCTTTAGCAATAGAAGTCAGAGCATTTTGGGACTGCATGGCTTCCTCAATCTTCCTCTTGCACTCTGCCACTGCGTAAAATGCCTCACTGTCTGTGGAGAGCAGCAGCAGGCACACTGTGCACTCAGGTGGGTCCAGGTAGGATATGTATGCATAAAAATAACAGTCAGGGTTAAAGGTGGGAAGGCAGATTGGGGTCCAGATCTCCCCAGCTTGGAATGCAGAGGAGGCACCAATAAGGTTGAGCAACAGGTGAAGGTCGGCAGGGTCCAGCTTGGCATCCTGAATCACCATCTTCTCCTGTGCAATGGTAAGCAGCTGGTTCTTGGCAATGAGGATGGAGAAGACTAGGTTGGGAGTGATGGCTTTCTGAAGTATCTGGCTAAGACAGTCCCTGAATGAAGAGGCAACAGGTAGACAGTGCACAGCTGACAGCAAGAAACTAGGGTCATTATCAACCAGGTTTAATAACCCATCTAAGATCTTCTCTGAGCCAGCTAACAAGCGGCGCAAGTCGTAGTTCTTCTTGTGCTCAAAGATGCGAGTGATGCTGGCTTGGGTGAGCATGCTCACAATCTGATTATAGACATAAAGCAGTTCACTGCGTAGCTGCTGCTCGGACTGACGGGTGCTGGAGACAGAGACAAGCACCAGAGGCCCCTGTTGCATGAAGACCACTGTATGCTCATCTGGAGCAAAAAGAGAAGGATTAAAATTAACACCATCATCTTTAATAAAATAACTTGCTGTCCACATGGTCTGATATTTGGTACCACTAAAATGTGCTATGATACAGTTTGATGTAATTTGACTTAGTAGCCGGTGTTTAAAATGCAACAAAAATTTGTGCAGTATCTGGAGAAATTTTAATATGTAAATGAGAATCCCCTTGGGGATCAGATTACATGCAAAACACCATTGAAGTGTTTACAGAATAATTTATATACACTGCTTAAATACAGGCTCTTTATTTATAATGTTTGGGTTATGACAATGGTTATCTCCAAAAGTAACATTTCCCCTCAGTTTAACATCAAAATCGAAGACTCCACACTCGCCCACATGCCTTATTTCCAGAATCTTGGTACCACAATCTACAGCGATGAAAGAACACTGAACGAAATCAAAACCAGAATTGCTCAGGCCAAAAAAGCATTTTTCAGTTATGAAGAATACACTTTCCAGGCAAAAACTCTCCAACAAGACCAAGATCAGGGTTCTGCTACATCATGCCAATCCTCACATAAGGTTGCGAGGCATAGACCACTAACAATGCAGCTGAGATGTGGTTCCGATGACGAATGATGAAAATATCTTACACGGACCACATTACAAATCAGGAGGTAATGAATAGAACTGGACAGCAACGCCGTCTCCTCAAAAGCATCCGCAAGAAACAGGCAAGACTCTTTGGGCATGTAATGAGGTCTGAATTACAGAACTTCACTGCCATCGGACAGCTAGAAGGAAAAAGAAGCAGGGGAAGACAGAGTGAGAAACATCTAGATGGCATTTGTAGATGGCTGAAGAAAGAGAGCACCACGGAAACTATCCATTGTGTAAGGGATAGTGAGAGATGGAGGGCCATTACAGCACAGATGTCAAACTCCAAACTCCAGGCCTGTGGGCCAAATCTGGCCCCCCAACTCATTTTATGTGGCCTGCAAGAGCTTTAAAGAATATGATTATCGTACATTCTTTGCATCGACCATTACCCTGAAACCAAATTCATCATTCTACCACTAGGTGGCAGCAGCTTATTTCAAGTAAACAGCTGGTCATTCATGACTCTAGAAAGACTGCATGCTAGACGTTGCTGTTAAGTGTTCTCAGATAATGCAAGTGAATAAATAAACCTGGTTTATGATACCTGAGTAGACAGAACGAATGACATTGTCCCCACTCTGAATGAAGGACACCAGGGCCATCATGACACCCATGGTGGAGGACAGGGCTTCCTCACTACCATATCGTGAGTAGATAGGCTTCCCAGCCTCGCTGAGAACGAACACGTGCTTCCGGTGCTGTCTCCAGCTCTCTGCGGTCACATCCTCGTCCCAGTGAGAGGAAGCCTCTAGGGGAGTTTCTGAGAGGGGGGATGAAATGCTCTTTTTGCACACCCCCTGCTTTTCCAGCTTTCCTTGAGCCAACACGGTCACAACAAATTCCCCAGAGTCTTCACTGCCGTTGTCCTCTGAAGCTTTAACAGTCTCTGATGCATCGCACACAACAGCCTCGTCCTGCTGGACATCTTCAGGAAGGCATCTGGATGCTGGATTTAATCCGTCTTCTGAGGGAGTGTCTATCACTTCTGTCTCTTTACTTCTTGCTATTCTTGGGAGAGTGATGAGATCTTCCACCTCTCTAATAGTGTCTGTGTCATTTTCAGATGGCAGTCGATTTTTATCGCTCTGATGTGCAGATGTGATCATGTGTGAGTCTGTCGTCTCCATCTCATTCACACATTCACTCTGATTCCATTTATCCGTGTCAGCATCACGTGCACTGAGGAAACCAAAGAGAAAATGTAACCGAACAACATTCATATTGTAAACATACAGTCAGGGCGTTTCTTAGCAACATAGTCAACCTACAGTATAAACATTGCACTGAGGGCTAGATTAAAACAAAATAGCTCCAATATGGAATAAGTAAATACAGAACTAGAAACTAGTTTTATTTTCCTGTTTAAATTTAACAACAGTAGATTCTCTCCACATCTCTCCAGGCTAACTATGGCTAAAGCTAACGAACCTGACACCTAACACACATAGACGTTTTTAACCTCGTAGTTAATAAAGTTTAATCAACCTACTTTGTAGGGACAGCGTTGTAAGGCACGACATATACAAATAATACTGTAAACAAAATAATCTTTCAGTTAAGAAGCTATACCGGCGGTGTTTGTTATTACTCCGCTCTCTTCCGCTGCGATTTTCGCCGCGCGTGCGCACAACGAATCCTTGTTGTGCGCATGAAAAAAACTTTCATCGGCGCTACGTCGACCACACACGTTAGCGACTTCTTGCTCGTCCATATACGTGCGTGCGGCCGCCATATTGCAAAGGTCCAGCGATCAGCTGTTTCCACTGGAGCGCGCCACGTATATAAATTTATATATATACATACTTTGACATTTGCTGTAGCATTTCTAATATAAAAAAATGTCTAATGGGAAAAAGGTTTTTAAAGACACGACTTTTCATTTTAAATATTTACTAGTACTTTTATACACTGTAATTTTTATATGCACTGTATAATCTGTATTCTTTATAATGTACTGATACAAATCCAGGTCTGACTATATGCACTGTTCTCATAATATAAATGTATGTTAGCATTTAGTAAAGCATGGAAGCCTTAAGCAAATGTTCATATATTTCCCCCTCTGTTTTATCAGGGTAACGGGTTATTTATGTTGTTTTAATTCGGGGGGTTGTTTCGTTGTTTAACCCAAGAAACACATTAGGTTTGTTTTCTCAAGTTATTTATATTATTTTTCTGTGATAACGACATGTACATATAAGATCAATGTATACATTAATAAGTGTTGGGGTGCATCATTTACCTTAATTGCATAAACACACAATATCATCATGCTGCTACTAATCCATTGACCCCTGTACTATCAGTTTACAGTCAGTGATAGTCAGCTGTCGTTCTCCTTTTGTCCTGCCTGACAGTCATGAAGATTATTTTAACCATTACATTACTGAGGTACCATAACTACTGAAGCCACGGTAAGTCAAAGGGATGGTAGAAAATCAATAAAATTTGAATTCTGAAACATTCCTTGCCTTCCCCTAAATATAATCAGTAAGATTTAGGATGTGATTGTTGTGGACTAGCAAAAAGTTGAAGAAAAAGAATTCAAAGCAATAAACATCAACGGGTTTTTAACCGTGGTAACGTTAGCCCGAAGGTTAACCGGGAAGTTCAAATCACTGAGCTCTACCTAAAAGTGGAGAATTCCTTAGCACAATTGGTAGAAGCCACCGGCCGCCATATTGGTACTCCACGTTCCCAGCAGGCAGCCTTGGTAAACATGCTTACGGCGTTGCCAGAACACGCTGCTCAAAAAAACGAATTTCTTCGTGTCCATTTTGAGGTAATATTTTAATTGAAATATGAATGACACATCTTTTGCACATCTTAGATCATATCTTTAAAGTGATAATAGACTGGCAAATTATCTTTACATGAACAAACAGCCAAATTTTAATGAAGTACTTTCATCTACACAATGTCCTGTATTGATATTTTGAAGCGTACCTTGAATTCTTATTAAAAATTTACTGGACGCGCTACATTTGCAACTATGTTTGATTCATTTTTTCATTCATTTCAATTATTTTTTTAATTACTGTTTTTATATTGACATTTCTATTATAATAAAATCGTTTCTATGACATATCTGAAATTTGAAATCATGCAACTGTCCAACACACACACACACACACACACACACACACACACACACACACACACACACATATATATATATATATATATATATATATATCAGAGAAGTCATATGGTGCTCTAGGTTCATATGTTAAGCATAGTTTGACAGTGATCAGGGAGTACCAATATGGCAATCGCGCGGCTTCACTGTCATACACGCTCGTAACCGCCCGTACTGCCTCCAGTTATTTATTTTTTTTATTCATTTAATGTTTAATTAAACACTAGGCAAATGTACAGCGAATGCAAAATTGTGCTTTTAATACCAGTCATTGGTCCTCCAGTTGCACGTAGAGCTCAGTGGTTCAAATTTGTTTATGTACAAATTCAAACTCAGAGCCAATAGACATCAAGCACATTTTACGGGTAGCGACGAGTCAACCAATGCCGTGTCGCTTTAGTGGACTTCAGGTAAGCGTCAGTGTAGTGAACCGCAGGTAAGCGTCAGTGTAGTGAACCGCAGGTAAGCGTTAAGGCTTGTTTAAATATCTAATCAGACTTTGACGCGGGTTTTAACCGCTTCACTATGGCCATGTCACAGCGTCTAGAGGATTCACCGGGCTGGAGAAGATCAGAGACCCAACAGGATTCATGCCTTAAAGAATTATATAATGAGAGGCACCGACTTGCCCTGGAAGCGTTGGTTTCAGAAGGAACTGGGTCTTTTACAGACTTTCTAAATAAAGAGAGAATACCGAATTTTCTATCAGATGACGAGATCAGACAGATCTCTCGTGCCGCTGTTGTACCGAGATGCGCTTCCTTGGTTGGAGATCTTTCAAATTTAGATCAATCCAGCACCCTGGACTGCTCATCTGTCACGTACTTCCCGGAGATTTCCGACTTGGAGCCTCCGATCCTGGAAATGGGTTGGCCCGCTTTCACGACCGGATCTTTCCGCGGAGTCACGCGCGCTGCGGCGTATTTCCAACCAAGCTACGGGGAAAGCATTTACAGCTGCAAAGAAACAGCAAGAAAGATGATCAAAAATGCAAAAGAGGTAACTCCTTTCTTTATTAGTGTTTCTTAATTTTAGAGTTCCAAATTCTGATGGATTAAAGTTTACCAAACATGAGGAAATCCAGTCTAGAGTTACAGGCGCTTCTGTTCCATTTCAGCACGAAAGGGTTAAATATCTTCATAAGTGTGAAACGTATACAGTAAAAGAGGAAACTTTGTATAATCCTGTTGTAAAATGCTAGTTTTTCATAGTAATGAGTTGTACATTTTCAAATGTCTTCCTCCATACTGACTGATTGATGTTTGCTCACACACCCATTCTTTTTTAGTGATTTACAGACTAATGCAGTGCTGTTTTCTTTCAAAATTCTCAAAATGTTCACTTTAAAATACACCTTCTATTAAAAACAACTTACAGTGCATTCATGTAACTGAGTGTACAAAAAATAATACATCATTTAAACAAATCACAATTTTGTGAAGCACACAAATATCACAGACCCACTGAATGTTTTTGTTTTAAATCCTGGTTTTTGTGCATGCACACTCGCTGGCTGGCAAAAGGCAGGACTGCAGTAGCTGAATCTGTCAAAAAACCAACAGTGAGCTCAAAACAAAGTACACTGTTGGATAACATTGCATTAGATATCATGCTAAACTGGTTACTGGTGGAAAGAAACTTTGTGAGAACCAGAGAACAACTGGAGAAGTTAGGAGGTGGCCAGTGTGAACTTTCTGGATATTTATTACTATCCGATACACTACCCTAGACTTGACACACAACTTGCCACATTCAGGAGGTTTTATACGGGTAGTTTTACAGTCACAGGGCCAAATGCAATTTTCATAATTTGAGCTCTCAAAAATTTAACATGAAACGTAGTGATATTTTACATAGTACAGTGTGTCCGAAAGAGTGATGCCTAAAGAGACTTGAACAGAAAACATAATGAAAATATCTTTATCCTGTACCACATAATGCAAGTTTGAAGACTCAGATTAGTTCCATTTTTTTGTCTCATTTTGATAAAATTCTACTTCATACACTGTAAATCCACATGCCCAGTTACTCTCCTGTACAGCTCCTCCATCTGGCCACAGAACAATGGCAACAAAACATGCCTCATAACTTGTGCTTGTTTTGTGTGATGCAACTGAAACTTTAGAGGGTTTTGGGTTTCATGGTATTCAATTGACCCTATGGTATATAGTGCCACAATATGGCAGAGAAAAGCATTGCATTTTAACCCATATTGAGTTTGTTAATTGCTGACAATTCATTGTGTCCTGTCACATTTTCTATAGTTATTGGTTATGATGGTAACTGGCTTTTGTTTTGTTTTGACCCATTTTGAATATACTGATTGTTGAAAATTCATTGGTTCATTTCAGTTTTTCTGTTTTTATTGATTATGATGGTTATAATTATCTCCACATGCCACTAACGACTCTTGTTTGTCAGATTAATTGCAGATTGATTAATTAATTAATCTTTTTTTGGGGGGGGGGTTATGATCTGCCAATAGACGTTACTTTGGCACAGTGACCCCATCAGGAGCACCATGAAGAGTGTTGCACCTCTGCCAGGGGCCTTCATTGCCTTTTATGGCTATATTTCCTCGTTCTCCAAAAAAATTGTCATTTTTTTAAGGCACTTCTTGTATTCAAAATCTCACCAAACTTTGCCGAAATTCAGCCCCTGTAAAAAATGTAAGTATCTTAAAGGAATGACTTCATGCTGATGTTAGTGCCCCTAGAATAAGCCAGTGGGAGTAGTAATACCTGGAAATTTGGTAGGCAGGTGTAACACGTCAAGACAACAACTATAACTGTATACAAATCTCTTCCTACACTCAACGGGATTTACAGAAGTTGTGGCCGATTGATGGTATGACGGCTGTTTATTAAAGATTTCCTTCTTTCTAGCTTTTCTACCAGTGGAACTGATGTAAAGTAGGTGGGTTAAAAATATATATTGCATTAAACATTCAGGAACTACAGCCATTTTGAAAAGTTGTCCTTAAATGTAACTATTTAAAGTAAATTGGACAATCACTTTAGTATGTTTTGTGTTTAGTATATGTGGCAGGCATTGCAAAAATATAGGTAATCATGTTCTTTTCTTCTTTATTGCAGGTGATTGCCATAGTAACAGATTCATTAACAGATTTGGACATTTTCCGTGACCTCCAAGAAGCCTGCAACAAACGAAGTGTCCCTGTGTACATCCTACTAGACCAGACATCTCTCCCTGCATTCCTGCAGATGTGCAAGAACCTTAATGTGCGACTTGATGACCTCCAGGTATATTTATTGGCATTTATCTAATATTCCTTAATTCCATGCACAAAGTTGATCCCACCCTCCCAGGAGGTCTAAGTATGCCTGTCTCTTTTATGGTGGCTTTCTTACTGCTGCTTCTGAACCTGAAATTATTTTTTCTGAAGCATATGAGAGTGCGAACCCTAACAGGTTCAACTTACTACATGCGATCTGGTGCTCGTGTTACTGGGAAGGTCCATGAACGATTTATGTTGATTGATGGGATCAGAGTGGCCACAGGCTCCTACAGGTAAGGCAAAGACTCAGTAGTCTTCGTTTGTCCAGATTTTGTGTGTGTGTGTGTGTATACATATATATATATATATATATACATATAAAATCATATATATACACTCACCGGCCACTTTATTAGGTACACCTGTCCAACTGCTCAT
>JAQMYF010000023.1:12981001-13001334 GCA_030014195.1 Neosilurus mollespiculum | reverse complement strand
CCACGAAGAATTGAGGCAGTTCTGAAGGCAAAAGGGGGTCCAACCCGTTACTAGCATGGTGTACCTAATAAAGTGGCTGGTGAGTGTATATATATATATATATATATATATATAATCCTGAGTCGAATTTCAGTAGAACGGTGCTCAATACAACAAAGTAGAGCGAAATTTATGGACAGGGATAAATCCCCTGATGAGTGGGCAACCACGAAACAGGCTTGTCAGGATAAAACAGTAGTCCTTTTATTTTTCCCACATACCATATATATACATACATACACACACACACCGTTAATAAAAACTATTATATAAATATAAGGCATCTTTTGCTCTTTAGCACAGACTGACAAACTGCTCAGAATAGAGAGGAATGATGGGGGTTAGTCATGCATGGTCAAGATTTTTGACAACCTCCCTAGGCAACAAAATATGTGTCAGGATAGGAACAGATCCTTCAGCCTTTAGTAGACACAGCAAGAGAGCATGGAACAACCAGATGCTCACAGTGAAGACCAAAATTAGGATTTATGCAGCATGCATACCGAGCACCCTCCTCTATGGATCAGAGACATGGACACTATACACAGGACGAGATAAGAAGCTCACTGTCTTTCACTTGAGATGCCTACACAATATTCTTGGCATCACCTTGCAAGACCAAGTAACTAACACAGAAGTCTTGAACAAGGCAGCATTTCCAAAAATGACAAATATTCTGTGCAAAAGGAGGCTAAGATGGCTTGGACATGTGAGGCAGAAGGATGAACAGAATTCTCATGCAGATGAGATATGGCAAGTTGGCTCAGGGTAGCAGACTCAGAGGATGACCAAAGCTGAGATTCACGTGTAAGAGCCGCCTGACCAAGTGCCACGTTGATGCAAAGACTTGGGTAAAGTTAGCTGAATACAGAACAGCAGGAAAACCTTAGTGAACAAAGGAGGCAAACAGCTTGAGGAAGAAAACATTCTGGCCCTCGAAGCAAAACGCCAAAAAAAGAAAGATTACACCCTGCAGCCCTGAAGCACCTTCCTTGCTTGCAGATTTAGCAGCAGAACTTGTCTGTCAAACATAGGAAAGATCAGCCATGAGAGAATCTGCAGGAAGAAGACTATGAGTACCTAATTAACACATTCTCCACTGCCTAGACTGTCTGTCAGGATGTAAAGAGCCTTATACTAGTTCTTGTTTGCTTCACAATTTCAAATATTTTGCATCTTTAGGGTTGTTGGCATGTTCTATAATCGACAGATTCTATTTTGATCCATTTTTATTACAGGTTGTTAGGTAACAAAATAGGAAAATAGCCAAGGGGGTGAATATTATAGCAAGCCACTGTGGACATTAAGTTGAGCTGAGATGGTGCAACAATACATGTCCCAGCTGCTGATTGATTTGAACCAATAGTGTCCTGTACACCCGGCCCTGATTAACAGTAGCCAGGATGACTGCGTCAGTAATTAAACCAGCAGTCATATGGTTATGGGTTTCTACCTTGGCAAAATAAAACTTTATCAACTTATTAGGTAATTACTTCTGAGTTAAAGCCAATTACCAATACCTTCTTTGACTTTGATTTTGGTGTCACATTAAATTGTCATTGTAAATTGTTACTGGAAGACAGTGTTATGGCCTTCCAGTTCATAATTTTGCTTTTCGGGTACATACATTTAGATTCATCAGTTAAATGTTAAATGAATATTTAATGTTTTATTAAATGGAAAAAATATGTTGATTTATTCCTTCATCCTTAGGTTCAATTGGACTGATGGGAAACTCAACAGTAGCAATCTAATTGAGCTCTCTGGCCAAATCACTGAAAAATTTGATGAAGAGTTCCGCATCCTCTATGCTCAGTCTCTCCCAATTGACACAAGGGTGGTCTCTAGTGTTCAAAACAATAGTATCCATGACTTCCTGTTACTTAAGCACTCAGGAACATCTGCTTCCAAAGCAGCAGTCTGTAACTCAAGGTGGCTGACCAGCACACCCAACAGAGCCCACATCAAACAGTCCGGGGAGGAAAGGGAGATTGAGAACACTCCAGTATCTAGCACCTTAACCCTTGAGGGAAATCAGATGGACCAAGACTTTGGGCATGATCCGACTGCGGCTGAAGAGATTCCTCCGAATGCTGATGTGTCTGGCAAAACTCAAAACATGGACACTAAAATACATTCAGCTGTTTTGTTCTGCCACACTTCTACACAGACCAGCTGTCTGAATTTAGATGGCTCAATGCAGATAAATGCAACCACCATCCCTCAGGAAACTTGTGCCACAGCACTAAGCGCTACTTGCCGTGATGAGACAAGCAGCCCCAGCCTTTCATCTGGCTCTTCAACCACCACACCCAAGGGTGGTTCTGCTCAAGTAGAGGTGCAGCACTGCCCATACATCCAACACGGTATTGTTCCCACAGGCAGCAACCTGAAGGATTGCGTCTGCCAGCTGACCAAAGATCGCCATTACCATTTCTCTGTCATTCGCTCAAAGCTGGACCACATCATGATGATTCTTTCCCACAGGAAGAGAGGGCAGGTGGATATTGCTCATCAGCACAATGTCTGCATGAGTCCTGCTGAAGGCAGGAAGCTTTACGGGGTGAAGGACGGTGTGTTGGTCAGGACGTGGCCACGGTCTAAATGTTTGTAGTGAGAGAGCTCTCTTGATATTGCCCTGCTTTTTTTTAACATTTATCTCACTCAGTGATTTTTTTCAACCTGGTCCTATTTTCCCATGTGTCCTGTTCCAGTCCTCCCAAACCCCCCACGGGGCAAGAACAATCAAAATTGGTCCAGTGTTGAGTTAACTGCTGTAACAAGAAACTGCCAAACAACTATACACTGTAATACTAGAGGGCAAACAATCACACCAATATAAACTGCTGTTTTTTTTTTTTCGCCACTGACAAGCTCCTAATGTTATTGTAAGTGTCTGACAACATGGAAAGGATCCCTACAGAGATACACATCGATCTGTTTACCTCAGTAACTGTACAGAACCTAAAGAAATTTGCTGTATCCACAGTCATTGTTTTTACCTTTCTCTTTTTCAAGGCTCTGATGCAACGCCCCTTTCAGTGCATGTAAACATTCAGTGAAAAGGAACTTTTGACATTACTTTGGACTTGGAAACAGCACCTGTGTAATAATTGACAACATGCATTAAACGGGGTGTTTTGTCAGAGACAGAAAAAGAGAAAGGGAAAAACAGTGGGCCTCATTTACCAACCAAAAAGAAAAAACAACCTCCTTCTTGAATCTCACTTTTTCTGATGATTCTGGCGTTCACCAGTATTTTATCAGAGAATTGTTCTTAGGTACATGACATATCAAACATGTTAATTGGAATCCAAGGGCAAGAGCAATTATTGACCAATTCTTAAGCCCACATGAATTTATTGACTGAGACCGACTGGTATCTAATAAGACAAAGAGCTGTGCGACATTGGTACTGCAGGCCCATACCCAGCGCTCCAACCCGGTACCACCACATGATCAGGTACTGCCTGTCTTGGGTCTTTTTCCCACATGGTGATTTCAGAGGGTGTTTGGGGACCAGGTGGGTATATCACAGGCATTTATCAGCCATGTCCTGGAGAGTATAACTCTACTGGCCAGACACTATATATTAAATTCCCCAAATTTCAGTCAAGAGACAATTTTGTTCTGTTGTTGGTTTACCCAACATTACGAATGCAGCCCTTTATAGCGTGTCAAGCTTCACTCTTACCTGCAGCCTTTATATCCACTATTTACACAACTGTGTATAATATCTGGAATTTACCTCCTGTAGCAGCACTTCTACTTCAGAGGTAGAAGTGTAAAATTCTTCATCCTCTTAGATTCTGGCACTTACATGGATTTTTAGGTTCGTGTTACCATTGAAGAAGGTAAAATTAATGAATTTATTTTCATGTGATTGTTTGCCCTGAAAAAAAATCCTGAAGCTTTTCTTTGAGGGTTTTGCTAAAGAATATATTTTAATAAATTTTTAGGATGTTGAGCTAGCCGAAGCAGAATTTAATATTAGTAGGACTATAGTATGGTAACGTGCTGTACTTTTTAATGGTGCAAGTTTTAGTGTTGGAAAGTAATGTTTAAATATTCATTTGCTGAACCACTACTCTACTAGGGTTATGAGGAGGCTGGAGTACACCCTAAAGCTAAGAGCTGTGATTTCTGCAGAAGGTGGCTCTATAAAGTACTGACTTGGATGGTGAATAGTACTGCATGCTCAAGGTGTCTGGGATTTTTTTTTGTACTGTTCCTTGTGTATTTTACAGTCTTGAAGGTTGTGGGCATGTTGTGTAAATCGACTAATAAAATTTTTTTATTTTTATTTTATTTTAATTCTAGGTTGTAAGTCATAACATTTGATAATAATGTTGGAATTTGTTGGGGACGCCTTGGAAATGGCAGACAAATTAATAACAATTGTTTGTTTTTAAACTTGATATATTTACAGGACTATCAGAGATTTCAGATATTTTATGGCCCTTCAGAGAATTTGGAATAAAGGCAATCTCACCATGCTTTACTTATGAATAAAAATTCACCTGGAATGACCTCTACTGAGCGTGTTTACATTTGTTTTAAACAGTGGTGTACAAATGTGCAACCAGTACCATTCAAAATCTTATATTATACTGCACGGTAACCACACCAGAAAAAGGAGAAGGCACTACACATGCTACACAGACATATAGGAAAACTGGCTCTAATAAAGCTGTGCTTGCACACTAATCCAAAATCTTAGTACATAGCACAAGATAAACAAACCTAAACAAGATTTTTCTTGTTTATATTTACATATTTAAACCATAAGAGGCCGGTCGGGTGAGCTGTATGCTTCGAGCCGTGTCAGTAGTGCTACAGGCTAATGCTAGTCTTTTATTCATTCAGTTAGTAGCCTACATAATTCTGTACAATATAGAAATACAAGAAAAACTAACTAAAATAAGATTATGGTTTACACTTCAATTAGATTTAATCTGCCAAATACCTTAAATGTAATTAAATACTTTCTCCCGGATAATGAAATGAATAATGTTTAATAGGGAAGTCCCATAGGTATAGAACATGACTCGAATGGTTGTCTCGTGTTCATGCCACCACTGGAAGCCCTGGCTGCCATGTCACCATTAAAAAAAATCATAAAATTGAAACCCCAAAAACTAAAGCTCATGCACCACTGTTCAGACGCGTACAGATGAGAACAAAATCTAAATCAGGTAGGCAGACAAACTTTCACCAATCAAACCCACACCAAACATTAACACGAGTATGGAACATTCATTCATTCATATGCCAAACCACTAAATCCATAGAGATTTAGGTACTGACTAGAGCAGGGCTCCCATATGATTTCCCTTACTTGGCAAGTTTTCGTGGGAACTCTCAAACCTCACACACGTATCCTACGTATATCATGAATAATTCATTTTATAATATCTTGTTTAATGAATGGAATAAAAATGAGGTAACTGAACACAATCTTAGCATGTAACGTCTTGTTACAAGTAACAGGATGGAGGGGAAGATAAAGTAGAAGTTACCCCGAGCAGACATTCATTCCCATTATGTCGGTTATATACCAGCATGAGAAATATCACTACAGGGTTCCCATGTGTAAACTGGACTGACAACCACAGGATAATCTGTGTACCTTGCAGTTGCATTTTTTTAACCAAAGGGACTGAAATATTGAATCAATTTCACGTAGTGAAGCTGGTCCTTGAGGCAGTCTTTACAAATACAAACTGTACCACTATCCAAAAGCAGTAGACTCAAAATGGAATTTAAAAGGACGCCATTTTTAAAAGCACCAATTTATTTTTGGTCTGACTGCCACAATATAGCCACATGTTGCACCATAAATAAAAATAAAGCTCCAGACACAGACAACAAATGAAATATATAAAAATTATAAAACAGGTTTTAGTATGGCCAGTTTCACCCACATGAATACATTAAACACTACAAAATAAACTCCATTAATTACAACAAAAAATGTAGCAAAGAGGTGACACTCAGCACACTGCTATCTGTCTTTGTTGCTACGTAAATCAGTGGTCAGAGGATCATGCTGAATGGTTTGGTGTAACATTAGGGCCAGCAGCCCTGCTCGGTTGGTCATGGCTGTCCTTACATTACGTTCCTGTTCAAATAGCTCATCCAACTTGTACCACTGTAAAAAAATAAAAAAACCTGAGTTGAGGAGAATGAGGAAACTATGCTGTTTTTGAAAGCAATACAAAAGATGCTTTGAGACATGCACAGGTAAAGTATAATAAGGCAGCTGTACAGTTTCACTCACCACTCGTACACGCTCGAGGTCTACTTCTGCTCGTCTGAGTTTCTCCCAACAATAATGTCTGTTGCATTTACGCTTGGACAATCTGCAATACTCTTCTGTTGGTTCAAAGACATTACGCACAAGAGGACATCCACAAACTTCATCCACTGGCACCTGCAAGAGAAAAACAAGGAAATTAAAGGACACTCCAGCCAAAACCCGAAAAGAAATCCCTGATAATTATGTTTCAAATACCCATGTCTTACAGCAGTGATGAAGCTGGCTACATAGCAAGATTACCCAGATTGAATACTAGGGTAACCTCCTCCTAATTATGTATCTTGTGGGTAAACACAAAATGTATATAAACAATAAACAGGCAGTTAAAGAGGTCTGTGTCTATTATAAACTTTAATATTCTTATTCGTAGCATATTTCACAGCACTTTGATAGTCAGTTAGATATTGCTGTAATATTTTATATGAAACTAGCAATGTATCCTTTTTCCACCTTCTCTCCGCTTGCTGACGTGCTGAAAGTGCTTTAGTGCATTTCATCCTTAAGGCAGAAACAGAGTCCAAAATGTATATATATGCAGGCAGAGTTAAAAACAGATCACTGGCACTGAGAGTATTGTATCCATCCAGATTATACACAGAGTTTTAGAAACAACAGAAAACTGCGATGATTTTTGGTAAATAATTACACAACGGTAATGTGCAGGAGGAGAGGATTCAACTAAACAGCAATGAACTGTAACACCAAACAAAACAGGCCAATGATCGTATCTGATATACAAATACTACCGAATTCTTTGATTTGAACACCTAAACCATAAAACAATACAAGGTCCAGTGTATGGCCTTTTTCATGTGTGGGGCCAGACACAGACTGGGTAAGCTTAAATTAATTAAAAAGATTTATAAAACATTTAGTCATAGTTTGAGCTTGGTAGAGCAGCAGCTGGGACAGGAAGGACAGGACGAGTCCATCACCGGGTTGAGGCTCGGACGTTCAATACAGCTTGGTGATCATAAACAAGGAAGAAGTTACATCCGACAGCAAAGACATAAAAATAACGCTGCAGCAAAGAAAAATCCAAGGGGGCGAGATGGTGACAGATCACCATGCACAGTGGCACCATCTTGTCTTTAAAGGTCTCTGCAAAGATCTCGTGTTGTATAAGAGGAGGAAACTTGTATTAAATGAAAACCATGTTATGAGAAACACACCATGACCACCGTTATGGTAAACTGATTTATTCTGGCTAAGGAAGCCATCACTTGAAACGAGTGGAGAAGATTTTCACACAAATTAGCTGGGTATTATTTTGTTTGGGGCTATGGGATTTTATTGAATATTTCTTGGAGTTAAACGGTTGACACTTCACAGTGAGGAAGTTAATCTTATGAAAACTGTAGTGTACACTTCTTGGATTAAAATTCATTATTTGTAAAGTTATAATTTTAGGATTTCTGCATAGGATCATTATTTTAATTAATAGCTTTACAGCATTGAGAGCAGTAATAGCATTGCTGTGCACAAATTGTCAGAACAATCCTAAGCAATTAAGTCTTTAAGCCTGTTACAACGAATTCATCATAGGCTACTGCAAATTCGGTGGATAACGCTGTCTTTGGTCTCTTTGCTGCCTCTCTGATTAATGCCCTCCTTGGCCAGTCTGCACGTTTTGATGGATGGCCCCGTCTTGGCAGGCTTGTTGTGGTTACATATTCTTTCCTTTTTGTAATGAGGGACATTGGATATTTTTTTTTTCAATCAACTTTACCATCTTCACCCGACTTTGTCTTCATAGTGCTTGGTGGTGCCTTGGTTGGTTAGTGGCCCTAAAGACTCTGGGGCCTTTTTGAAAAAGGTATGTACGTTCATATGTGTGTACACATTCAAGAGTGTAGGGCTACCCAGAAAATTGAACATTTTCCATGAAAATACAAACTTGCATGCATCAAATGATATGCAAAATGAATCTGAAATATAGTCAACACAGTTAGTTTTTTTTTAATAGAATTTCAAGGTGACCTATATACAATTCAAACTGAGACCTTCCTGAGAGAAACCCATACACGAAATTTGGTTATCCTGTGCCAATTCCTTCCATAGTTATTTCATTAACTATGGAAGGTAATGGCACAGGATAACCAAATTTGGTGTATGGGTAATGTAAACTCATTTAAATTACAAGTTGTAAGGCAACAAAATAGGAAAAATTTCAAGGGGGTGAATACTTTGGCTATCTCATGACGTTCACTGAAAAATCTAAACATTAAAGTATATAAAATTACATAGATAAAAATGTAAATAAACATCATGCTTCAAAATACACCTGATGAAAATTCTATTTTAAGAAGGAATGTAGCATTTTAAAATAATACAAAGTTCAATAATAAGCTTTAACCTGATTTTGATAAAGTTGCTGCAGTGGTAAAATGGTTAGCATTAAAAACCGCCCGTTATCAGAAATACTTTGATACCAATATTAAGAGTCCTTATTTCACACATCTTCATGTTTTGATGCTGACACTGGTTTCTTACACAGTGTGGTTAACTGTAATTCAGCTGAGGAGAACAGCTGAGATGTGTGCATGTTTCTGCATGTGCATGCACACACTCGTGCACACTGCATGCGCTCAATGATTCGTGATTGACTAATTTCAACCGATCCCACTGGTTGAGACCCGATGATGCTACCCGGAAACTGCGTTTGCTCAGAGCCCTTGAATAGTGATGTCAACTCAAGGCCTCTGTGTTTACTGAAGTAAACCAATCATGGGACATTATTTACCTTGGGATCTCTGGAATGCTCCGGACACAAAACCTGAAGTCTCTTGCAGTAGGTTTTACTCTGCGGGTTATACACATCACAGAAGAGTCTTGTTGCCCTGGCAACATAACGGATAGCACATCTGTAAACACTTGAGGAATAACATTTAAATGTCTTTAGACAATTTATAATGCCTAAATAATCTCTTACCCCTCTATTCGTGTTGGGAAAATTGAACCAAAGGATGTCTGGCTTTCATACTGCCCATGTGAAACAAACAAAAAAATTTGTAAACACCTAGTCTCATTTTATCTTTTAAAGTAAACAGCTAGCATGCTTTTGAGAAACACAAAACTAAAATTCTCGATATGGACAGCCACACAAACAGGAGACTGGCGTGAATGTTCACCTTAGCATAACACCTCTCCATGTGTCTCATTGCCACCTTAGGGTTAATTGGGTGACCGCAAGATACACAAAAAATCTGGAGCTCTGAGTCCTCATTCTCTGTATCATTCACCTGCAGAGGAACACAGCACACATGCACCAATGATTCCGTGCCCAAAATAATGCTTGTGCAGGTTGACTGGCCCAGTGAATTCCTACCTCCTCATCCTGCTGAACAACTTGCTGCTTGGCTTTAGCAATGATCCCCTCCAGTTCATGAAAGCGGTGCTCCATTTCAGCAAGACACATGCGTGCAGCCTGCTGTTCCTTACGAATTCGTTCCAGCTGCTTCCTGCCCTGCTCTTCAGCGACACACGGACTCTGCTGCCATTGCTGGATACGCTGTGGAAGAATCTCATAGATCCGGCTGCCAAACCAACATGTACAGAAACAAAAAAACAAAACATCAACAAAAAAAAAAAAAACCAGCTCATTTTGTAGTGATGTGGAAAGAACGTTTACAGATGAAGGATTTCTTTAAATGACTAAAATTTAAATATGCATTAAAAATGGGAGACAGGACGCACTTTGCTGCAAGCTTAATTCCACAGTCCTCTGAGCAGTACTTCGAGCTGGGACGTGCCATTTCTATACAGTTAGGGCCCAGGCACTGGTGCAAGTCTCCGAGGTAACGCCCATCATTTCTTTCACTGTGCCTTAAACGGTCTTTATGCTTCTGTTTCTGCTTGTGTCTGCGAGACTCCTTCTGAAAAAGGACAACAGCAGAGCAATAAATTGAGAACCATGACCAAGAATTAAGTTGTAAGTCATGCATGTTCACTATGACAACGCTTGGTTTTTGCACCTTTTTGTCAAGTTTCTTCTCTCGACGCTTAACATGTTTGACTTTTATAGCCTTCTTGCACTGGGCAGGGCTGTAAACTAGACCATCATCATCCTCATTACTCCATGGCTAAAAACAGTGGGAAAAAAAGTGCAAGCTATAAATTGTTATATAATGATCCATGCTGTTTAAGAAAATTAAAACATTAATGCTTTGATAACTGAATATGAATTTTTCCATTGTATTACCATATTTTGGTCCTTGTATCGTGAGAACAGCTCCATCTCACCATCATTATAATTATCTGGATATCGTCCATCTCTGTGCATCCTATTTTCGGTCCTTTCATGGAAGAAAAATTCCTCATCTCGAACACGCAACATTTTCTTAAGAGATGACATTTAAAGAGACATACAGTTAGGCCCACAATTTCTTAGACAGTGTCACAAGTTTTGTAAATTTACCTCTGTACACCACCACAACAACCAAAGTGTAGAACTTATTGGTTCAACAAAAATAAGTTGTATTAAAAATTACAGCAAGTTTTATACAACTAGATTTTCAGAGGCTCAAAAGTAATTGAAGAAACTAACAATTATAGATATACTGATTGTTTTTTTTTTTTTTTAATACTCAGATGAAAAACTTTGCAGTCAGTGATTGGTTGAAGTCTAGATCTCCTGGACATCACCAAACGCAGAAGTTCCGCTCTTGAAATGCTTTGCCAGGGCTTCACTGCAGCCAACTTCAGTTGCTGCTTGTTTGCGAATCTTTCTGGATTCAGCTTTGTGTTCGGTAACTGAAAAGCATTCTGTACTGGGCGGGATCAGGGGACTCCTTTGGTCATTGAAGAACATCCCATTTCTTTGCCTGACAAGTTCTATTGTTGCTCTTGCAGTACATTTTGGGTCATTATCCATCTGCATGGTAAAATGCAGTCATATCAGTTTTGTAGCAGTGGGCTGAATCTGAGCAGAAGGTACAACCCTTTATGCCCCAGGATTCATTCTGATACTTCTATCAGCAGTCACATAATAAACACGCGTGGCCCAGTTCCATTAGTAGCCAAACATGACCAGGCAATAACATGGCCTCCACCATGTTTGACAAATGATATGGTATGCTTTGGACATTGAGCTGTTCCCATTCCTCTAAATACGGCTCTCTTCTCATCATTCTGGTATGAACTAGTTCCAGAACTGGCATATTTAAAAGGTTTTTGGGCAAAGATTTTAATCTTTTTGAAATTGACTGCATTTACATTCATGAAGGAGTCTTGATTCTGCCAAGAAAGCACAACTGGCTGTGATCTGGGTGGGTGCATGCTTTGTGCCAGGTACTTGAGGTGCTTCGCATCTTACAATAGCACAAATAATCATCTTATTCACAGCAATTTACACAATTACCCTCGCACGAACTACACACTGCCGCAGTCGACATTTCTGACGGATCTTGTTCGGGCCCCCAAACTTTTTCATGTCCTTGCAAAAGTCACACTGTGCACAGTCCTCGGTACGTCTGCAGGGTTCACACTCGCCACACATACGCGCAGAACGTTTTACCTGTAACAAATTTTTTTTAATAGGCATATTTAATAGATTTATTAAATATTAATATCTGCAACAGCAAAGGAACTTTATTATTAGACAGATCACAAGAACAAGGATAGGGGGAGTGGTGGGGAACACAAGCAAAAGTTGTGAACACTCACTTTAGAACCTCGGCGCTTATCCAATTTGAAGTCTGGAGTACTGGATGGTTTTTCAACTTTCTCGGGCTCCACATCTTTCTCACGTGATTTTTTTGACCGGTATTTTAATTCGAGAGAAGGATCCATTTCTGCCAGATAGAGAAAAATCTATTTTAACCCTGGATAATCCCCATGGGTTATGAGACTCATCCTGCCTTGTGTAAATTCAGCAATCCTGCTGATCACAATGCAGGGATCCACTGGGCTCGAACTGTGAAACAATGGTTTATAAACCTGTTCACAAATGAAATTGTGCCACTACAGAAGCCTGACCTTAACCCCAATGAAAGTCTTTAGGATGTGCAGGAGAAATCTTTAATCGTTTCACTCTCCCGTCGCCAAAAAAAATAAAAAATCAACACATAAGGTTGTCATAACAATGGCACAGCAAATGTGCGCTGTAATCAAAGCTAAATACCGCCCAACAAAATATCTGAGAGTGATCATTTTTGGGCCAGGCAGTGTATATCCATCTTTCCCTAGGACCCCCTTACTGAGCAGGTTCTGAATGATAATCTTTCACAGTTTTCTGTTATACATATACGACCCACTCCAGCATAATATGGATTAAGTCGCAAGGTAATGTTTTGAGTGAGAGCCAAAGTAAGTAATGACGAAATTGCGATAATGCATTCGAAAACGAAACATAAATAAAAATGCGATATCGCCAAAAATTTGCTCTTCAAAGCAAAATCTTCAACATGACTAAGTTCAAATATCCATAAAGACAATCTATTCATGCTAAAACGCTTGTTTAAGAAAGGGTACCATGTCCACGTTGTTGTAAAACAATAGAAATATCCACTTACATTGCTTTTCATGATGGCTCAGGGTATTTCCTTCTTATTTATATTCAGTACCAGAATACTCTCCCTAATTACAGAATCCCAGAAGGATTCCCTGAATCATATAACAGTAAACCAATATAAAATATAAAATCCAAGAGGAGTGAAACTCCTTATCATGATGAGCCAGTGATCTCGGGTGTAAAAGCACAACAGACTTCCTGTGCCTAAAATCACTCGATTACTATATTTATATAATAAATTATTTTTATCTTCACTTGTTTCATAGTTTGCCCTTTATATTTATTTCTAACTATATTTCTCTCTTTTCTCAGTTTATTCAGAATGCAGGACAGTAAAATTCATTCCTGCCCTGTGGAGGGCAGCATCACACTTTTTACTGTTCGTTGTGCCGGATTACGAGGACACAGGTTAAGCAGCCATGTGGAAGGAATAGAGCATTTTCGCCATAGTCTGAAGGTTTAATACATTTGTGGAAAATATCCATAAGATACATTGATGAAGCATCTTCAAAAGATGGTGTTAGCAGAGATTCCGGAGGGGTGCTAATTAAAGGAAAAGCTGGACATGAAGATGTGGTGCACATTTCTGAATTTTAATCACAGGCTAAAGTGAAATACGTCCGAGTCAGTTTAGATAAGGACCTTTTCACTGTTTTTTCATGTGATTAATTCGAAATGACTATCACGCAATAGTCATTAGAAAAAATATAGTGTCTATACTGTATATAGACAGCATGAAATTTCATCTTTGGTGTGAAAGCCTTCATATCAAAGATGAAATTTCATCTGTGAAAAACATGACAAGCGCAACATACATGGACATCCAGAAATAGGTCCGAAAGCAGCCGTGATAAAGTTTCAGTTCCAGGACTAAGCAGTGAAACTCCCCATGTTCTCACCTCCTTCTCAGAATAGCATGTACCCAAAATTTTCTCTTTCCCCTCGCATTCATCAGGTAAAAGAGCAAGTACTATGTTCGTGATTAGTTTAGCAGAATGCTCACATGATTGTGAATATTACTGTAGCACTGTGTTGGTCCCCACCCACACTTTCACGTTCTTTATTGCATCACGCTGTACACAAAGAGGCCTCAGCATGCACAGGAAAAGCTGTTAGCATCCCTGAATTGTTGGAAGGGGTATAAAAAATCTTAATCTCAGCTTAATGAAAAGCTAGCAGTCATCTTTCAAAAAAACGTGACCATGTTGTAATCCTTTAGACTGAATGAAAAAGGGATGGGCTACTTACCCTGACACTTCTGGCAATACCATTCTCTGATACCTTTAGCCATTTTCTCAGTTACATTTATGCAATGTCCATGGAACCATTCGTTACAATTATCACAGCCACTGCGGACAAAAGACTGAGTAAACTAGTGCCAAAGACAAAACACATGTTCACAGGCTGCAAACTGCATTAAGGTAAACTATATATTGATCTCACATCATGAAACAGTTGATATCTGGCTTTCGACAGATGCAGTACAGGGGTGGTTTCTCATCTTCTATACTGCTGTCGTCCACTGCTTGCAGTTGGTCCATACTGAACACCTCACTATCCTTGGAGAACATAAACAGAACAAAAACATATGTAAATTATTAGTGAACTGGTCCATTACAAAATGCAAAAAACGGGACTATTTCTTTCTTGCTCAGCCGTAACTGAATGGTTTTAAAGCAGTGGCATTAGACTATTTAGGATGCATTTACACCTCAAAATAGTCAAAACAGTATATAGAAATGCATATTATTTATATTCTACAAAATGAATACTGAAAAAAAAGGGATTGCTGAGGATTTTGTCAAGCTGAGAACTTCAGACAGAAAAACTGCAGCGCAGACTGTAGTTAAAAACCACTGTGTTTAAACTTGTTATAATTTCTTTATACACTAAAATTGCAATGCAAAAATTTTAAATGCAACATAGATGAAATTAAATATAGTGGAATCCGTTTGGAGTACTCCCAATGAAAACGTGTAAAAAGTTTTTGGTGCCAAGCTTTATTTAGGGATGCGAGCCAAAATTGGTTAAATGCTGACAATAAATAGCATGGATGGAAAAAACTGTGAAAAAACATTTTCATTGTTAGAGATCAAGTTTAAAAGATTTAATTATGTTTTATAAGCATAATAAAACACTGGCATTTTAAAAGGTGCAATAATTAGTAATGTTTTGTTTTCTGTTTCCATTCCAATAAAAACAAATGCTAAGATCTAAAGCCTTCTACAGACTGTGCCATTTTATCAGACTTAGATTACAAATTCATTACAGACATTATCACGCTGGGTGACATGGATGTAATAATCTTGGGTATGACAGGAACATACACTGTACAATCGTATATATAAAAGGTACATAAACTGTACAGTACAGTAATGAATTGAAGGCTATGACGCAAGTTAGTATACAAGAACAATAACTCATTAGCATGTGCTAGTGTTAAAAGTCATCAGCCTGCAGAAAAGCACGGGGGAGAAAACAGCTAGAGGATTCATCGCATAATCGTTTTTTATTGTTATGCCACATACCCGCAGTCCTTCAATTTGCCTACATGCTATTTGGGTTTTGTGTGCTATGTTGCACTGTACATGTCTTTTCATCTTGCATTTTTTTGGCTATTCAGTAGCAGCAAACACTGGGAGATCTATATACAGTCCACATATTATGTCCATAGCATCAATATACAATCCCGCCCTATGATTTGCCTCAAGAGGAGTTATACAACAAATCTGGTGAACTTATGTCATTTCCTTCCAAAGTTATCACGCTTACAAGACTTGAGAAGCCGAATATAGAAAAGGTGACCTTCTGACCCTGAAGCAAGGTCAAGGTAACCCACATACAATCCAAGCTGAGACCTTCCTTAGGAGAACCCATGAACAAAATTTTAATCCATGTTATTTTCTTCCAAAGTTATGACACTAACAATCCAGATATAGAAAAAGTGGTTTAATGTAAAAAATATTTTTTAATGTAAATACTTAAGAAATGATTAACAAGAACCAAGACATGTCTTATATATTGGAGTGTCTCAATTTAAGGAATAATAATGTATTCAAAAATAAAAGATCAACTGGATTGGGTTGGAGCACAACATGCATAATGAGGACAACCCCGTCGCCTGATTAAGCACGGTGGGCAGCATGTCAGAAAATATATTCCAGTATTTAGATGAAATTGGAAGTACAACCCAGTCACATTAAATGTGCAGGAATATATTCCTATAACATAATATATAGCAGTATACCAAATGTAATTATGTTTTTAGTTTTGGGAAAAAACAATATTTCGTGTCAAAAAAGAACCTTGAATTTGAATGTCTTGAAGAATAAAAAAAAAAAAAAAGCCATTGATGCAATGAACAGGAGGAGTCTGTGGCCAGCAGGTGCCGGGTACCCCATTACATCATGTATTATCGTCAATTCACAAATCTAATGAAAATAGCGAGATTCCAATACCAAGTGATGGGTTTAGCCAATCACCGCTGAAGGTGATATGTGCGGGTCTGTTTCCAGGGAAACATCGCACTGATAAGAATAAGATAAGAATGCTCTCGAAGTCATCTGAACTGAAAGACAAAATTCCGAGGTGAAAATTACCAGCTGAGTTATTCACTTTGCTTCGCTTCCGGTCACCATTTGCAATTATCTGCCAGTTATTTCCCTTTTTAAATGGATAATTACTAAAACCAGAAGTATTCTTACAATTAATATCATGACGTTTGAAAAATAGAGTTCATATTGTTTCATAATAGAGGGCGTGGCACAGATCCCACCCAGCCCGCTGCTGGTCCAGCTCAGGCTCTCTCCCAACTGTACCAAGTAGAACATCTTCCCAACCAATGAGAACATGTGAAAGAAAAATCAAACAGTACCTGAATCCTGAAAAAATGCTAACCAGTAATATGCTTTAACACGTTTTCTGATTTCTCTCTGATAGCTACACCTTTATACAGATTTAAACCAGCAAATGGTGACTTCTGGTTTTCTATTCATGATTAAACCGGTAAATGTAGGCAATGTGTAACATGCAATGCCTCATACAAGAGTTGAACATCTGTATTTTGTTTATTTTAATTATAATTGATCTGTTGTTAATATTCATAGTGCGATTAGCCCATTGACCCCCATCTGACTCTGAGAGAACCCCGAGCTGCAGGGGGAAACTCTACCGAGGATACAGGGACTATCACAGAGATAACCAAGCACCTATCTTCATGTTTCTGCTAAATAGGCACAAGACACATAATGATAAACAAGTGTATTAAACCCCAGTGCTGGTTGGCTAAAAACCTCCAAGCTAGACTATGTAAACTAGCTGACAGTCAAACCGACACGTCATCGAGTTTGTTATGAATACAGGACAAAACTGCTTCACATTAAGCAATAAGTCAATGATACAAAACTATGAAACGAGTCCAGGCGGAAGATTGTTTATATTTCTGCACAACTGTCTTGGTATCTGTGGTTAGCACACTCACCATCCAGGCTGATTAGCTGGGAATTTACACAAGGCGGGTTATTCGATGAAAACTCTCTCCAGCGGACGGATATCTTCTAACTTTAATTCCGTTTTTACGTTAAAATCTGGTGAATTAAACTTTATACCACAGAGTTTGAATTAATCATAAAAAACACACAAAACGAAACACTAACAATAGTTTAACGTTGTTTCTTCATTGTCTTCTTCGTGAGCTTCTTCGTCTTCTTCTTCTTCTTGTTGTTTTAAGGCGGGTGGCCACCTGCGTTACGGTGCAATACCGCCATCTACCGTGTTGGAGCGAGGACCAGCGTATCCATTGAAGTGGAAAATAATCCTCGTCGATGGGAGGTTGCATATAATATTATTCATTCGTTCATTCATTTTCTAAGCCGGTTAATACTAATTAGGGTCGCGGGGAGGCTGGTGCCCATCTCAGCCGACTCTGGGCGAGGGCGGAGTACACCTTGAACAGCTCGCCAGGCCATCGCAGGGCCAACACTCACACTCGCTCTCACACCTAGGGGCGATTTGGAGCAGCCACTTAACATGAAGTACTGTGCATGTTTTTGGGGTGTGGGAGGAAACCGGAGTACCGGGAGGAAACCCACGCAAGCACGGGGAGAACATGCAGACTTCACACAGAAACTGAACCCTGGCCTTCTTGCTGGGAGGCGGACGTTCTAACCACTACGCCACCGTGCCGCCCACATGTAATATTTTATTTATAGAATATATAATATTATACAAATACAATTAAATAAATACAGTTAAAGTAGATTTACATAAAATAGCCTGCAGACTGATGTGTCTGTATGAAGTTAAACCTCTTCTTCAGGTTTTCCTAATGTCAAAGGTACAAGTACTGTGCCTATATTCACATCCAGGCCTCTGATGGATCACTGGAGGCAGACTACGTTAACAGGAAAGTTTTTAATAGCCTAAATGTACAGGTAAATACACTGCGAGAAACTCCGCACAACGTCAGGTCGAGGAACTTATCTCTGAACTGGAATTAACATTTTGCATCGACTCATATACTGAACAGTCTTAAATTAATGCTCTGCCAAATAAATTATACTATATCACCGAATCTGCCCTCTGTGCTCAGATGATCTGCGATAGAATTATCCAATTTCTAATGTTGAGGCAAAATGGCCAGGCTCTGTACATGTTTCCAGGATCTTTCGAGCATTCTCACTGGCACTTTGCAGAAGGCTAGTGAATATTATTTCAATATCTTGAAAGCTCTTGAAACAGTTGGACTGTAAGACTAAGAAAACCTAAACGTAGACACAGCCAAGTTTCTTTCCCATACGGGTTTTTTAAACTACTGCATATCCTGTACTGTGAGTTTTTAAAGTGACACTTCATTGTATTAAAAGTTAAGTACTGTCTCTCACCTCTGAGTTCCTAAGCTGTTTCAAGTGTCTTTTTGTCTTTAAAGTTCTATTTTAAAAGTAATTTAAAAGCTTTTTATTTTACAAAAACATTCAAAATTAACTTGTTGCAAGAAATGTGACTAAAATACCCAAGAAATAGCATGACTTTATAAATCATGTTTATCCATGACAATTATGTGCTCATTTACATCCAGGTGCAGTTTACCTTAATTTAAAGACTCATTTAATATATTTTGATTAAGAAAACATCGCTTCCTTTATCAAATGTTTGAGATTCATGAATTTTTATTTTGTTACATCACCAGTAATAGGCCAGTTGCTATTATATCTCAGGGGTGGCCATGTGTGTCATACTGTGAAGTTTTCAGAAACTCTTCTTTCTCCTCTATTCTTGGTTCAAATTCTCTTGCAAGATTTCATAGTTTCTGTTCATCTGATGAACTGCCTAACACTAATTTGTAGGGTTTTTAGAAATTTAAAGACAGCAAAATATATGTGAGCAAAAACTAATTAAACAATATAGGTAAAAGACGCAGTCCAGGAGGCCGCAAGTTCTGCTGATAGAAGTTTTATTCTGCTGTGTGGGTTTTTGTTTACAGTTGTGAACATATAAAATCTTAACTATAAGAAGTCACATGAATATAATATTAAATCATTTATAAATGTAGCTTTTAAAATGTATCACTTAGGTGATCGAATTTCATGACACTTGATTTTAATAATGGTCTTAACAACAAGATTCTGTTAAAGAGAAAACTCCCATAGAGCAGCATTAAATCTAATGACCTTATTTTTGAATGCTAAAATAGTCATTAAAATGTTCTTGTCTTTATGAATAAATGTTCCATAGTTTTTCTGTTTGGTAGTAAAGAACACATTGCTACCACCACAAGTTGACAGTAATGCACCTAAAAGCCAATAAAGAATAGAGGAATGCATTACTACATGCCAGTCTAAAAAGTTCTCAGAATTGATGTGCTGGAAGCAGGGAAAATAGTCAAGTGTGAGGATCTGAGTGACTTTCATGAATGGCCTCATGAGAATCAAAACTGGAGAATAAAGCAATGAAAGAAAGAGGACCGGTCCGGTGAATCACATTTTCTTTTACATCATATGGACAGCTGGGTGCATGTGTGTTGCTTTTGTGGGGAAGTTACCAAGAAAACAAACCACCTAAAGCAGTGTAATGTTTTTGAGGTCTTGTGGAGTCCATGCCTTGATGGGTCAGAGCCATTTTGGCAACACAATTAGGACCTACACAGTAATAGACATGTGGTTTTAATGTTGTGGTTGATCAGTTTATATGCATACTATATCTGATAAGACCAAAATGAAACTTTAAATTGATTAGTTGGCATAAAGTACTGCAGAAATGCCACTCTACACATCACCCTAAGTACCTAATCTCAGAATGAAGTATGGTGTTTGCAGCATGTTGCCCCCTGCTGTACTCTTTGTACACCCACGACTGTGTGGCCACTTCCAGCTCCACCAACATCATTAAATTTGCGGACGACACTGTGGTGGTGGGCCTGATCTCTAACAACGACGAGACGGCCTACCTAGAGGAGGTTAATAACCT
>JAQMYF010000023.1:12937290-12966167 GCA_030014195.1 Neosilurus mollespiculum | reverse complement strand
ATACACACACACATATATATATATATATATATACACACACACACACACACACACACACAATGACCGCCACCTTATTTGTTGTCGCTGCTTCCAGGAACTTTTCTTTTGCTCCAGGAGAAATGACTGCAGGCGATCAGGGGGTAAAAGAATGTTGCCCTGTGGTTGTTTTCAGCTGTAACCGGGGGATGTTTTCAACTTTATCTTGGGGGATCCGCGGCTTGCCATAATCATCTAATCTCGCGCTGGTCTGCAGAGTCCCATTGTTCCCTCCATCAAGTTTATCCTCACCCAGTCTTAAAACACTTCCACCACAGCAAGCAGCCCGAACAGTTTCTGCTTTTTTACAGCAGGACCGTTTCAGACACTAACCGAGCCTGTTCAAGATGGCGAACTGATTCGGCGGAAGTGACATTTTTCCACAAGTTAAAAAAAAATAATGCTGCCTCTTCGGGGGTTCCTGCGAACCAGGACGCATGAAATACACCCCAAAACCCTTAAACTGCGGTCCTCGTTCCTCTCACTTGCGTCTTAATCCCTCCCACCGAGGAAGACGCGAGGGATGCGTCTCAAAAAACTGATTTGTCGTTTCCTCGATCCAGGCTTGAACCGGAAGTTCTTCTGGTCCGCCATCTTTGCCAGCCGACCCAATCATAAACAATGAACTTTATGCAACTTGAGGCGTGTACAATTATACACATAAACATGGTGCAATGGGTCACGAGCCATAGACATAAACACAAGACCGGCGCTACTCGGTATATCGCGTGAATTCTGAACCGGCTGAAAGTGGCCGCCATCTTACCGGAGGCTGGTTACACAGGACAGCTTGGATTGCACGAGCTGCAGGACTCAGGCGTTTTGCTTCGTTTTGCGCTTTATTTTGAGTCATATTGTTAAATGTGCTGGTAAAATACCATGATACAAGTAAAATTAAACAAATATTTGGACTTTTGAATTTTTTTCTGGAAAAGAGAATCAATAATAAATAATGTAGTTATTCTGTAGATACATTATTATTATTATTATTATTATTATTATTAGGTAACATGTTGTTCCTTGCACTTTAGAGATACTATTTCGCTTGTTGGAGCAAGTTGAGACACGATATTAAACACCCATCTTACTGCCTGGAGCATTTCAGTTCTTGGTAATATGGCGTCCAACTAAAGGCACGTCATGCGCGGGTCTCGTGCGCTCTTGAGCTTATGTCTATGGTTACGAGCACCTTTGAAGCCGCGCGGTCGCCATGTTGGTGCTCCCCAGTAACTTTCACCCACTACAACGAATTACAATGATTCCATAACAGGTCATCACACAAGCAGAACAAGAACTGAATCTTAGAGAAAGATAAGAACAGACAGATTTAAAGTCAATTAACAAATATGAAATTATAAAACATTAATTATTATATATATATATATATATATATATATATATATTTTTTTTTTTTTTTTTTTTTAATGAAAACATACATGCAGCAAGGAGTTTAAATATTTCCTTCAATATCAAGTTCTTCTATCAGGTCACAAAGTTTTACAGCTTTTGAATTCATCGTTTATTTCAATAACGACACAGCGACTTGTGGAATACAGAGAAGAGTTACTCCTAGTACCTGGACTCTGTAGACCTGCCCTACACATGATCATTACATTCTACCTCAGCTGATTGTTGCACACATGAACACACCCACTGGACATCTTTGTGTGCACACTGTACTGCACCGACACTTTACACACCGTATTATTTACCGTCACTACATTTATATTCTATATTTTTATATTTATATTTCACTTTTGACTAGTGGTGTCCTTCAAATAGTTATTGTTATAGATTTTTTTCCCTCCTTGATATTGATAGTTTTTATTCTTCAGATACAGGACAGTCGTAACAAGCATTTCACTACATGTTGTCCTGTGTATGATTTTGTACGTGACAAATAAATCTGAGTTTTGACGAAAGGTTGGGTTTTACTTATGTATTAAAAGTTTTCCCGGAATAATGAGCATGTTCATTATCATGTACTACATTTTTCATTAATACACCAAATATTATTCATTATCTTATAAAATTATCACGGTTTTCTCTTTATAAGTCAGGCAGATTAACAAATTATTGAAAAAGTAAATAAATAAAACAGTAAACATAAGTGTTAGAGAAATTACAATCATAAAACCAGTGTGACATCGTCCCAATATCTTCATTATAAAAGGAGCCATTATCTTGATCCAGACCAAAGCATTGTCCAAGAAATTCTCCAGAAGGATAAACATCATTAATCATCTTTAATCATTTTTAATCATTTGGTGCAATTGAAAAAGTAAATAATTTAGATCTTAATCTTTTTATTTCATCCTTAGCAAAATTCTGTTTGATGAGAAAGGGAATAATTCTTGAGTGAAAGCTTTTTGAATTATGACACTGGGTAATTTTGAATTAGTAAGCATCACAAAAATGAACAAGATTTACACAAAGGTTAGGAATCATCTAAATTACAGATTAAGGAAGTCCATTAACAAACCTGTCATGTTGTTTCAGGTCATTCAAACCAAACGGAGCAAAACGTACTGTACAGTATAATGCTGCCACTGTCATCCAATTAGTGTATCACAGACCATATTCCTTGGTCTAGCCATGTCTTAAAGAATAAAAATTAGTTTTTAGACATCACAGTTCCAAAATGTTGTGTTATGGGGACTAAAGTTTTGCTTGTATATCATTTTTTCCAATAAAGTAAAACTTGTTCATGAAATCAGGATATTTCAATAGGGAGCTTCTTTAGGTCATAATCACATCTAGGAAGAAAACTGATACCACTGAAGTTATTAAAAACGGGGTATTTGAAACCAAAGCCTTCCTCCGTGTTTCAAGAAGGATCATAACCAATTAATTTAATATTTCCTTTAATACATTTAGTATTAATAACTTTAACTATGTTTGGAAGAGGAAAACACATTATGTGAAAAAAGAATCTATGGTTTAAGATTATGAAGAACATGGCTATAAAGTTAGCTTGGTTTACGTGTTTAATTGCTTTTTTCAGAATATAATGAGTATGCTGGTAAATGAATCATGAAATACGTTCCATTTTGGTGAGAACATTTATAGGTTTAAAAAGGTTTACATTTATCTGAAGTATTTCAAATGTTAAGATTATCTGTTGTGATCTGTTGTGATAGAGTAATATATGTGCCTAGGTATTTTACGGTTGATTTGACAGGAATATTATGAATTTCTGTTAAAGTAGAATTGTGGATTGGTAACAACTCACTTTTTTAAGGTTTAGTCTTATACCAGATGCCCTGGGAAAGAAATTGATTTTTTAAAGGATTTTCAGAATTGTGTCACGATTTTTCATAAATATACTTGTGACATCAGACAGTATTTAGTTCCTTAATGATTTCTGTTATTTATTAATTTTTTAAATAACCTGTTTGATATTGAAACTTGTCATACCTCATATTTGAAAAATTCCCTTTTATCTCTACATGTTGCAAAATATGATTAATTACTATATAATATCCTTGATTGTTGTATATCTTGGCAGAATTCTGAATTGAATTTTCAGTAGCCTTTTTCATTTTTACAGTTTACATTTTAACAATAAAATAAATTTTATTTTTTGACGCATCTCGTAAACCCCTAGTATTAAGGGAGACAAACGACTGAAAAATTGCAGGAAGTCTTACTGAAAAATTTAATTTAGAGATAAATAAAAAGACAGGTAAACATTTGAAGACATAGGTTTGCAAGTTTATCTCAAAGTCTATTACAAAGCCCCTATTGAACCCTAAATGTAATAGTAAACATTTGTAGTTCACATCAAACATTTAACAAAATCTTTTGTTGTAAAATATATCAACAACAACCCTGTATGTAGCTAAGTTTGACTACTAAATGCTTGTGTAAATAATAAAAGGAGATGTTTATTCTAGGAAAATTCTACTTTTGAAAAAAGGGAAGACGCAAAACAGTTTGGTGTACATTTGATTTGCAGTAGATTCCCCCCTTACCATGAAGATCATTCTTAAGTATAAAGCTTTGGGTTACACTACAGAGATGTTTCTAATAAAGTGTACAAGCTCCAAACATTTGAACTGTGAACATCAACTTATAACCACTAAAGCAAGTCTCTCAAACAGTTGAGAGTAAGTGACATTATCATGTTATTTTCATATTATTATATACCCTGTTACCATAGATGTAATCCACAGGTTGTCTGTACTACACTTTCTTTTCTGCTGCTCTGGCTTGCTCCATCTTTGGCCATGCAGCAGAGCGAGCGAGCCTCTCGATCAGTTTTCTGGAAGTTTAGTTTGAACTTGGCCCCAATGTCTTGGAAACCTTTGAGTTCTTGGACTGCTTTCAGAAGGCATTGTGACAGAGTCTCATGGTGAATTGTATTATGACACCTGACATGTTTGAACAAAGTTTCTTTCTGGGATTAATTTATGTTTAGTGGCAGCTCACACACTTTTACAAATTGTATACTTTGCTATTTTAGTACTGTTCAGCTATTAGTGAAGAGTTTTTCATCTAATTTTTGGGACAATTGGGCAAGAGAATAAAACACTAATGCTTGCCTGGTCTGCTATCTTGCTGCCTCTTTATGCCCTTAAAACTGTCGAACTATGCCTAATCTGTAGACCATAAAAAAAGAAAAGGATGTAGCCTACCCATTGCTTTGTGCATGGCTTCAGAATTTCCATTTGGAACCTCGGAAGGAGCCAGAAGTGACATGTTTTGATGAGACTCTGGAGCAGGCTGGGAGTAAGGGAGGAGCAACAGGTGCATTTTCCTGAGAACCCAACAACACTATACCTACCAATGTTTACTGAAGCAAAGTAAGTGCTGTTGTTGCTAACCTGCTAAAACAGTTAGTATCCATACTCCAAGGTTAGCCTTCTTGCAAAGTGTAAAATTAAGCTTCGTAGCTAAATACATACATGTCCACATTTCATAAATATTACTTACTTGTGAAGCAACTTTGTGCTTATGTTTTTATGTAATTGCAGCTGCATTCTTAGTGTAAGAATGGGTGTAAGCTAACAAGCTAACTACTCAAAATTAAGGGTAAAACATTGGATGTGAATGTTGGTAAGATATAGGTAACTGTTGGTTAGTGAAGTTTAGCAGGTGAAAATCTGATCATATAGCAGCTAGGCTACCATTACACCTGAAAACATTATTCAGTAATGTCTATTTTCCATTAACCTGCCTGTAAAGTGAATGAAAGTTGAAGGTGTGGTTCAGCTCTATGTGACTGAGTTAATATTATTATTATTATTATAATAATTATTATTATGGTCTTTTCAGGTCCTCTTCATTTCATTGTTCATGACGACTGTCAGAACATCCATATAATTGATTTCTTTATTTCTTTCAGAAGCCCTGCGATGGCCTGGTGAGCTGTCCAGGGTGTACTCTGCCCTCGCCCAGAGTCAGCTGAGATGGGCACCAGCCTCCCCGCGACTCTAATTAGGATTAAGTGACTCAGAAAATGAATGAATGAATGATTTCTTTCAGAATAAAAAAATCTGGCTTAGGCCTGACAAAAAAAAAATTTCCCAGTTTCACAAAAGTGGTCGAGCCCGAAATCTGGCACCGCATTTAATAAACAAACAAACAAACAAACAAACAAAACACGCTCAAAACTCGGAAAATGCCTCAGACAACATAAAAACACAAAACACAAGTCAATGTTAGATGCTGTGATTGTGATTCTGGAAGTTGAAATAGTTATGGTGGCAGCCGTGTCCTAATAGTTAGAGAAGTGGCTTTGGGACCAAAAGGTTGCTGGTTCCATTCCTGAACCAGCAGGGAAAATGTGTGGCGGTGGGGGAGTGAGCTGCACCTTCATGGCTGAAGTGCCCTTGAGGCAAGCCACCTAACCCCAACTTCTCTCTGGGTGCTGCAGTATGTGGCAGCCCACTGCTCTGAGTGTGTGTGCTCACTTTGGATGGGTTAAATGCAGTCAAAGGTTCCCTTGTGGAATTAATACAGTACAAAATCATGTTTTCTAAAGATTTTTGGAACTATAGACCTCTTATCCAGAGCGACTTACAATTATCATTTTTTTTTAAATGCAACTGAGCAATTGAGGGTTAAGGGCCTTGCTCAAGGGCCCAACAGTGGTGATAGTGGGGATTGAACCACTGACCTTCGGATCAGTAGCCTATCGCCTTAACCACTAAAATGATTTTCTTTTTCTTCTTTCTCTGTAAATTAAATCCATTCCACACCCCAAATTGCTGGGCTTTTATAAACACACTGGCCTACAGGGGATCCTACAGTGAAAAAAAGGAAAACACGTTTTGTAAGTCCCAAGCAACACATCACATTCAAAGTCGCTATATCCACACCAATTCTTGCGTTCCCTTATCAAGCTGGATCATGTGTCATATGCCGTGACCATTTCAGCCTGGTTTTTAATTTTTTTTTGGAAAATTAGTGAAACTTCTTCAAACTCCTAATAAAGTTTTGGTTGTATCTCTGTGAACCTTTGGATATAGTATCTTCAAAATCAAAATATTTTTTCTACATTCACAAATTATTAATGAACAAATTTTTATAGATAGTATACAAGATAAAAAGTTTTACTTATCTGGGGCATAGTAAATGCTATCAACAGGAAACTTGTGATGATAGTTTGTGATACTCTGGATCAAATTTTGTGGTCATTGGCCACTGAGGGCATTACAAATATGACAAGACTATCTCAAATAGTTTCATCCAATTTGTACAAGAATTTGTTGGTACAATCTAGGGCCTCTCCTGTGGCCACCCCTACAATGATGTGATTGCTTAAAGTGGTCATGGACTATTATGCAATCAAATACAACGTTTAGAATTCACCAGGTAGATTCAAGTGAACAAAGTCAAATTTACAGTGTAGATAGACAATCCTTCATAGACCTCACATACCAGAAATGGCACATGTGAAGCTATAATCAAGGTAAAATTAGTTTTGGTCCATAACTTCCAAGAGTTTAAAAAAAAAACACCATGTTCCCGGTATTTAGCTGATTCACTTGATATAGACCCCGACAAGTTCTGCCTCTTTTACACTCCTCCTAGATCCAAAATTGAGAGCGAGCTAACAAAAATAATTTTTCTGTCCATAAATGCACTATTATTACCAAACGGTTCTTGTAGTTGGCATACAAAATACAAATTCTTGCACATCTTGACATAGTAAATGCTGTCAACATGACACTTAAGGATCTTTTTTGTCATTATATTTTGGACCAACTTTGATTTGAACTTTGAATGCCGGAATGGATAAATGACTTCTAAATGTAATGGCACACCAGGCTCAATGGTTCAAGAAGCACGAGAAACACCTGAACTGACCACCACAGAGTCCTGACTGACTCTAACAGAGTCTGAATTGAGTTCAACATTTATTTTATGTCCACAAAGATATTTTTTGTTTAAATTGAGAATAAAATGTTTAACATAAAAGTTTATGCACAAGTACAAAATGATATAACATAATTTGTTTCCTATTGTGTAATTGTTTTGAAAACAAGTGTTATTAAAAAAGAAAGCAAGATCATATTCAGATCATATCAAATAAAATGTACTGACATTACCACAATAACATTCTATTGTCATATTGCCAGCTCTACACAGCTTACCCACTGTAAGCAAGAACACACAGATATCTATAACTGTAGTAAATAGAATATCAACAAAAGTGATGGTTCATGCATGAGACACTGAAAGTTCCTGAGAATTCATTCGAATGGCCTCTGAATAAGAATGTGTATAAGAATCCACATTGAAGTTAACATATTTTATTTCTTTTATTTCCATTCATGCATATCTGAGGGCAGGGGGTTGTAATAACAATCCTAATGACACTTTACATGGAGTTATGTCACAGCACTAAACTGATACAAAGAGCAGCGGTGCCATTTTTTTTTTTTTTTGGACAGCAAAAGTAACAAACCGTGCAATAAAAAGGGAAAAAAAATACAAGAAATGATGGACAAAATCAACAGAAAACAAAGAATAAAATACATAAACATTAACACAATGTTCAACCATAGTACAAGTAAAAGGTAGTGTCACACAAAAAGGCAACGCACATATATACAATATAGATATATACATATTGTATCACCCTTGGTTTGGACAATAACAAAATACTCTGTATACTTCTCACTTCTCTTTTGCAGGTGAACTCAAGCCCTTGCCTTGAAACCCCCACCCTCTACCTCCCACCCCCAAGGGAAAAAAACAACAACAATTGAAAAGACATATTTACAACAAGCACAACACCACACCAACAATTATTAAAATAGGCATCCAATACCATGTGTTGTTGGCAGTTTTCTTCCTTAAGTGTAACTAGACTTCTCATTCAGTCCCCGTTATATTAATCTCTCTGGCAGGTGCATTTTCACTTGTTTACTAAAATGAGAATTTTTCTTTACATAACTTTTACACAATATTCGTACAAAGGGAGCAACTATTGTTAAGTACTACTAGATTTGCTGTATTCATATGCTCTTCAAGATCAGTTCTCAGACTTTATTTTTACTTCAACTATGAAGAACACCCATAACTTGCCTTTAATATGATTGAAACCTTTGCAACACATAAGCAAGTCTATGATTTTCATATACAGGGTCACAGTACCTACAGCGAATTCCAAACAGTGTGTTTTTGGGCAGCATATCAGGACAAATGCTAAAATGTGGTGCTAAATGAAAACGTTTTGAGAGCAAAGGTCTACACCAGTGACCACTCACAGCATATTCGAACATGTACAATGGCTGCATTTGTGCTTCCAGAATCCATTTATCGTATTTTCACACACAAATGAAAAGTAAGCAGTTAAAAGAAAAGCTTCAAAGATTGGATGATGTGGGATAACAATTAGGTACAAAACTAAAAAATAGAAAAAGGCAAGGTGAGCTGAGCCAAGACAACAGACAGTGGATGCTGGAAAAACAAACAAACAAACAAACAAACAAACAAAAAAAAAACCCCAACCAAAAATTCTGAAAAACAATCTACAGAAACAACAATGTTTTGGATGCATGGTTCTGGGTGATCTGTATTATCTGAGATTTAGTTGTATGTAATAGACGGTTCCCGAGTGGTGCATCACTATAAGATTTTGCGAGTTTGAGTCCTTGGTGATACATACAGCCATCTGTGGATGAAAGCCCACGAGAAGTCATTTGTTGATTGATGGCATATGTTCTCTTCCCTGTCACTTATGTGATTACTGGCCAATCACGGGCATCTGTGAGCTTATGAAATCAAGGGGCAGACAGCACTTTCCCCTATTAGTTATGCAGCTACTGAGTATGCACAAGTGCAGTAGTTTGAAAAAAATGCGGTCCGTCATATCCCTTTCCTACGCCCTCCCTGGTTGGGGTGATTGTGTGATGTCAGTTGATTTGACGTGATTTGAGTTTGACTGAGTGGGAATTGACCCCCCACAATAATGTGACAATAAGTAGAACTAGAGCCAAAGTGACTTGCCAGTCAACTTGAACACCCTCATGTGCAAAGACAATCCCTGTATCCTAAAACACTTACTCATTCACTACCCCCTAATCACTACAAAAGGAATTAAATGCAGCGAACTATATAGTGAGCTCAATGGAGTCAAAACGTTTGCGGACAGCCCAGTGACTCAGTGCCATTGTGAGCAGGTGCTTTGCTGCTGCCTTTTATAAAATTAAATTTGAGGATTTGGCTCAATTTATTTAAAATATTTTATTAAGACAGCTTATATTTTTCCTCCGGTTGGCTTTTTTTAATTATTAATTTTATTATAATTTTTTTATTAGTTTCCTAACTATTTTTAAGTGTATCTTTTTATAATATGGCATTATTATTTTTTTTAAGCTTAAGTTAACACAAAATACAGGCTAATATTTCCCTGTTGCTTTCTTTTTTCAACAGTCAAAACATAATGCATGATGGAATATACTGTCTGGTTAGTTTACAGCATTTAGCAGGTTCCCCTATACAAAGTGTAGTTACCATCACTTGGACACTACATTTCATGATGAACTATGGCACACATCAAGAGTACTACATAGTTCTCACTATACAATCTGACAACACTGCAAAATGTCAAACTCAATATATAGTGAACGATCTTGGACACAGGGATCAAGCTTGCTGAGAAGAAACAAGCTGACGACAGCAACTAGCACCGATTTCTACTGAATTATTTATTATATTCTTTGAAAGTGTTATTGCATTGGAAGTTAAACAAACTTACTTGCGTCTTTTCACAGCTTCAACAAAATTCTGATGGTGTGATGTTTGTAATTTTTTGACGATACCACCACTGCAAAATCATGAATACATTCTTCCCTACCTGAATGGACAAATGTATAAGAACTCTTGTGCATGGGGTCTCTGCCACTACTTGCTATGTACAGAAATACATAGCTTAATACAATGACCAAAAATATCACTTTACTGATTTAAGATGAAGCCACAAACCAAACTCAATCTGTCTTTTGAAAATACGGAGACATTGTGAAAGTACGTGACATTTTTTTTGAGTTCCTGCTAAAGTCACAAATTGGAAGTGGACATAGTAAAAAGAGCATTTCAGTGAAACGAAGGAAGACCCCATCTGTGGTGGGCAGTCTTAATAAACTAGCCTCTTTATCGATGTACCATCACTTGTTTGACAAATTTCTGAATTTCTTGTTTCCATTTGTTATTGACTGCTTCACTGTTTTAATGTTTCACTCAAAATGATATAATAATATATATTATTGTTATGAATATTATAGCATAATTTCATGCTATGTTAATAATTATTCAGTGGATGACCTGATTAAATGGAATAATAATTGCATAAATTAATTAAATGGACTTCATTATCTAATTCTGATGGAAGTCTTAAAAGAAGACCAGTGCTGAATCCCAATTTGAGTACCACTTCCTTTGAGGGCCGCATTTGATGACTGAATGCATCACAGTGGCATGACAAGACACCTTCAAATGTGGGCAAGCAATGCAGATTTCTTTGCTGAGCAGATGTTGCAACAGAATTGGGATTCATCCCATGGGCTGTGAATATATGGTCTCTACTGACTCACTAATACCTCTTAAAACATCACAGCTCACAGTAGACTTGGGCATCATGAAGATAGCTTTGCTTGATGCATTAGATTTGATTACACACACGCACGGCAGAGTCTCAGGCAGATGCAAAGAACTGTTGCAGGGGAAAAAAATCTCTTTAAAAATAATGAATTAAATGATTCTATATCTAAAAATACAATAAAAATAACAGAGTGATAAAGGAAACAGTCAGTATTTTCTCAGTCTCAAGTGCAATCTGTGAAGTTTTATAAGGACAAGAGCTGCAAGTTTTACTGTGCATCTTGAAGAACCAGCCATAATTCTTCTAGAGGTCTTAACTCTTGTATTTACTGTTTGTTTTCGCAGCAAAACCCAGCAACCTTCTAGTTTTAAAAAAATAAATCTGAAAAGTCTATTAATAATGTTAAAAAGGCAATATTGTGATACCACACACATACACAGATCAGCCATAACATTAACACCATATGACTAGGCAGCCCTACAATACACTGTTTTGACATCTTTCTTTCATAACCAGCAATTAATGTTTCAGCAGTTTGAGCTAGACTAGCTCTTCTGTGGGATCCGACCAGATGTACTAGACTTTCACACATGCTTCAGTGAGCCTTGGGTATCCGTGACACTTTTCTCAGTTCACTGGTTGTCCTTCCTTGGAGTACCTTTTGTAGGTACTTACCAGGAACACCCCACAAAGTCTGCCGTTTTGGAGATGAATAGACCCAGTCGTTTAGTTCAGATCCTCACGCGTGCTCATTTTTCCTGCTTCCAACACAACAACTTTAGGAACTGAATGTCCACTTTCTGCCCAATATGTCCCACTCCCAATTTTTTGTAAAAAGAAAACTCTACACCACATTCTTGACATGTTCTTAAACCTGTTTGCAGCTGTGTTCTTAGATTGGTGAACACATTGTCTTAGTAAATTGAACGCATTTGCCAGTTGCTCTAATTAGCATAGGTATGATTAGCACACACACACTATATGTATGTATATATACACATTTGGGTGTATTTTACATTTTATATTTACACAACATGGCAACAACCTTGAAAATGCAAAAAATTTGTTATTGTTAAGAAAACAAGCAACAGAAAATAATCTTAAGGGTGCATAACTATTAACTACTCAGTACTTTGTAGAGCCACCTTTTACAGTAATTACAGCTACAAGTCTCTTAGGGTATATATGTATAAGCTTGCCACATCTAGCCACTGGGATTTTGCCCATTCTTTAATGCAAAACTGCTCCAGTTCTTTCAAGCATTTTGCTTTCTCAATATTTTCCCCCTGTATTTAGCACCATTCATTCCCTCAATTCTGACCAGTTTCCCAGTGTGTGCTGCTGGAAAACATCCTCACAGCATGAACCACACCTTCTAAAAGTAAGTTTCCATCTTATCTGACCAGAGGACCCTCTTCCATATGTTTGGGGAGTCTCCCACATGCGTTTTGGTCAACTCTTAATGTGCTTCCTTATTTTTTCTGTAAGCAATATTTTTTTCTGGCCACTCTTCCACAAAATACAGCTCTGTGGAGTGTGGACAGATACAGCACATCAGTTGTGGAACTTTCCAGCCCCTTCAGAGTTACCTTTGGTCTCTCTGATAAATGCACGCCTTGCCTTGTCTGGAAAAAAATCTATAAGAAGTCCCGTTTGCAGTTTGCCACAAGTCATGTGGGGACACCGAAAACGTGGAAGAAGGTGCAAGTGGCTTCTTAGCAAAGGGGGTGAATTTCAATTTTTATTTATTTGATTTTTTTTTACTTTACCAATTTGGACTAATTTGTACTGGTCAATTACATAAAATCCAAGAAGAAAATTCAATTTAGATTATATGTTGTAAGACAAAAAATTGGAAAAATGCTAAAGGGTGAATATTTTTTGCATAGCCACTCATTACCTTATATAAAATTGGAATAAAACATATTTATTCACCATGTAAAAAGAGTTAAATAGAAAAGTTTTGAGTAAATAAAGAAGAGTTTGCTTCTAGCTTTACATGCTGAGGGATATACTGAGCATCAGGTTCGATCTTAAAAAGGTTAAGTTGCAGAACTGGGGACAACAAAGTTAGAGCCTGGAAGAGAAAACGACTCCCCACTGACCAGCATGATCATCAAATCCTTTGAATGTCACTCATCAACCATAGAATGACATCAGGTGACCTACAAAAAGAATGGTAAGTGGCAGGAGGGGTTAAAGTGCACTGCAAACATGGTTTGAGATGGGTGGGATTGAAGTCATGCAAAGTTAGAAAAAAAAATAGCCCTTCATCAGTGAGAAAAAAAGAAGAGCCTGATTGAAGTTAGTTAAAGACCATTAGAATTTGAACATAGAGGATCGGAATAAGGTAATCTTTTCTGAAAAGCCTAATTTTCAGCCTAGCTTTTTTTTAAGTCATCCAATGATTAGACAGAGCCCAGAGTCGGCTGAGATGGGGGCCAGCCTACCCGCGACCCTAACCAGGATTTAACAGTTCAGAAAATGAATGAATGAATGAATGATTAGACAGAAACCTGGTGGTCTACAAGCATGGTATCTCGCATATATTGTGAAATTTGTTAGATCATGCGAGATGATCTGTTTGTGAAGGGTGCATGAATTGAGCCATGTATAAGGTTATCTTATAATAAAACTTACTTTCTCTAGATCTGGAAATGTTCCCTAAATCTAAAGATTGTGTTTTTTGTCATAGCTACACATCCATATGCACACAATCACACATACACACACAAACACCAAACATAATGACCACATCTTTGTGGTCTTGTTACAGTGACATCTGTTACAGGGTACGATGTATTAGGCAGAAATTGAACAGTTAGGTCTCAAAGTGTATGTGTTAGAAGCAGAATGCATCGATATAAATAAATTTATATTTATTCTGGGTGGCAAACATGTCAACCTTACAGCAAAAAAAGTCCTGGGTTTGAGTCATAGGCTCAGTTAGTGTATTTCTATGTGGAGTTTGCATGTTCTCTGTAAGCTTTAGTGGGTTTCCTCTAGGTATTCCAGTTTCATCCCACAGTCCAAAGACATGCTCATTAGGCTAACTGGCTGTTCCAAATTGCCTCTAGGTATGAATGTGAATGACTGTGTGTGTTATGCCTGTGATTGGCTGGCGAGTTGTTCAGCATGTATCCTGCCTTCATCCAGAGTCAGCCGAGATATGATCCAGCCTAGTCCAGCAGGATTAAATAGCTGATTAAATAAATGGCATTTATTCAAAGCTTTATAAACAAACTACTGTCCTGATGCCCAGATACGCACGCTTTCCCTGTGTATACATACGTGTCCTAGCACCAAACCAGTTACGAGTCAATTTTTCAAAAATAGGATCTTATCTGAAAGATCATAAAATAAAATTTCAAATAATACATATCTTTTTTGAAGGGACGAAACTTGACCGACATATGGACAAATAAATTTTGACTGCAAAGGCCATGAGAAGAAGAATGTTTTTTAGAAAAATGCATTTAAAGTTTTCAAATTAAACTCCTAAGCAGCATACATTTCCATAAAATTTATTATCATGAAATTTAAAACAAATATTTAACCCCTTAAAATGTTTCCTTAACATAGGACGTAGTTTACATTTCATAACATTACTGATATCAGTGTTGATACCAAAAATGGAGAGTGAGGTGGGTGGGGAGTAATTGCCAAACCTCACGCAATGTATACTGACAATTGTGGCATGTTCTGATATTTTTAGGGCAAACGGTCATGCATTTCCTCCTTAAATGCAGGTGTTCATTCATATATGGTAGGAATATAAACATATAAAAAAAGATAACTAATTGTAAAGTCTCAACATTTTTCTAGTGTTTTATGTTACAATCTAAAAATCAGATACTTTGACTAATGCATCAATATGTTATATCTAAAAAATACGGTCCTGTGACTTCGAACTGGTTTGGTGCTGGAGGGTCTGATCTCACACACCCACAAACACGTACACATATATACATACAAACATAAAAACAGTTTTCTTAAGTCACTTTATCATCTCAACCCAATGCAAGTGGCTTAAAAGGAACAATCTGCTGTAGATTCTGTAATACTGAAAAACAAAACAGGATAAAATATTAACGAATAATGTGTAGCCATAAAATAGGAACATTATTGGAAAAAACCAACAAAAACAAAACAAGTTAGCTTAAGCGGGGTCAATTTCAGAGACCAGTGGTGTTGAGGCTGATGTACACTTCCACTGACACGGCTTCGTGCAACACAAACATAGATGTGCACAAGGGTGTCTTCAAATACTCGGTTTTGCAGATGCATCAGTGCTCAATCGAAATGCATGTGCACTACCACTACTGGATCTGTGTATTACTGCATACTCAGTTTCACACGTCTGCACAGAAAAAAGTATACTTTAGCCTATAGAGCCTGCAGAGTAACGCTCAAATTTTCAGGTGACACACCAGCCCCACTGATCAAGTCCATCAATATCTGTTTTGTGTCTTCGACAAACAACTGATTTCAGGGAACCTCAGTACATGCTGATTTAAACAAAACGCTTTGTGCACTCATGTTTATACAGAAAACCCAAAAGTGCCTTCAGATCCATTTCACGCTACTTTAAATTTCTTGTGACCTTTGCCCATCAACTTTGTAGAAATTACTGTGATCATAACCTATAGCCTGCTACTGCACAAGGTCTTAAAATAGTTTGGTAAAAAGTGTTGTCCTTGGGCAGTTTTGCTTTTATTCCTGCAACTTACCTATGGAATGAGAGAATATTCATCAGTGACATTTTGTCAAGGTCATGAATGGCTTCCTTATATATGGCAGTCGTGTATGGAAATCAAGGTGCTGCGGTGTCCTCTCTCCTTATCAAATATGTGTGCCATTATTGTCTGAGCAAAATTTTCCAGGATAATACTTAAATCTGGAGTACGTCTTGAACAAGAGCAGCCAGAGCTGCACAGTCTCAACAGGAAATGGCAAAATTCCAACTGTACATGCAAATATATATGTGATGGTGAAACAGAAATGAACAGAAGATTAATAAAGAAATGAGGTCTGAATCAATGTCAGTTCCAGATGCACCATATCACACTGTTAAAAATATCAGTGACAGGGGTATGATACATTACAGACAGCAAAGATACACAAGTACAAATACTGAAGGTAATGGAGTTAACTTTACATATATCTTATGAGCCACAATGATCTTTATAAAGGCAACGAATAATCATTTGCTAGCACAGATATCTGGTTTGGATGCTTGGAGATGTTTGTACAGTAAAGGCTCAGGTGTTACGTGGAGCACCAGAGTTCATAGAGATTGATAAAACCTGCGGCGCTATGCAGAAGGGGTTAACTGAGAACTTTTACTGTCTGAAAAGTGGTATCACACAAAATAATTAATAAAATCCCACAGAAGTTTAAGGGTAGGGAAGAGATTGGCCTGACAGCTGACTTGCAGAAAGAGTTAGGAGACTGAATAGTTTCTGTCACCACAGAGAAAGGGATGGAAAAGGGGGATTTACATTTAACATGAAAATGAGCTTTGTCCTTTGGACAAGTACAAAATCAATCACTCAAGTATTTCCTAGTAAAAGTGATTGTCTTCAGAGTAACTTTTTGTTTGTTTTTGTTTTCATTTCCTAAAAACACCATGACAACAAGAGTCTCTTTCCATTCATATTAATGACACCTGCACTTTCTGAAGCTCCCTGTTCCAAACTGCTTGGGGCATGCAGATATCTTGGGACTAGCCCTATCTTTCTCTTTCTCTCTCTCTTTCTCGCACGCGCGCACACACACACTCACACACACACACACACACACACTTTTCTTCTTCCAAGCGACTCTATATTTTTTCTGCACCACCTTTCTCATATAGGGATGGGTCTAGACAATGGAGTCCCAGTCAAAGTCATCCTGGATGTCATCAGCAGGCAAGCGCCGCATCGGGAAGTTTCCAGTAGGCATCATGTGCTGTTGGTTCATCTGTGCATGGTGTCCTAGAGAATATGTATATCCTGATAAGCCAACATGCAACTTAGATCAGCTCTCTTATGCATTATGTAGGTTTATACCAGCAAATATTGTATCTAAGTATTATTAATTGTACTAAGGATTGAATTAAAAATAAATAATTGGAGAGGCAATAAAGATCAACTAACCTGTCATTGTGTTGCCTGTGCTGTTCATGGGGGGCAAGTGGGGATACCCTGGAGGACCCATCATAGAGGTCATGCTCGGTCTTGAATCCATGTACATATTCCCTTAAAAATAGTAATGGACACCCATTGCTTGCTTGTAAATAATTCAGAGCAGCAACTGCTTTTGTAAGAATCTTTTTTTCAAATCAGTGATTGAATTATTAAAGAAAAAAAAAGTTAAATTACATCACCATGCAAAACAACATTGATGACTTTTCTCAGATAATAAATGTTCTCTGTGACAATCTATGTGTTCAAGTCACACTTTTTTGCAACTAGGTGTCAACTACATTTCAAGCCATGATTTGATCGAAATTACCAACAAACAGTCCAACTCTAAATTCAAATGGCTTGCCATGTCTGTGTGAGGTGAATTTCTTTCATGTTCTGAATTTGTTTCATTATTTGCCAGTTTGTTCTGTCCAGCCCTCTGCAATCTGTACATCCTGAATTTTACGAATATTTGGAATTTTGTTGCAATTTGTTCATGTTTATTTCTTCAATTCGTTATAGTGTGAAGGAGCCTTAATCTGTGAAAGTGTTCACTCTTCATGTCCCTCTTAAAACAGCATGCCCATTTTTTTCCCATTTGCTTTAAATTCATCAGCTTTTTTTTTTTTTTAACACTTTCACATTCTTTATTTGTGTCATGCTGTTTGTTAATGAGAGAGAAAGCTCATCTCACTTTTAAAGTCCATTAAGGTTAGTTGTTGGACCCAGAAAGACTGAATACAAGCTGGTGAAGACTTTCTGGCAGCTTGCAAAGGTGACATCTGGTATACTTCTGTTTACTGGAAAACACTTTTAACTATTAAAAGATGCATAAAGGCATTAGCACTAATTGTGAAATCATAATTAAAGAAATAATTGGCTTTTTTTTTTTGAGGAGAAGAACTGGGATGCATGCCTCTGTTTATTGACTTTTAAGGAAAGTAGCATACAGGAGATAACCGAGCCAATGAATACCTGTACTGATGTGCTGGCTGGGCTTGGAGGGATGCATGGAACCATGGCACACGGGTGGCTGCACTGCCCCTTGTGGCTGAATGACTCCTGTGCGGGCAAAGAACTGGTTGATGGAGGAACAGAGGTCCACAATCTGAGTCGGCTCCAGAGACCAGTTATTCAACTCAGCCTGCCTCATGCTCTCTCTCAAACCTATAGAGCCAACACAACAGCAAAACATCAACCCATGATTTATTAATAACCAGTTTAATTCATCTCTGTAGTACAGCAACCACAAAACCTATTTAATTTTATTTTCATTTACCATGAAAATAATTTGCAGTGTCATTTGTATAAAGACAAGTCAAATCTCTGAGGATGTTGAAGGGACAGGTTATCCTTAGAAAATATATAGTGCCTTGCAAAAGTATTCACCCCTTGTTATTTGTCCTATTTTATTGCCTTCAACTTGTAATCTGAAAACATTTTTTCTTAGAATTTACACAGTGGACCTACACAAAATAGTCCAAAATTATTAAATTAAAAAACCAAACAAACAACAAAAAACAACAAAAAAACATGCATGCATATGTATTCACTTGAAGTGACTACATATGCACTATGAAGCCCCTAAACAAGATCTGGTTGTTTCAGTTATCTTGAGAAGTAACAGAATAAGTAAATGGTCTACCTGTATGCAATCCTGTTTGAAAGGCTCCAACTTACTAGTGTGTAGTCCACACTACTAATCAAAAGGCACCACCAAAGCTAGTGACACCATGAAGACCAAGAAGCTCTCCAAACAGGTCAGGGACAAAGTATTTGTGAAGTACAAATCATTATTAAATCATGGGTCATCAAAAAATAAAAAAATAAATAAAATCAGAAACCTTGAATATCCCATGGAGTACCATTACATCGGTCATCACTAAATGGAAAGAAGGTTGCACCATAACAATCCTGCCTAGGGAGGGCTGCTCATGAAAACTCACAAATCAGGCTAGGAGGGCAGTCAGCAAGGTAAAAAGAGACAAAAGGTAATGAAGCTGGGGAGCTCTACAGTGGAGGCTGATGCGTCTGTTCACACTCCACAGTGCTGGGCTTTTTTTTTAAGCCACTGCTGACAGAAAATATGAGAAGGCACATTTAGAATTCACCAAAGGGCATGTGGGAGACTCCCTTAACTTATGGAGGAAGGTACTCTGGACAAATGAAACCAAAACTGAAAGTTTTTGGCCATTACGGAAAATGCTCTGTCTGGCACAAACCCAACATCTCATCATTTTAAGAACACCATCCCCACTGTGAAACATGGTGGAGGCCGTATCATGCTGTGGGAATGTTTCATATTGGCAGAGACTAGGAAACTGGTCAGAATGCAGGGAATACAGCAGAGTCATCAGAATACTTCTGAAGATGGCAGGTCTCTGTGCAGTAGCTGAAGTCCGTTGTGCAGAGGGTGAAGAGGAAAGGAGAGAAGACGGTCCCTTGTGGTGCTCCAGTGTGGCTGACCACCATGTCCGATACACAGTCCTGCAGGCGCACATACAGTGGTAGACACCCACCTGCATCGCTGTCAGCTTCTCACCCAGGAGGGTCAGCCTGATGTTACTGAATGCACTGGAAAAATAAAAAAACAAGACCCACACAGTGCTCGCTGGCTGGTCCAGGTGGGTGTAGACACGGTTAAGCAGGTAGATGATGGCGTCCTCGACTTCGAGACAAGACAGGACTGGTGTCAGGTCTATCACAGGAGGCAGAGGAGCAGGCTTTAGGGTTTTAGGCTTGCTCCTGATGAGTTAGAAGAAGGCTGAGCAGTAGCTGCAGTGTTGAATCTGTTAAAAAACTCGTTCTTCACCTCCTCTCTGTTGCCAGCCCTAAATGCCCTCTTCTTGTCGTTAAGGAGGGCTTTGATGTCTTTAGTCACCCACACTTGTTATTTGGGTAACAACAGACTGCCTGAGCAGGAACAATGGCGTTGCAGAGAGTGATGTAGTGTGAAATACATTCAGTAAGCCCATCAACCCCATGAATGATATATGGTGCTAAATATAGGCAAAATCCCAAAGAAGAGAAATTCTTGAAGAAGCTGGAACAGTTTTGGTTTGCAGAATGGGCAAAAATCCAAGTGGGTAGATGTGCCAAACTCAGAGATACAGCATGAGCGACTTGCAGCTGTAATTGCTCCAAAAAAATAGAAATCGAATTGGCTGTAGTATATCTGACTCCACTATGACAATTGGTACCATGGTGAGCTGTGGTTATGCAAAAAAAAATGCACATTTAAAAATAAAGCTTACAGTGTAAATCACGTTGTAAGCTTTATTTTTTAAATGTTTAAATTAAATTAATTAATTACTTTTAAGCTTGTGAAAGTAGAAGGACTTTGCACTTAGTGAAAATGACTGAAATCCCCAGGCAGTTAATTCTGTACAACATTTTTACTGTAAACCTTAAATAATATCTCAAAGTCTACACCTTAGTCACATCCTGACTGCTTTACTTTTAATCCATTGTGGTGTTGTACAAAGGGAAAAGGTCTACTGTTCAAATACTTATGGACCCAAAAGAATTTATGTTTTAGAAATCTTACAAACTGCAAGCATAATTTTACAAATAAATACTGAAAGTGAATGTTTCAGCCAGGACTGGAATATTTGGTCATGCTTGAACCATTCAGTTTTTCACTTAAATTGGATCAACATCATTCTGAGTACAGACCAAAAAAAATTTGTTTAAATAGGATGAACAAAATAGCAGGTCAAGCCAACGATCGGAAGAGGGCTGTGTACATTCAGGTAGATTTTCAGTTCAATTGTCAGATTATAGGTCACATGATTTATCTTAAGTCTCAGTTTCTTGTATCACAAAACCTGGAATTTTAAATGGATATGTAGGCTTTTATATATTCACTGTATAACAAAATTGAGGCTTAATAACAGCACCTTGAAAGGGTGAGAGGTCCACATCTGCCCAGTTATAGCTGCTGGCAATGCGACAACTTTCCTTTAGTGCATCCAGATTGGGATACCAGTCACTGGGCAGACCTGCAGAGAAAAGCAGAGCTAAATTATCATTTCTGTTTTTCTGTGACTTTTTTTTTAAAAGTAACTTGTGGACTTATGTTTTCAGAGTAATTAAATTATACCTCTATATCACCAAAAAGACACAATTGTTTGCCTTTATTATTCATAAGTGCAACTTTCAAATATTTTATTAACTAAGACGGGTCTCCTAATAACCATTTTAATTGTTCTTTACTGGTCATTATAATGTGTTATACACTTTAATGGTTTATAAGATTTTCTTAGGATAAAGGGTACCTGTGGTGAATTTGTACTACTAGCTCTTTAAAAAGATCACATATGACATCAGCAGGTCTGTCAGGCAACGTCAGTCCTTGCCACTTGCTGAGCTGTGCCGCCAGGAAAATGGAGGAGTACAAAGCATACGGCTGCACAATCAACAAGTGCAGGAATTAGGGAAAACATAACATCGGCACAGGCCATACTCTGAAAACGTTTCCTTTTCAGACGCGATTCACTAGTCTGCAATGACCACTTAAACCTGTCCTGCTATTGATGTAACCTCCAGGCAGAACTTGACATGAAGCCCAAGCTTTTACGTCTAAAACCATACGCTGTTCCTATGGAATTCCTTAAAAAATTCAAAGGATGACAACGGATGGGAGCAGCACTAAAGGAACCAGTCAAAGGTAAGAGCCTTTAGTATGCAGGGAGTTTTATCCCCTAAAATTACTGTAAATATATAATACTATAAATGTATTGAAGGTGTATATTTACATATATTTAATTAATTGACTTGATGTACATGTGTGTAGTCTACTGCTCCTTTAATGTTTGTAGACCAGCAATTGTAGCAAAGTCATCAACTGACTGGGAGCTGTTGGTGTTCAGTATAAGAGAATTTGATATATTGTCTTGATGACAAGGTTCATACTCTCCAGGACTTACAGGAGAATCAGGTTAATACTTGTGATATTATACCCAATCTGTCTCTAAGCTCTCTCTAAAATGTCCCAGGCCAAAAAGGCCAAAGCAATAATTACCTAAAGATGTGGTGCTACTGGGTCGGAGCATTGTGTATGGACCCGGCGTACCGGCGCTGCACAGCTCTCTGAGAAAAGCTTTTTGTAGCCAAAACCATCTTATAAGATATTTGCTGGTGCAAATAAACCCATGTGGGCTTCACAAATGCATTCTGTCCTAAGTGCAAGAGATGTAATTTATTCTACTAACAGTACATATGCCAGTCTTGAAAGAACTGGCCTACGGTCACCATGTAAATAGCGTTATCAATTATTAATTAAGCCACGGTTTCCAGTGAACGTAATTAATATCTAATGAAGTGATATTTATTTGCGTGATGCTTTGTTCCATGATAAAAATGATCCAAAAAGTTTGAGGATTAAAAAAAAAAAAAATTCTCTGACATCATATTATAAATGAGAAAAACTGAAGAAAATTAAAAAAAGAAGGGAAAAAGTAGCACTTTCAACATCACTTTGGCACCAATATGTGCATGAGTGCTCTTCGTGTTTGTAGAATCTGTTCATACCCAAGAACAAATCTCAGACAAGAAAATATTGATGAATGCCAGAAAAGTGCAGAAGTGAGAATTAAGAGCAAATGTCTTTAAAAGAATGGTTTGTGCACGAGGCTCAATGTACTAAAAATACACTTGAATTTATTTTTCAATTCTGTGTAGAAATGTAAAAGCCCACACATAATGCAATCAGTTAAAACAAACAAAATCTTAATTGGTCAAGAAATATGGGAGAAATAGCATTTGGAAATTTATGTCCGGACACCAGATAGAAGGACGGATGCATGACCACGTCATAAGGATGTTGAGAGAAAACATGCAGCTAACCGCTATCGATGATTTCTACTAAATTCTTTATTATTTTCCTTAAAAGTGCTATTGCTAAGAAAGTTAAACAAGTTTACTTATGTCTTTTTACAGCCAGAACAAGATTCTGACAGTGTGATGTTTGTAAGTCTGAAGATTTTGCTGCTGCAAAGTTATGAAAATATGCTTCCCTACTTAATGGACAAATGTATGAGCACTATATTGTGTATACACTTGGTTCGTGCCAAACTTCATCGGTCTTTTGAGTATACTGAGACATTCTGAAAGTTTCATGCTGATATGTGACTTATTTTTTTGTTATCCTGGTGAAACCAGTAGATTGGATGCGAATAGAGGAAAAACAGCACTTGGGTAAAACCATTAAGTCCCTTCATATGTGATGGGCGGTCTTAAAAACTGCATGTATTTTCATCTCACCATAAGGGGGAGCCAAGCATCTGCTCCAGGGATTGACTTACATTCGCCAGTTTATAAATTAATAGACTAGAGTCAGATAAGCAGAATGTACTTTTTCTTTAAAGAGGGGAAAAAAAAAAAAAAAAAAAGCTTAGACTGATTTCAGAGCCACCATGCTTTTTTCTTTTCATAACTACCACAAGTGACATTACCGGATATTAAATAAAGTAGTTCTCTACTGCTGTTTGGAACAGAAGTGAAATTGAAAGCAAAAAAAACTGAGACAGAACTGGTTGCTGTGGGAGTATTGGTGGAAAAAAAAGGTAGTAGAAGTAGAATGAAGCAGACAGAAGTAAGAGTGGGGAGTATTAGTCTTACCGGTATTGCAGGACATCTGTTGCTGGGCTGGATGGGGCTGGTGAGAGAGATTCTGGTGCTGTTGGGACTGCTGTGAGTGTTGAGTGTGTTGGGAGTGCTGGGTATGTTGAGAGTGAGCCTGGTGCTGGGTGTGCGCTGAGTGCGGGTGCTGGCCATGCTGGGCATGGGTGTGAGGCCCATGCTGAGAGAGGTGCTGTGTGTGGGGAGAGCTGTGGGCAGAGTGAGATGGGTGCGACAAGGGCACCTGAGCACCACTGTTGGAGATATTGTTGGGGTGTGAATTGGTGATGCTGTTCTGACTGGTGTGTGGATGGGTGCCGATAGTGCTGCTTGGGGAGTGCTGGTAGGAGCAAGAGGTGTGGCTTTGCTGAGAATTCTCTGTTGGCATCACCATCAGACCTGCAGCGAGGCACAACAACCATGCACTTGTGTTCAACAGAGCACAGCAGAGCTAAAAGGAATATTCTAGAATCAACATTGGGAACAAGTAAAAGCTTTATTGGAAGTACTTCTAAAACTGTCATTTTTGGGACAGTTTCTGAATTCTATTAAAATGTTTTGCATTAACATTATATGCCTAACCATTGGCCTTAGATTTATAGAATTACAAATGATGAAATATTTGATGAAATTATTTCCTGTGGTTCCAACACATCCCTACAAATGATCTAAAAAAAGATAGGGGTAAATAAATACAATAAAATATAAAATCTGGAGTATTTAATTAAAAAGGTAATTTATATGTAAAGCAGAATTGCACTGCCTACAAAAACGAACTAATCATCTGCCCCATATAAGCAGAATCGATAATTCCCTGTCTCTTTGTATAAGGCAGCAAAGGAAAAATGCCGACTTCTAGGCAAAATCTACAGTCTGTACAGCTTCAGAGTATCCATCTGTACAATAAAACGTCATAAAAGCAACCAATAAGAGCAGTGTGAATAAATCTCTGTTTCTGAGGCAGTGACTCAGCTTATTTGCAGGCCTTTGCTAGATCCCATCAGTCATCTCTTTGACACAGCAGTTCGAGTCCAGAGAGGTATTAATCCAGTGCGCCAGTGCATGCACACTTAACAGCTTTGAGGGTAGCATGTGTCTGCCCACTACCTGCCTTTAAGAGGCCCCTGTATAACACAGCACTGGAACATTAAACCTATTTCAGTGAAGTGCTTTTAAAGCAGTGAGGGACAGTACAGAAAGCAATTAGCCATCATTCCCTTTAAATAACAATACAAGCTCTTCATCCATTACCAAAGCCATTAAATTATCTCATGTCTCTGGCATCAGAGCATGAAATGCTTTCACCGGCTTATTTGCATGTTTTAATTGCCAATATTTACTGACTCACAGATTTAATTTTTATACATCAAAAAAGTAACAGACTTTAACTAATAAAGCAGAGATGATCTTTTAAAGAAGATGCACCCGCTGAATGTATTAACATGGAACTAATTAGACTTTATGTATGTAGGTAGTAAGGGAGGCCTGGATGACAAACAAAAGGTTTTAAAATCTGAGAATGTTGGTAGACATGCATATAGGCTTTATGGCCAAAACTGTTATGTTTACTTCATTCCAAGCTGCAATTTGTAGGAAAAACTTTTCCAGTGCTAAACATGAACACAAATTTTAAAGTCAGAATCTGACCACTAATAATTAAAAATGCACTGATCAAACAAAAAAGTTGTCAGTTTTAACCTTGATTACTTCTGACAGTGGATCAGCCAATCAGACTAAATACACTATATGGACAAATGTTTATGTACACTTGACTATCAGACCCGTATGCAGCCTCTTCCCAAAGTTGATGTACACAATTATCTAAAATGTCTTCGTCTGTTGTTGGGTTACAATTTCCCTTCAATAGAACCAAGAGGCTCAAACCTGTTCTAGCATGACAGTCCCCCCCCAGCATTACAGTAAGCTCCTTGAAGACCTGCCTTGCCAAGGTTGGATTGGGAAAAGCTGCTTGCAGAGCACAAACTTCAACTTCACTGAACACATTTGGGATGAACTAGAAAGCCAACTGCCCCAGGTGTCCTTGCCTAACATTAGTGCCTGGCTTTAATTATGCTTGTGGATAAATGATCACAAATCCCCTCATCCCCAGTCCAAAATCTAGAGGACAGCCTTCTCATAAGAGAGAGATTTATTATAACTGCAAAGAGGAAAGGAACCTGGAGTCCATCCATCAAGAAACATGAGTGTTATGGTCAAGTACCCATAAACCTTTGTTCATATAGTATATCTCTTGGTTTGGAAACTGACTTTGTCCATTTCTCTTCTCCGATACTTTTCTGGTGCCCCTGCCTCTCCCACTGTGGAAGTAAGTGCACATGCTCACTATCATGCACATAATATGAGCCTCAGAAATACAATAATACCTGTGAATTATTTGGTGAACATTTTTACCAGTCTTTCCTTTCTGTGTAAAGCAATGTCGGTCTGCTCAAGATGCACATCAAATGTAGTAATCTTTATTTAATTTTTGTGTTTTATTAAGCAAAATTTTAATTTCTGTGTACAAAACCTGTGTGGTCTTAAATCTGATGAAACTTTAATTTAATAAATGAATGAATGAATGAATAAATAAATATATTTTTTTAATTATAAGGTAAAAAGGGGTGTACATTTTCAGTTATTTGCCTCAAATTTGGCTCTGTGGATGTTGCTGAATAAAATACTCCTACACTTATTAAATAACCAACAACAGTGTTGGGGACATCAACCTCTCTTCAGTGAATCATTCTTAACTGTAATCAGTTCAGCCTTTATTAGTACATAATGCCCACATTTAAATTGATCACAGTCCACAATAAAGTTCATCTGTTGCTTACTCACCCTGTGGACTAAAAGACTGCTCAAATACAGACTTGTAAAGGCTGCGGAACGAGGCACTGAGATCTTCAAAGTCAGAGAAGAGGAGCTGCTTGTCTCGTTCTGGGATGTTGTATTGGGGCTGGGGAGCCTGCTGGAGGCTCATGGACTGGGAAACTGGCTCTGGGTGACTTGTCACCTGAAAGAACAACAAATAATTCAAGTCAGCATGATGTGTCAAGTCAGTGGGATAAAGTCATAACACAACACAGTCACAATGGTCAGTGAGCTGGAGCTCAGTGACTATAGTATGGAGTTTGAGGGATTAGTGTTTCAATCTTCATGAACAGTCTGCTGACTGTAGCAAAGGACAAGAAGAATCAGTATGGAGATGTAATGGCTTTCTCTCAAACTCTAAAACAAGACTTATTCCAAATAAAACAATAAAGAAAAGAGAAGAACATTTTCTTAAAAAAAATCTGATGACTTGCCACTCATAGTATTATTCAACCTCTAAAATGGGTTGAAAGAACACCATTATGCAGCTCTCTTGCTTTGCACCTGTTGTGGGGTGAGCGTGCCTCCATCCAACATGATTTAAAAAATTATAAAAATAAGCCATTAAAAATCAAATTTTAGTTAGTTTTTTGTCATGTTTTCGCATAGCACTGACAAAACTATGTAAAGGGCTTTAAGAGACGCTGTTACAAATCTCTTAGGCTCGGCACTTGTCTGTTTCAGTCGTGGCAAAAAAAAAATTAAACCATAAGCATCTCATTAGTGTGCTTTCTTTTTTCTTAGGAATGCATGTAGTATATACTAAAACAATTATGCACCTTAGGCCCAGGTAATGTCTCAAAAATGTTTGATATCAGGAAATATTCTGTGACATCCCCCTCACCTTGAGTTCATAATTTAGAAAAACAGTAGCAGTACTGAAACTATATTCGTTGCTTGAATGTTCATTAACTGCAATTTTTACAACCCCTTTTGTTTTTAGTGAGTTTATTATTTTAGGGGTTCAAGAATTTTAAGAACTGTGAAAGAAAAGTCTCTGTCAGAGAACATCAGAACTATGTGTCAATCAATTTGCAAAGGTGACAATGCATTTTTGGTATATTTAATTAGTACGTGCTTCTCAATTGATGGCCAAATCAACATAAAACTTGGTGTGCAAAAGCCCTTTCACTGACCTTTGAGTTATTTTAAAACTATGTGACATTTTACATTGCTCCAGGCCAATCTTTATGCGCCTTGCCAAATTGAAGCCTTTCTTATGGCCACACAACAATTAGCCTCAATTCTTTAATTTCTTGTTGAATAATGTGTGTGTGGAATTGCTCTTTCCTTCACTCTTAAAGTGACACTAACAGCACAACAAAATGCTATATTTATGCTAACACTAAAATATATTTGATATAATCTGTTTAGCAAAATTGTGAGTGAAATCACTAAAAAAAAAACAAGCAGCCGAATAGAGAAATGAAGAAAATGAAGAAAAATATAAATGATAAGGGAACACTTAAACAACACAATGTAACTCCAAGTCAATCACACTTCTGTGAAATCAAACTGTCCACTTAGGAAGCAACACTGATTGACAACATGCTGTTGTGCAAATGGAATAGACAACAGGTGGAAATTATAGGCAATTAGCAAGACACCCCCAAAAAAGGAGTGGTTCTGCAGGTGGTGACCACAGACCACATCTCAGTTCCTATGCTTTCTAGCTGATGTTTTGGTCACTTTTAAATGCTGGCGGTGCTTTCACTCTAGTGGTAGCATGAGAGGTTGTGCAGCTCATCCAGGATGGCACATCAATGCGAGCTGTGGCAAGAAGGTTTGCTGTGTCTGATAGCGTAGTGTCCAGAGCATGAAGGCGCTACCAGGAGACAGGCCAGTACATCAAGAGACATGGAGGAGGCCGTAGGAGGACAACAACCCAGCAGCAGGACCGCTACCTCCACCTTTGTGCAAGGAGGAACTGGAGGAGCACTGCCAGAGCCCTGCAAAATGACCTCCAGCAGGCCACAAATGTGCATGTGTCTGCTCAAATGGTCAGAAACAGACTCCATGAAGGTGGTATGAGGGCCCGATGTTCACAGGTGGGGGTTGTGCTTACAGCCCAACACTGTGCAGGACGTTTGGCATTTGCCAGAGAACACCAAGATTGGCAA